>LKEB01000047.1:25617-104152 GCA_003795295.1 Cytospora leucostoma | reverse complement strand
ACCCCTGTTGTCGCCGGCGCATTCCAATATTCAGGGGCATGTGACTGAGTAACCCTCTGTATTTCCATCCTCTATTCTATCCTTTCTACGGAATACCTGCTGCACAGTCGGTCCTCTTAGAAGTTCTGGGACTGTAAGATGTTGCATTCGACGGCATAGACATCCTATTTCGCGATTGAAACTATCCCATCATGGCCGCTCGACGGAGCCAGCCGTCGTCCCAAGGCCCTTCTGGATCGCTGCAAGACCTGCCGCCGATATCAGCCCTCTTCCTCATCGATTTCGACGTCAAGGCCGGGTACACCATCATATGGAAGCAAGCCGTGCCGGGTTTGGAGCTGGAAGGTCTGGTGGAATACAAGAGCCTCCCATCTGGCCTGCACACGGTACCCGATGACCTCATATACTTCGTCCACGAGGAGGGACACGCCGGACTGAGCGCCTTCATCAACGCCCCGACCGACGACGAGGGAGCCCGCCATGCGCGCATGATCGCCGTCGGCGTGCTCGTACCATTGAGTTACGGCCGACTGGGCAAGGCATGGAGGCACGCCGAAGGGCTAAAGGACATGGCGGCCAGGCTGGCCTCGGATCGCCAACAGACGCATCTTCTACAAGAGTACTGGGAAAAGTGTGGGACCCGTGAGCCCGGTAGACCCGACCAACACGTGGCTATAACGGACTCCCCGCTGGCCTCGTCGGCCCTGAGCTTCGTGAGACCAGGTTCAAACCAGTGGGGAGGAGAGCATGCGAGGACGAGGTCGGTGTCTGACGGTGTCGCGTTGGTGTCGCCGGCACATGGGCTGACCCCATTCCACCCCGCCTGGAGTCTGGTCAAGTTGCTGGATACCTTCGGGCCGCTGATCTTCCCTATACATCGGGCCGCATTGCTTCGCAAGCGCATATTAATCTCTGCTCATGCGCCAGTGCATGAAATCTGTAATTTTGGTAGGGATGCCCCCTCCCTCCTCTGGATCATCTCTGAACACGAGTATGCTGATATCCAAAAAGTATATGACATTTCCATCCTCGCCAACATACCCCTCTCTGTATTTGACCTTCTAGACCCATCAGCACCTTCCCAGAGGCTACGGCCCCTGTTCACCATCGGTGTACACGACATACCCTTCCTCGTCGCCGACGCCTCCTACCGGGCCACCTCCAAACAGCCAAGCGCTGTACCCGAACAACAACAGACCCACCCGCTGGGCGAATATGGCTCCGGATGGATAGCATGTACGACCGACAGCATCTTAGCCGTCAAGGACGACCTCTGGGACGTGCTCATCACCATGCCCCCGCCACAGGCCACCAATGCCAGGGAGAAGATCTGGCCGACCGTAGAGTCGCCCAAGGGCATCCCTGTGAAGGCCACCCAGCGCGACCTGCGGCGTTTCCGCACCCTCAGGCACACCCTCGCGCGTCTAGCAGCCACAACGAGTGCCGTGGACGACAACAACAATAACGGCGGCGAGAATAACGAGACAGAAAGACCCACGAATCTAACGCACCGCCGGTCTACCAGGCTGTCTACGTCCTCCTTGAGGAGGACGAGCAACTTCACCGCTGCCGACGGCGGCGACGTCGACGCCCACGTCCTGGCCGACGCGGCGGAGAAGATCGTCGAGCCCGTGACGTGGGCGGCGCTCGCGTACAGCGGCTTCATGTGGTGGGCGTCAGCGGGGGAGCAGAGGCGCTCGGACGAGGTCGAGGAGCAGGCGCACGACAACTCCCTGATAGCAGACCTCCTGCCGGCCGCGCCCTCGATGCACCAGCCCGCGACTCCCGGCCAGCACCAGAGGCGTCCCAGCGGCAGCTTCAACGTCACGGCCGTCCATCATCAGGGCCGTGGTGGTGGTGGTGTTGGTATGGGCGGCGGCGATTCCATGACGTCCCTGACGGCGCGGCGCACCACCACGGTGGACGGGCTGATCCCTGCCGGGGGCGACGTGGAGGAGGAGGAGAGGGCCAAGACGGAGCTGGCCATCATCACGTACTTCCACCGGCTGACGTCCGGGATCCTCTCGACGCTCGCCGAGGTCGTCGAGGCTGCCGAGGAGGACGAGTGGCTGCCGCACCCCCGGGAGGAGGCTCGCCGGGCAAGTGAGGACGGCGAGGGTGAGGATGATGATGATGTTGATGGGGAGGAGGAGGAGACCGATCGTCTGCTGCGTGGTAGTGGTAGGAGCGATGACCCAGCGGGCTCGGTAGGGGAAGAGGAGGAGGAGGACGACGATGACGATGCTTCGTCCAGGCCTCCGATCCGGGTTGATAGCGATGCCCTGGCCGCTATGGGCCTGGACGTCTGGAGTCATGCGGACGCCGAGTTTGTGAGGAACGCGGTCGGTAGGTACTTCAACCGCGAGGCAAGTGTGGAGGGCAAGGGGGTGGAGTTGTGTGGGCTGAGGATCTGTTGAGGTCGGCGGCGGGTACTACTGCCGAGAAGCCGTGGCCGTTCTCGACTTCATTGAAAAAGATATCGATGTCACGGTTGGGGGGTGGTCTGGGCCGTTGACGTCACTGACTGGGAATTGTGTGGCTCAACTTGCGGACGAGGCGTCATTGCATCAGCATTGCTGGTGTCGTGTCCAACCACTTTGACAAGTTGCCAATGTCCAGCGATCCTTCGGCCGTATAAAGGAACTTCAGGGTATCTGCCAGATAGGATACGCTTCTTCATACTGCTGTATGAATAGGAACATATACGTGTACCTGGTCGACGGCCACTCCTGGAACAATAAACACTGTAGCGGGTCCTTGGTGAAGGCAACATACGCCTACGGAAAGCTACTGGACATTCAAGGAAACATCGAAGTTCGATTTGGCACTTGCAGCTACCTCGAGTAGATTCCTGCGTAATCAGACTAAGGTGATCATAACGATCTGCCGGCTTCCAAGGTGTGCATGAGTGCCCTTCCGTCATTTCCCATGGCCGTTGTCGAACTGGCCGCTCATCATAGAATGAGCTATCCTGACCATCAAAAACACCCCCTTTCCAGTGTTGTACATATGCAAGTGTAAGTAAGTAATTCGACGAATAAAGCAAGCCTTGTCGTATCCTGTCGGCCAGGCTTGCAAGCAACCTTTTGCGAACCCTCCCAACAATCCAAACCGTCACCTCCTTGGCCAGGTCGATGTACAATATGAGGGTGATTGAGGCATATGAGAACAAAGTCTCCCCTTTCCACACAAAATTCTGACTTTTCCGTTCCAACTCGTCTTTCCAGTCCACATGAACGCCTGGGTCGCCCACTCAGTCCGTCTTCGCCCCTATTTTTCATATTTTCATTCTCATTATTGTCGGTTACCAACCCCATCGATCTGCTTCCCTCGTCGTACCTTTTCCGTTTTGCTCATTTCGCCGACAATCGTCTCATCCGTGAGCAGTGACAAGGATGGCCCATCGCGGAGTACCATAGGCGAGTCCGAACATCCAAAGCCCACTGGCTCGCAAATGATTTTACATCGTGCATTATAGTCGTTAGTCCAGATAGCACTCCAGCCAAATGCTGTTGTGCAATAGTTTGGCGCCTTTTTAATAAAACAGACATAAAAGGATCAGGGGGACAACGAGACGCAACGGCTGCTGAACTTGCGGACTAGTTGATTTCGTTAATGGACTTTGGCTCTCGGCAATCATGCTGCCAGAGGATTGTGTCGCGCCACTCGTCATCCCGACCAGGCCCAAGGTTCCGAGTCTTGTCCATTGTGGACATGAATGTGTAGCCCATGTCATCCATAAATTTCTCATGCCAGGCATTGTCTGGGTCATTTTCGCCGGCGGAGGACGACTCGATGTACAGGCGTGAATAGTTGCGAGGATTGCAGCCGGGCTCCTTGAAGACCGCAGCGCCGACTGGATCATACCACTCATACCAATCAACAGAGTGGTATGACTTTGAGCCGCATCGTGTGAGCTTATGCAGGATGGCTCGGCCGATGCCCTTGCGGCGGCTGGCATGGTCGACGTAGAAGTGAACCCTTCCGATGAAGCGCCCAACATTGGTATGCACATTGCCAGCCAGGCCCACCATGGGACAGGAAATGAACCCGAATCCTAGGATCTTGTCCGCTGCTATCTGGGGTACAGCGGCCTTTTTATAGGGTCCGGTAGGTCGAGGCTGCTTGTACGGACCGCGAGGGTGAGCAGAACTGTCCTGTCGCGAAGCTGATTCCATGGGAGTTCCCTGTACCGCAACAATGAAAGGCATATGAGCGGACTTGCACCCCATCAAGATACTTTGGATATCTTGGAGAGATAGAGGCTTGGCATCCAGCGCTTGGCAACCGTTCACTACCTCCCAGTTGTATATCTCAAGGACCTGAGGAGCATCGACCATCTCAGCAGGTCGAAGATGGCAGGAGATATTTATCTGACGACCATCGACACGATCGTGGGTATCTTGTTGGACGGGCCCAACCAGAACCTCGGTTGCAGTGACATTACTACCCTGGCTGGGTTGCTGCATAGATGAGACAAAGGGCTCTGCAACTGGATTGAGAGCAGGCACATGAGGGAGTTGAGGCGTAGTAGAAGGGTTTCGAGGCCTCTGTACGAGGTTAGATGTCGGGTTGCGCGCCGCAAACTCCGCATCTTTTCTCTCATTTTTCGCTACCCGCTTCTGCCACTGAGGGTATTCGATGGAAGCTCGCATAGAGGCGGTATCTCTCAGCCTCCGTTCTAGCATTTGATCGTCGCCAGGATCGTTTGGGTTGATGCGAGTGAGAGGATACTCAATAGGCGACATTAGAAACCCATCCTTCGGGTCGATGTCGCATTCCCAATGCCTGTCTATATTTTGCTCAAGGCAGAACGCTGGAGCAGGCAGTGTTTTGGGAAGATCTGCAATCCACTTTCGGCAGTAAGCAGCTTTCCAGCCGTCAATGAAGTACCCATCTCCAGCCTCTTCGTCGCTGGGTGTATTGCTATGATAGTCTTTCCACGCATTCTTGTTGACCCAGCCGTTGCCATCACCCTTGGGCACGATATCAAGCTCATCGGCTATGTTACCACGAACGTCCTTGATCAAGGCGCTGTTGCCGTCGTCGCTGCGGTCAGGGAAGTCACTACCGTCACTCCAGTTGAGGTTGACGGACGCAGCGGTGGAAGGGAGCGAATGAGACTCCAGGTCCTCGCTGTGCTTAGGCCGCCATTTCTTCTTCTGAGGGTAGACCTGGGTCTTTTGGGTAACCTTGTCTTGATCGTGTTGTTCCTTGTTCTCTTCACGGTAGGTAGGAGGATGGGGAGCGCCACCGTCTGGAGAAACAGAACAAGGATCTTGTCTCACAACGACGGAGAATCGGTTGCCAATAACTTGCTGAAGCAGTGGGTGCATAGAAGTGTTGGCCTTGGTAAGAGGAATCAATTTTGTGACTTCTCCAGGAGTCGTGGTGGGAGGGTGGGCCTGCTTGTGTGCAACACTAAGAGACGCGTCATGAGGCGCGGGGTATCCAGGCGGTGCCTTGACAGAAGCCGCAGGAGTGGGACTACCAGTGGTTTGAGGTGCATTGGTGTCCTGGTGTTGACGCAAAAGGTGAGGTGGGAGACCCCCTTGCACTCGTGGCTGTGAGGTTGCTTGATTCGTCTGCGACTCTTTGGCAGGTTCCAGCATCTCCTGCCACATCTTGGTACCCTGCTCAAGATCGTACTTGGAGAATGCACCAGACTTTCTGGTAGTTGTAGCCCACTGTGAGCCGGCAAGCCCAGAAGGTGCCATTGTAGTGGGAGGATCGCAAGAGTACAACGATCTGCCACAGCGACAGTCAGCTACAATTACCTTGACCAAGAAGAAACAGACCACACAATCCAAGATTGGCAAGGTAGTGCTTACCTGGTAATAGGCAAGGAACAAGATGAGAGAGGAGCTTCGTGGGAAAGCACGAAGTTGGTACACGCTTGGTAAAGTAGGGCTGTGCTGACTTTTGTTAGCCGATGATACGGTGGACGGATGTTGGTGTTTTGTTACTGTCAATACAGCTGTGATGCTGCTAGAGAATAACTATACTAGAAGGCAGCAGCTATACAGCTCCTGGTGAACTAGATATAGGGCGGGTTAGGTTAATTACTTACATAGTGGTATAGATCGAAACCTTCCGTAATAGTTTTCGATGCGATAGACGGACGCGTAACGATGGCTTCAAAGGGGTGTATGGACCCAAGAAGCGCAGATTGGGGTGATGCCTAGGTAGACAGGAAACAATGATTGTCGAGAAAGCACTCCGATTTGCGAGGACCCTAGTACAACTCAGCAGTTGAGAAAGAACAGTCCTCCTTGCTAAACATCAATGTAAGATTGCCCAGTGTGAGGGAGAAGGGAAAGGCGGATGTGTAGAGAGAGATTACGAAAAGCTGTGGAATTTGAGTGGGAAACTCGAGGTAGAAGGTGGAAAGCAGAACCTGGGAAGGTAGCAGGTAGCACCTGGGAAAATAGAAGGTAGAAGTTCGAACGAGGTTGGACCAGATGGTAGACAGTTGGGGAACTTCTGGGCAGTTTGACGAGGTGAGAGTTCAGTGGCCTGGCACCAAACCTTGGAAAGTCACCAGTACTTCGACACCCATTTTTGCTTGTCTTCCATGGGACGGAGACGAATACGGCGAGCAACGGGCAATAAGAGTAAAACGGAAAGTTACTGTTGTGCGCCTTCCTCAAGTTATGCTCAATTAGGGTGTGCATGTGGCAGCTTTTCAAAGCCTGCCTGCCCACCCTGTAACCATTCTGCTAGAAAGGCATCGGCGTCCAAGGAACACCTACTAACTAGTACCTAGGTAGGTGTCATTCATAGTTGGAATTTTACTCCAGCCCAGATTGACCTGAACATCAGATACCGTTGTTTCAGTCTCACAATTTTTCTGCAACACATCACTTAACAGGAACCAAAGTGCGGAGCAGGCTCCTGAATTTGACATTCCATACACTTCGCTCTACGCCAAGCTGCGCCGCGATGGCATTATTTCTCTTTCCTTATATATACAAATCGTGCCCTGCTAGCTTCGAAGTCAGAGCTTAGTCGTAAACGAGCTTCATCAGTGGGGATGAGGATGTAAGGTCTATTAGGACAAGCGCAGATGGATAGCCACCTATGGATGTAACGGCTGAGTGATGCCCAAGAGCATAGAAATACCCTAACACTGACCCGTGGCCTGATTTTCGACTTCCTATCCTCGCTGACTTACATACCCCCTATTAGTCCACTGTGATGACCCCTCAGATCTTGTAGGTCTTGATCAACTTCATATAGCCATCTACTCGGACATGTTTCTCTAAGCGCAGCAGCAGCTTTGGCACGGCTTTTGAACGGTCGAGATCAGGTAGGTTTGAGGTAGGGAAAGTTAAAGGTTACCCATCTCAAGTCATGAGAATTCGCCCTGAAGACCGCCCGTTACATAGAAGTCTGACAGAGGAAATCAGTATGGGAGTAAAGTATAGCTGTACGAAGCTCAATATAGATACTTGAGTACCTAGGTATATCGAAAAAGGGGGGAAGACATGAATGCAAATCACGTGGACTCCATGTCGACAATCAACCCGAACCCTTGAGCTTTCAAGGCTTCCTTCCAAGCGCTGCACGGTATGTGCCCGGGTATAACTCGAACGGTTCAGAACCACCATCTCGGTGCGTAGCAGTAGAAAGCATGCTCTCCATTCTGAGGAAAGCTAGGCTGAAGGACAAGGAGCTCAGGATTCTGATGCTGTGAGAAACGGACACTAATTTCCAGAGCTCCCACAAAACCAGAGTTGCTAACCTGTCGGTCAGTGGCTTGGACAATGCCGGCAAGACCACCATCGTGAAGAAGATAATGGGCGAGGACGTCAATACCGTCAGCCCTACACTCGGCTTCATCATAAAGACGGTCGAGTATGAGGGGCAAGTTCCCTCGCCGAGACCATTTCTTCTGCCGATACATACTGACCGGGCTTCTGCAGGTATAAGCTGAACATTTGTCAGTCCATGACGGCGTGGCGTATCGCTTTGAATTAAGTGCTAAACGGGGAACAGGGGACGTGGGCGGCCAGAAGACGCTCCGGTCATATTGGAGAAACTATTTCGAGAAGACAGATGCCTTGATCTGGGTGGTCGACGCAACAGACAGGCTGAGGATTGAGGACTGCAAGACCGAACTACACGGGCTCTTGCAGGAGGAGGTGCGTTTGCCTAACCATTCTCTAGGGTGATGGGTGAATGCTGATGTCAAAGAAAACAGAGGCTATCCGGGGCCAGTCTACTCGTATTTGCGAACAAGACAGACGTTCAGGGGTGCATGACGGGAGACGAGATAGTGGAAGCACTGACCTTGGAGAATATCCGGACGCACCGCTGGCAGATACTGCGGTGTAGCGCAATGACGGGGACGAACCTAAAGGAAGGCTTGGCATGGGTCGTGGAAGATGCAAAGGCGCGGCTGTTCCTCTACTAATGATGAAGCTGTCACTATTCACGGGCAGCCCGGGATTGCCCATCTAGCGGATCGCCGACTTCTCCGTGGTAGTTGGTTCCCTTTGGTGGCATAGATTAGTCCTGAGTTACTATACATACTGTGGCACATACTCTTAAGTTGTATACCTCGGTAGGCCGTGCCTCCGCCGTACAGCATCCTTCTCGGAGTATTACAGGCGGGCCGCAGCTTGTCATTTCGACACTTGGTTACATTTGGTCAAAACATATACCGCCCCAGAGAAAGTGTCTCTCAAGGAAGCTTCTTCCAGAACAATTCCTTCCGAGGCTATGCAAGGAACCTTGGAAATCAAACATTTAAGAGACGCTTCTAAGGGTGACGGGAGTTGGCACAAGCACAAGCACCTGGGCAGATGCCCCATATGGTTCCCCTGAGAAGCGCTCGCAGGAAGTCTTAGCGCTCCCTTAGTGGACCTGACACGGCTGTCGGGCACGAAGCCAGGCCTAAAGTGACCCACCAATCTGGGGTCCACGGGTGTTACTGGACGGAATGGCGGGTATAGCCCACCGTTTAATCCACCAAGCCCACTTGCTTTAGAATGCCGTAACCCGTCACCGTCACCGACACCGTACTGCATACCGGTACTGCTGCTTTTGTACCTGGCCCAGCACCTGGGCAGCACCGCCCAGGCACCACCTCAGTACCTGGGCACCGCCAAAAACATCCCATCGGATTCTTGGATCCTCGGATCTCAGCCCGGACTGTCCTGCAATGCACACTTGGCTGGCCTGCACTGGGAAGGGAGCAGCACGCCACCAATACAACGCTAATGTAGGGACTGCTTTCTCCTTGCAGACAACAAAACATCGTGACTTAACCTCATACTTCGTACATACTTGCACTGCAGTCCTGTCAGGTACTTGGCCAGGGACACGGATACACAAACCGCCTTGTTTACTCCCGTGATATTTTGACGGTATCTGAACGGTATCTGACACAAACAGCTCGCGTCTTCGTGTACCTGCTGTGTCGTGTCGTGCTCATGTCGCAGCCCTCGACCAATCGCTGCACTGCTACTTTGATTTCTTTTCACCATCCATCCTCACGAGCACGAGCACGATCCCCTCCCAACAATGTCCAACGAGGTCTCCGATTTCCTGCGATCAGTAGAGCAGCTGAACCACAGGCGTGACGAGGAAGAAGAGGCGCGTTCGAGGGAGCTGGAGGAGAAGTTGTTGCAGCAGAGAAAGGAGCGTCAGGCACGCCGCGAAGGTGAGTTGAGCTGAACTGACCTGATTGATGGCGTCTTGACCATTACCACCACTCCGGGCACTTTACCTCACCCGGCTGCATCTTAGCTCGCCATTTTTCTTTTTCTGCTGTCTCACAGCCTCTCGATGGGAAACAAATCGCGTCCCTTGCGTTGGTTGGGAAACAGGTGCTGACAGGCTGATCCGCGTTGTCCAGAGCGCGCAAGATCCATATCACCCCAGAAGTCGTCACCGGCCAACACCCCACCACCGTCTGCACGTCGCAAAGACTCGACATCACAAGGCACAGAGGAGCCCTCTTCGATACCCGCCCTCTCTGCTGCTCTGCAAAACCAGACGAGTACCGTTACATCACCGCCCGCCGACGCAATGGATCTGTCCTCCATACGTTCCACTTCCCCTACAAGGGAAACAGTGTTCGATCAGGAGTCAAAGCGAACAAGTTTTGCATCTTCACCCTCGAGCGCTGTAACAACAAAGTCACCCGCCCTGTCGTGGCAGAGGAGACCGCCGTCGCAAGGTCCAGAACGGCCAAGGTCACGCCCGCTGTCGATAGTTGCGGCCGAAAATGCCGCCGCCCGATCCAATACTACCTCTGCAGAGGCCACTTCCACAAACCAGCCCGCTTCTCGAGACGAGATTTCGCAGGCATTGGCCTCCAAGGACCCTGCTTGGTTTCGTCAGACCGCTGACCGAGGAGCGAACTCTGCTGCCTACCGCAAGAATCAGGTCGAGGATAGTGATACCGTCAACGTATTATCTGCCCGCACACAACTACCTGGCATGTCACATCCCACGCCTCCGGAAGTTGAAGAAGAACGAGGGGAGCCACCACTAGAACGGCCACTTTCGCAAGCAAGCTTAGGCACGACTGCGTCCCCTCTGCCCTTGACAGATGCGCAGAAATTGGGCCCGGCGTCCGGCCAATCCTCACCAACTCGACCTGCGTCTCCCACAAAAGGGACAGGTGGCTTTGTTCAGAGCGCCATGATGAAGCGCACAGACAGCGTCAAGAGATGGAGCGTTACTACCCCAGGCCTACAACGCCTCGGGAACGCTGGGAATCGGCATAGCTTCGATGGCTCTAACAGTCCAGGACCGGAGCCCACGCGACCAGTCAGCAGGTCCAAAGATAGCTTTCCGAGGCCATCCTCAAGCCATGGGAAGGATTTGCCACCTGTCGATGCGAGTCTACCGAATGATCACGTTGCAGAGGTGGCTAAGCTAGAAATTGCGGATGACAGGACACCACCAACGACACCTTCTAGGACAATGGACCCGAAGAGGTGGAGTCCAACTAAGGGGTCTTGGCTTGATGCCGCGTTGAACAAACCCGAGTCGCCGAAGCCTAAACCTGCAGCTCCGAGCAATCAGCCGGCATGGATGGTGGAATTGAATAGAGCCAAAGCAGAGAGGGCCAAGAACGCCAGTGTCGATCTTGGTCGCTCTGGCTCTATTGCAAAGAAGCATGAGGTGAAGACCGGGGGTCTCGTGCGGCCCGCGCCACTAGGCACATCCGTCAAGCCATCGAGTTTCAGCGGACTGCCGTCACCAAGCTTAGCAAGCGAAAGGCCGTTGACGCCCGGTCTTCGTGGTAATCTCAACAAGACCAGCCCTGCTCTTGAAAAGCCGGTCCTCGAACACCCGATTCTCAAGAAGCCGAGTCTCGAAAAGCCAGGACTTGAGAAGCCAATCGCTGAAAAGCCGACTGAAGCGACAGTCTCTGAGGAGCCGGTTCCTGAAGAGCCGATCCCTGAAAAACCGGTTCCTGAAAAGCCGGTTCCTGTAAAGCCAGTATTCGAGAAGTTCAAATTTGAGAGGTCGAAGTTTGAAAAACCAAGTTTCGAGAAGCCAGCCCTCGAGAAGCCAGGTTTCATAGAACACCCGATCCTCAGGAGAACTGGCTCCGCAAAGCCAGCCCCTGAGAAGCCAATCGCTGAAAAGCCAACCGAAACGCCAGTCTCTGAGGAGCCGGTTCCTGAAGAGCCGATTTCGGAAAAATCGATTCCTGAAAAGCCGGTTCCTGCAAAGCCAGTCTTCGAGAAGTTCAAGTTTGAGAGATCGAAGTTTGAGAAGCCAAGTTTCGAGAAGCCAGCTCTCGAGAAGCCGGGTTTCATTGAGCATCCGATCCTCAAGAGAACAGGTTTTCCCAAACCAGTTCCCGAGAAGCCAGTTGCTGAGAAGCCAACACCTGAAACGCCAGTGCCTGAAGAGCCGGTTGCTGAAAAGCCGGCCCTTGAAACGCCAGTGCCTGAAGAGCCGGTTCCTGAAGAGCCGGTTCCTGAAGAGCCGGTCCTTGCAGAACCGAGTGTTGAGAAGCATAGTCTTGATAAGTCAGTCCTCGAAAAGCCGGTCCTCGAGACACCAGTCCTTGAGAAGCCGAGTTTTGAGAAATTGAGCCCCGGCACAACGGAGCCGGAACGCCGCGGCTCCGTCACCAACCCCGCGCCTGAGCAGGAGAAGGCAGACACTCTACCGATCAAAGACTTCAGGGCAGGTTTGCGACCCAGGGGTACCACGATTGGTAGACAAGATCTCGGAAGACAAGAAAATAAGGAGCCAGAGAATGAGTTGGCAAACGTGTTTGGCAAACTTCGAAGAGCAAAGACGCAGAATTTTGTGCCCTCAGATGAGCTCAAGAACAACATCTTGAAGGGCAAGACTGCACTGAATGCCACAGGCGGGCCCAAGCCGTACGAGAAAAAGGACGACTTCAAGGATGCGCTCCTAAAGAAGAGGGCAGATTTCGAAAAGGCGAAGGAGGAGGGGCGTAGCATTGATCCGGCTGCGAAGGCGCCTCAGGAGCAAACCGTTCCGGAGGGACTGGCAAAGCGAGCCGAAATTTCTCGGTCCGGCTCCATTTCCCAATATTCACACTCACGGGATAACTCCATCGCGAAATCACCATCCGAATTTTCTGCCAGGCCCTTCGACTCATCCAGATTCAGCAGCATCTCCAATACCCCGTCACCAACTACCGGCGACGAGTCAGCTTTAGTAAAGGAAGAGAAGGCAGACGCAGCACCGATACCCACGCTGCCATCACAAGAGAAGAACCTACCAGGCCGATTGCCGAACAAATTAGGAGGTAACGCATTAGCAGAAAGATTTAACCCAGCCTTGGCTGGTCTTCTAGCTCGCGGGCCTCCCGGTATAGGTGGCGAGGCCACCAAATCTCCCGGTATGAAAGCGAGCCCGGGTGTCGCAGAGACGGCAAAAGAGCCCGGACCTGGGCCCAAGTTGGAACACATGACCAAGAATCGTGCCCGCGGCCCACGAAGGAAGGCTCCAACATCGCTACTCAACCCAGCAGAGCAAGGTGACTCGGAGCCTGCTGCACTTGCATCGTCAGTACCTGAGACCCAGGAACCTGTCGTGAAGGATGTCGAAGCTAAGAGTCCTTTATCATCGCCAGAACCCGTGACCGAAGCGCCAACCGTGAAGGCTATCGACGCCGAGAGTCCGAGTCGTTCACCATCGCCGCCACCCGAGAGCGAGGAGCCCGCCGTGAAGCCCGTCGAAGCCGAGATTCCTTCACCTCCTTCACCTCCGCCGGTAACTGAGAGGGAAGAACCGGTCTTGAAGGGTCTCGAGGCTAAGCGTCCTTTACCATCGCCACCAGCACCTGAGGCCGAGGAACCCGTTGTAGAGCATACCGAAGCCGAGAGTCGACCATCGTCACCAACACCCGCGGACGAGGAGCCCGCCGTGAAGCATGACGAGGCCGAGTTTTCTTTAGCTCCGCCAGTGAATGTGACGGAAGAACCTGTCGTGGAGAATTTCGAAGCTAAGCGTCCGTTACCATCGCTACCAGCACCTGAGGCCGAGGAGCCCGTCGTGGAGGACAGCGAAGCCGAGAGTCCTCTGCCATCGCCAATACCTGCAACTGAGGAGCCCATTGTGGAAGAAGCCGCAATCCAAGATCCTGTATCACAACCAGTACCCGAGCTCGAGGAGGTTACCGTAAGGGAAGTCCAACCCGAGGCTCCTTTGTTTTCAGCAGCGCCCGAGATCGAGGAGCCTGTAGCGAAGGATTTCGAGGCCGAAAGCTCCTTGCCTTCGGCAGAACCTAAGACAGAGGAGTCTGCCAGCGGAGCCGAGAGTCGTTCATCGTCGCCAGTACTTGAAGTTGAGGAGCCCTTCGTAAAGGACAGCGAAGCTGAGGTTTCTTTGCCTTCGCCAGTGCCTGATATCAAGGAGCCTTTTATGGTGAAGGATATCGAAGCCGAGATTTCCTTGCCTTCAGCACCTGAGGTCGAGGAGCCTGTGGTGAAGGATATCAAAGCTGAGGTCCCTTTGCCATCGCCAGCACCCGAGATTGAGGAGGCTATTGCGAAGGATGTCGAGGCCGAGGTTCTTTTGCCTTCAGCATCTGAGATCGAGGAGCCTGTTGCGAAGGATATCGAGGCCGAGGTTTCCTTGCCTTCAGCAGCACCCGAGATCGAGGAGCCTATTGCGAAGGATGTCGAGGCCGAGGTTCCTTTGCCTTCAACACCTGAGATTGAGGAGCCTATTGCGAAGGATATCGAGGCAGAGGTTTCCTTACCTTCAGCACCTGAGGTCGAGGAGCCTATAGTGAAGGATATCAAAACTGAGGCCCCTTTGCTATCGCTAGTACCTGAGATTGAGGAGCCTGTTGCGAAGGATGTCGAGGCCGAGGTTTCCTTGCCTTCAGCAGTACCCGAGATCGAGGAGCCCGTTGCAAAGGATATCGAAGCCGAGATTTCCTCGCCTTCAATACCTGAGGTCGAGGAGCCTGTGGTGAAGGATATCAAAACTGAGGTCCCTTTGCTATCGCCAGCACCTGAGATCGAGGAGCCTGTTGCGAAGGATGTCGACGTTGAGTTTCCTTCTCCACCGGTACCTACTCAGGAGTTGGAGCCTGAACCTATGGTATCGCCTAAGCCTATCGTCAGATCTCCCACAGTATCACCAGTGGAGCTTTTCAAGGCCAAATTCGAACAGGACCAACCGCGGGACAACAATCTAATATCACCCGTGGAAGAGACGAAGAGAAGGTTCACGGAGCAACAAATATCTACTGGCACGAACATCGCTCTGGTGGACTCATCACGACCAAGGATCCCGACACCCGGTTCTCCGAGCAAGATTCACGAGCAAGTAGCTGCCATTACAGCCAAGACCCTGCCTGCCGAGGACAAGAAGGCCGACGAGCCACCACAATCTCCCCGGAAGCTGGACAAGAGGCGAATGTCCAAGTTTCTAGATGAGGCAAGCGTACCAAGTCCGAAGTTCGAGCCTGAACCAGTGCGGTCACCATCCCCTGTCAAGAGGATCGGGGGTCCAAGGTCCCCACGAAAGTTGCCTGAACCAGCAAAGGTCGAATCCCAGCCTGCTCCTTCAATGGGCAACGGGTCTACTTCCTTTGGCCGACCCCTCACACCCCTGAAGCCTCAAATTCCAACCGGGGAGCCAATTCCAGCGCCGTTGAACTTGCGTCCAAGGTCGAAGACGAAGACACTTACGTCGCGGGATCTGCCTCCCCTCCCCAACAAAGAACTTCCTGCCCTTCCCAGCAGGGAGTTGCCTGCTCTTCCCGCTAGAGGCTTGCCTGCCTTGCCCAGCAGTCCCAGCAGAGAGTTGCCTCCCCTTCCAACCAAGGCTTTGCCTGCTCTCACCAGTAGGGAGCTGCCTGCCCTTCCCAGCACTCCTGTTCAGGCCTCGCCGATAGCATCGCCGACACGATCTCCCTCAAAGAGTGCAAAAGATGTGTCTGCAATGTTGAACGGTTTCTTTGGTAACGAGCGACCAAAACGGAACTACCGCGTCGACGCAGTCGAGGTTCTCATGCACCGGCCCAAGAGCGGCTCCCTCGTACAGACGCAGAAGGCGCAGCTCTTCCAAGTGACTGAACAAGGCAAGAAAATACCTGTACCGGCCCATCATGAGCGCGTGCTTTTTGAGCGCGAGATGTACATCTGCCCTCATACTTTCATCAATGACGCACGTAAGAAGACCACCGAGGTATACTTCTGGGTGGGTGACGAGGTAGCCTCCTCTGTGGTTCGGGACGCGCAAGTCTTCGTCAACAGGGAGGCACGATCAATGGGTGGAACTCTCGTCAACATCAGGCAGGGCAAGGAGACGGCCGAGTTTATTCAAGCCCTCGGCGGTTTAGTGATTATTCGGCGCGGCTCAAGTAACAAGTACGACTCACTCGCACCCAACATCCTCTGTGGAAGGCAGTACATGGGCCAGGTCGTTTTTGACGAGGTGGACTTTGCGCCTAACACCCTCTGCTCTGGATTCCCTTACCTCATTACCCAGCAGGGCAGATGCTATCTGTGGAAGGGCAAGGGCTGCGGTATCGACGAAGTGAGCTGCTCGAAGCTGGTAGGGATGGACTTGGCACTTATGGGCGAGTTGGTGGAAATTGAGGAGGATCAGGAGCCGGAAGCTTTCTGGAGCCTGTTCGGCGGCGCCAGGAAGGAGAGTTCTGCAGACCATTGGAGGCTGAAGGCGGGCTATGACAAGTATTGCGGGAGGCTATTCCGCTCGGAGTCAGCCGATCCGAGACAGGTACGTGCCTTTGAAAAACAAAACAGCATACAGCAGACTAATGAACATCAGCAGATCGTCGAGATAAGCCCCTTTAGCCAGTCAGACCTCTCCCCTGCCAAGATATACGTCCTCGACGCCTTCTTCGAGATGTATATCATCATCGGGCGGGAGGCGCAATCGCAGTATACTTCCTTCCACAACGCGCTCGACTTTGCACAGGAGTATGCCATCCTCGCCGCAGGCATGGAAGACCGGCCTTTCGTCCCCGTGTCCACGGTCGTATTGGAGGGGATCCCTAGGGACCTGAGGAGCTGCTTCCGCAAGTGGAGGGACGACAGGAGCCCGACCAAGATGCTTCCGAGCAGCAGGAACTCGGTAGCACTTATTGGTGCGGCAGGAGGCAATATGTCGGGCCTGAAGAGAGCGAGGAGCTTGAAGGTGCTCCCGCTGGGGCAGGCGTTGCAGGCGCTTGGCAACTCGGAGTAGGAGTCCGACAAAGGAGTATTAGTGATGATATTTGGGCCGATGATTGTCGTCGGCGGTCAGCAAGCGAGTAGCCGGTCTGTACGACTTTGCACGCATTGCGACCAGGCCAGCATTGTATTTTCCTATCAGTGGCTGCTCGGGCTCATTGCCGTCATGTATTGGTGGGAGGCAGCGGTTAGTTGTGGGCTCGAAGTAGGTTGCTTATATACCCACTTGCATCATGGACGGAGCATTGTTAGGTACGAGAGGCGGAGAAAACAATTAATAATTCTTGAATTCAACATCTGCTTGAATATGTGACAGCCAAATTGAAAACGTGTGCCTCTTGTACCATGCAGGGTATTCCGCCGTCTCACATCCGAATCAATCAAATCATCAGGCTCTACGCCTAGAACGTCACCGTTCGGCCGCGTCTGCTTCAAGACGTGCGTATCCTAATGCAAATAGGGGTATCATTTCATGCTCGTTTCCTAACCTGCCATATAACGCCTTGAATATCACTGTCACCTGACAGACAATGCTTGTGGTATCCGTGACCCCTCGGTCAGCGTCTGAACTTAACCCCTCCTCATTGTCAAGCTCGCTTCCTCTCCACCTCTTTGCCATCCGCGCCTCGCTCATTCCAGAGACAGGGCGAGCATACGTTCCAGCAGCTACCTTCAAGTCCACTGGTGGCACTGATCCCATTGAAACTGCAGCACATGCAGCCAAACTTCACGCAATCCCTGAGAGGGACCAACCTCCCTCTGTCACGTCAGAGGAATCCCGAAACGCCCCCAATCCAACCCACTTCACTGCCCTGCACCTGCACCCGCACCTGCCCCGGTCCCCTCCCCGGCGGCGAGAGGCCACTCCCCGCCGGTGCCCCTCACGACGCGGGCGACGTCCTCCCCGAGCTCGGGCAGGGCCTCCGCCATCTCGCCGGCCAGGACGTCGCGGAAGCCGGCGAAGGCGTGCATCTTGCCCCTCATGAGCTGGTTCTGGCGGCGGACCAGCTCGACGAACTCGCGCGTGTAGATGTCCGGGTTGCGGCCGCCCTCGACGTACTGGATCAGCTCGAAGGGCAGGCTGGGGAGGAGGGCGGCGGCCGAGGGGTGGGCCGACACGCGGCTGACGGACTGGAGGGCCGAGGAGAGCTGGCCCAGCTGCGAGGCGAGGACCTCGCGGGTGGGAGGGGCGCTGTTGGCATTGTGCGAGGTGGAGGAGGAGGAGGAGGAGGGATGGATGGGGGTGCGCAGGGGCGTGCTGTTGCCGTTGGGGGTGCCGATCGTGGCTGTTGTGGTGGTGGTGGTGCTGCTGCTGGGGGGTGCGAGGTGGGCGTCGTAGTTGGTTACTTGGATCATTATCTCGTAGAGGATCTGGATTACGTCCTTGAGCTGGCCTGGAGGGAGGTGTTAGTTGGTGCTTTGGGCATGTTTGGGTAGGAATTGGGGATCTGGCTTACGCTCGACGGTATTGTGGTCTGGATGGTCTAGTGGCGCCATCTTTGCGATTTTTGGTATGCCTTCCTGGTTGACTGTGTATAAAGCTTGACGTATCGTCGTATTGGAGGTTGGGGTGAGGCTACCCGGCAATAAACGATGGTGGTGTTGGTGGTGGATGAGGCTGAACCAGACCTTGAAAGACCAAAATCCGGGGTTGAAGTGTGGGTGGGTCCATGTAAGGACCTCGGGAGCTTGGACCACAGAGAACGGGAGGGAACAGGGGACCCCTGTCAGCTCTGTTCAGGTACAATACGCGACCGATGATCTATTGACTATTGAATATACGCGTCTGGTTCCGTTTGTCCAAAAGGTGGTGGAAGTGTCATCGGGTCGTCGCCACTCCATAATGTCGTTCGCATATTCTTTTGGTCATTACGCGGGTTATAATTATAATGGCCTGGACTCAGCCTTGGAGTCTGAGGAAGAAGTACACCAGCGACCTGAACTTGTTGCTTGGAAGCAGGACCTCGCAGAAGGCCTGAAAGCCGTCCAATTCTTTGGCGACTTCGCAACCCAGAAGAACTATAGCCAATTCGTCAATCCAGGTCTTGAGGTCGCCGATTGTCCCATCCCGCTGCCGCTGATTTCCCTATTTGCCGACCAGATCAAGGCTGTTTCTAGACCAGCTCCCTTCGGCAGAGGGGACGAAACCGTCGTGGACCATTCCGTCCGCCTGACCTGGGAGCTCAACACTACCGAGTTTCGCAACACAAACCCAGCATGGCCTAAGTTCCTCGATACCATCAAGCAGGATGCAGCACACAGCCTGGGCCTATCTCCAGCGAGCATCAGCATCGACCCACACAAGCTTCTTCTCTACGAGACGGGTTCTTTCTTCAAGCGCCACAAGGACTCGGAGAAAGCTCCAGGCATGATAGGAAGTCTCATAATATGTCTACCCTCGAAACATGAGGGCGGCGAAGTCCATCTCTCGCACGCCGGTAGGGATCATATTTACGCAACAGCTCCAAGTTCGGCCTTTGACATTACCGCCCTAGCCTGGTATTCCGATGTCACACACGAAGTCAAAGAGGTCACTGCGGGTCATCGTCTGGTCCTTACTTACAACATCATTCAGAGCTCTGGCGCAGGAAAATCGGCCGGTTTCTTCGTCCAGCAGCAGGCACAGCTCAAGGAGAAGATTGCCAGGTGGTCAACGGACTTTCCCGACCTCTCAAAGCTTGTATACTTCCTCGACCATAAGTATTCGCAGTCAAGCCTGTCACCAATCAATCTGAAGGGCAGGGACCGAGCGGTATTTGAGGTACTACAGCAACTATGTTCTGAGAGTGGATTCTACCTTCTTCTTGGCAACGTTACGAAGAAAAAGTATGAGTTCGATTATGGATTTAATGAAGAGAAACCGGGGATATTTCTTGAATACTTGTGCACTCTGGACGGCAAGCGAATTGCCACGGATCTTCTCATGACCAAGAACGATATCATTGGTTCGGATCCATACCGCCATCGCTCAGCTGATAGCGAGGACGAAGGCGAGCTGACGGGAAACGAGAGCACGCCGAATCTCTATAGATATCACGACTCGGTAAGCAACTAGGAGTCATATGCACTGCTGGTTTGTGTCGTAGGCGCTGATGATTATCCGTAGGCAATTGTGCTTATCCCAAGGGACAAGCTACAAACCCTCATGGATACTAATGCAGACAGATGGGCCATTCTCACGATGGTCTTGGACAAGTTTCGCAAGAACCAACAAGATGCAGACGTAAGAAGGCATGCGCTCGAGATCATGCACAAGACTCTTGATACCCACTGTCCTCCAACGAAGTTTTACGGCCAAGTGCCGACGGTATTGCCCGCCTGGCATGCGATCAGCATGGTTATATTAACGAGCGGTTGGAAACTCGGAGACTTTGCACTCTACAACAAGGCTATACGAGCATGCACGGCTGGGGGCGATATCTCGGATGTCCTTGTAGCCAAACTTGCTGACCTGATCGAGAAGTCATCTTCGATTCCACAGCCACCGGATTGGGATAAATTGTCTGTAGGCCCCTGTTTATCCTGCACCATCTTCTTCCCCTTTCCACTAACTCTGGGGCTTCTCGTGTAGGCTCGGCGAATTGCTTGAGCGCTCCATCGATCTCACCCGCCTGTTTACAGCACTTGAAGGATTGGAGACAGCTCTTGTAAAGAAATCGTCCAAGGATGCCCTCAAGGCATGGGTCGCACCGAAAAGGCGCACCAAGTTTGAAACCAAAACAACTCTGACACCTGAGGACCTTCCCTTCATTGTTGGCCTGGTAACCTCGCTGTGGAGCGACCAAGGCTGGGTTGAGCAACAGCAAGTTCATTTTGACTCCATGAGTTATGCAATCAACTGACATTTGTTCCAGCTTCATTCCCAAGTTGCACGACTGTCAAGACAAAGCCCTTGTTGGCAAAATCATTGGTACTTTGGCTGAGAAGGGTCGCGAAAGCACCCCGCCTGGCGCTGAGACCATTGCTCAGCAAATATTGGACTTTGAGCTACCACGACTGTACCTCGGGCCGATGGATTGGTGGATGCACCCCGAGGAGAGCGGGGATAATGAGGCTGAGAGGTTCCTGAACCTCCTTGAGATCTGCCTAAAATCTGGATTTATAGACCATGCTGCTGACTTGGTTACAGATCTCAATAAACTAAAACGGCAGCAAATATGGGACAAGCCTACAGGTTTCGGTGGCCTTGGCTTTGCAGCTAATATAGCTCAGAAGTTCGTGCTTGAGCTGGGCGACCTGTTGAATGAGCATCAGGCGCCGTTCATGGAATCCGTACGGGGCGTCTTCGAGCACCTACTACGAAACTACGCCCTGGCTCCCTTCCCTGTCTACCCAACATGTGCTGAAGGCTGGGCCTATCGACCAAGAGGTTGCAGTCCAGCCTGCTAACATTGTAGGGAACTTGACGACTTCGTAGTCAGCCCGCTGCGCCAGACGGCTCAGTTTGCTAAGGCAAAGAACATCCGCGACCACATATCACTACGGCTCCCGGGAAAACTCTTCTCCTGCTCCTTGGATACGCGCGGCCGCCCCCACACCCTGGTCGTCACCAAGCATTCACAGGACGTGGACTATCAGGACGCCCTCCAGAAGTACCGTGAGAGGGTGCAAACCCTGGGGAGCTATACGGAGAAGCTCAAGCACGAGCATTTCCGGAGAATCCTCGGCGGTGAGCTTTACAGGGAGCTCATACTGTTGGAGGGTCCTCCGGGCTCTGGGCCCCCTGGCGCCGCTCCTCAGCAGGGGGTGGTTCATTCCGGAGGGATCAAGCGGGAAGCTGATGATGAGTTGTCCCGTCCTCCCGCTCGCAGGCGGGGATTTGCTTGATGAGAGGCAACCATACTCTAGCTCTCGGTCGGAACTCTCTTCTGCTCACCGACGAAGATGTATCGCCTAATCAGATCATCTTGTCTGCCAAAGGAAACGTAGATGTGATTCTTGTTGGACTCTAGGCCATATCAAGCGAAAATTAGTAGGAAGAGAAGAGTGGTCTCATCCCATCTTCTACAACGGATGAGGATATATGATAATCAGGCTCGCGCAGCAGCACGGATGACGGCTACGGATCGGGGGAAACTCGGCTCGGCAATTCGGAGTTCTATCACAGACGCTCACCTTTATGCTGAATTGGTTGCGTAAGAAGTCCAGCCAGAGATGGTGCAAGCAATTCGCCGCACTGCGCTTCTACACAGTAATGTAGCTTGGGGGCCGTCGAATTGCAGCTATGAGCAGTCCTCCAAGGTATTAAGGTTCCAGGCTTGCTAGGTACCTGGGTACTTAAGTAGCCATCAAGTACATGCCCAGGGGATGAGATCGGTAAGACGGCACTATCCTCCCTGCAAGTCTACATATAGCTTAGATAACGTGGGAGGGTGTTTGTCAGCTCAACCATCAATGGGTCTTCCCGCTCGGGGCACCCCTGACATTTCACATGGCGGACCGGGGTGGGGAGGGGAGGAGGCCCGGCAGCCCGAGTGAACGTCTCCTTGTTTTGCGGAGACAACGGTCCGCCGATTACATCACCTTGACACGGATTCGACACCCTCAGGCCTGAATCTCAACGTCACCACTACACAAGCATATGAGCATGCACGTGACAGCGCGCAAGAACCAACAACCCTGGAAGGCCAGAAAGGCTTACGATGCCCAGTTCTGCACATGATCACAGCAATCGAAATCAACATGCGATTTCAAAGCAAGATAGGTGATCCACCCAGCCTTTCGATACTCTTGACAAGGTTTGCAGTGGATGGACCCCCTCCTCTCCCTCCTGGCCGCTTTTGGAGGCTCTTCTGTCGTATGTACTACCTAGGTAGTACATGAATGTACTTGGTACTTGTTTACAAAGTAGTGGCTGCATCGAGTGATGACCATCATCAAACTGCCCCGCAACATCGACGGTGAATTCACTGCAATGATGGAATCTACACCTACCTAGCTTCCCTGGAACTGCTTATTTCTATCTGCCGTATCTGCCGAATTTGCAATGTACCTCCTTCAGGCAGGTACTTGCTCGACACATGCAGGCCTGGACTGCACTTCCCTATAATACTGACGTCAATATCTGGGATGACGTCCAATATTCGTCGTTGGATTTCTAACATTGTCCACCTCTCTGTGAACTGCAGCGCCGTCAAAAAGAATTTATTGGTTATTTCCTGGATGTCGGCTTGCATAATTAAGGCATATTCCGTCCCTGCCCTGCCCATAAAGCTGGTTCTCTCCTCCTTCTTCCTGACCTCACAGAATTGTCCTATTTTCAAATGGCCTCACTCATCCCCGAAGCAGTACATACCGCCAAGACCATCGTCATGGGTTCCCAAGGAGACAAGCTTGCCGACCTCCAGAAGAACACGGTCGAGCCTTCCCAGGACACTCGTCTTACCACCGACTATGGTGTCAAATCGTCCAACACCGACCACTGGTTGACCGTCGGGACTGAAGACAGCACTGGACCGTCTCTGTTGGAGGATCCATTTGGACGGGAGAAGGTGAGCAGTCTGCCTCGTACCACCTGCTTGTATGACTCTTTTGTAATGGCAGCGTACTAATTCATCATAGATCCACCGTTTTGACCATGAGCGTATTCCCGAGCGTGTCGTGCACGCACGTGGAACTGGCGCCTTTGGAACATTCCGAGTCAACGAGAGTCTCGCTGACCTCACTCACGCCCCAGTACTGACGGATACTTCCCGCGAGACGCCTGTCTTCGTCCGCTTCTCTACCGTCCTTGGAAGCAGAGGCAGTGCTGACACCGTTCGGGATGTTCGAGGCTTTGCTATCAAGTTTTACACCCAAGAGGGTAACTGGGACATTGTTGGCAACAACATTCCTGTCTTCTTCATCCAGGATGCCATCAAGTTTCCCGACTTTGTCCACGCTGGCAAACCTGAGCCTGACAATGAAGTTCCTCAAGCACAGACGGCGCACAACAACTTCTGGGACTTCGTTTTCACCCACAGTGAGGCCACACATATGTTCATGTGGGCCATGTCTGACCGTACCATTCCACGCTCGTATCGTATGATGCAAGGATTCGGTGTCAACACGTACACGCTCATTAACGCTGAGGGCAAGCGCTCCTTCGTCAAGTTCATCTTCACCCCTGAGCTTGGCGTGCACTCTCTTGTGTGGGACGAGGCTCTCAAGCTCGCCGGCCAAGACCCCGACTTCCACCGTAAGGATCTTGGAGAGGCAATTGAGAACGGCGTCTTCCCCAAGTGGAAGTTCGGTGTTCAGGTTGTCAGCGAAGAGGACCAGGACAACTTCGAATTTGACATTCTTGACGCCACCAAGGTCTGGCCTGAGGAGCTTGTGCCAATTCGGTACGTTGGTGAATTCGAACTGAACCGCACCGTCGATGAGTTCTTCCCCCAGACAGAGCAGGTGGCATTCTGCACTAGCCACCTGGTCCCTGGTATTGGCCACTCGGACGACCCTCTCTTGCAGGGACGCAACTTTTCTTACCACGATACACAACTCTCCCGGCTCGGTGTCAACTGGCAGGAACTTCCTATCAACAGGCCCGTATGCCCGGTTATGAACTTCAACTCTGATGGTGCCATGCGCCACACGATTCGCAAGAGTAAAGTGAACTATTGGCCCAACCGCTTCGACAAAAACCAACCTGCTGAGCCCAAGGAAGGCGGGTACGTCGAATACGCGCAGAAGGTTGAGGGCATCAAGCAGCGTGCCAAGAGCAAGAAGTTCAGGGAGCACTTCAAACAGGCGCAGCTGTTCTACAACAGCTTGAGCCCGGTTGAGAAGAGCCACGTTGTCAGCGCGTTCGGATTTGAGCTAGACCATTGCGATGACCCCATCGTTTACGAGCGCCTCGCAACACGGCTTGCCGACATTGACCTTGATCTGGCGCAACAGGTAGCTCAACTGGTGGGCGCCAAGGTTCCCCAGAAAGAAAGCAGCCCCAACCACGGCAAGAAGTCCAAGGGCCTATCACAGCTCGAATACCCACCCTTCAAACCCACAATCGCTACCCGGAGAGTGGCAATTATCATTGCTGACGGCTATGACTCCGTCGCCTTTAACGGTGTCAAGGCTGCTGCTGGGGCCGCAGGTGCCGTACCATTTGTCATCGGCACCAAGCGGAGCGAGGTGTTCTCTGCGGGCCAGAAGATTGAAGAAGGCAAGGGCGTCCGCCCAGACCACCACCTCGAGGGTTTCCGGTCGACGATGGTCGACGCAGTGTTCGTTCCTGGTGGTAGGGAGTCCATTGACACGCTCAAGAAGAATGGTCGTGCCCTTCACTGGGTGCGCGAGGCATTCGGACACCTGAAGGCTATCGGTGGTACTGGCGAGGCTGTGGAGCTTTTGCAACTGGCGTTCCAGCTCCCCGGAGTGCAGCTGTCGAGTGGAACTGACGCAGTGGAAAGCTATGGTGTGGTGACAGCCGCTCAGGTGAAGCCTGAGAGCTTTACTGACACCGTTGCCATTGCGGCGAGCGGTGTGAGCTTTTTGGAGAAGTTCTTCTTCTCCATTGCCCAACACAGGAACTTCGATCGGGAGTTGGACGGACTTAGCACTCAGGTGGCATACTAAGGCATTGCATGTGCACAAAAGAAACAAAATGAGCAATCAGCTTCGAACCTGGTAGCATAGCACTTTTTAATGAATGATTGACGAGTTCTATTGATCAATTTTACTATTCGACACGATGCAAAGCGTCGTGCTGGCTTGATCACATCTCCTTGGCTGTGCACTTCCGAACATTACTATGTAGGTTAATCACTTTCCTGGCAGGCTAACGAACAACTGACAATGGGTGGTATCTTTGTTACATTCTTCGAGCTGATCGGCAGGCAGTGTCATCAATAGTGTGCCGGGCTAGCTAGGCACGTACGAACTAGCCGTTGTTGAGATGACTTCATTGCCTGAGGGAAGTATAATAATTTCTTTGATATTGTACGGGGCAGGATTGTTGTTGTATCGCATCAGTCACGAGGCTGGGGCCACGACTGGCTCGACGTCAGTTTCGTAGAGTATATGTAGATGGACTGCGTAATCTTGAGGTTTGAGAGCTTTGAATCATCATTTTGCAAAGATATAATTTAATAGCCGCGTTTCAAATCCTACGGTTGTAAGAAAAGCAGGACACTGAGAGAGAACAGATCATTCGAGCAGCGAATGATAAGCTCGAGTGCTCTATGTTTGCTATAACAACAAGTTGGATGTCCCAATGGCGTCAAAGCCAACAAGCAATTTTCACCTAGAGTGTGAAATACTTCTATAAGCCGATATAGCAAACAAGGTCCCTGCGAGAAGCAATTCAGCAGTCCCCATCCGGGCCAAATGCAAGCCTAGTCCAATGACCTCTGAGCTCTACCTAACAATCATGAGCCCGGAGGCACCGTGAGGGTATCAATCTCTCCCCCGAGCCTGATCACCTCCTGACTAACTAGACCAAGCCCCATAACGCCGCCGCGACGGAAAACAACGACCAGAGCGTGTCCCACAGGGCTCATTGCCCAACTCGATACATGCAATCAAAATGTACAAGACCTCCACTCCACTCCCCTGACTTTCATACGTATAAGTGATGAATGCTATACCGAGTCGTCCGCCTGGAACCGTGATCCGTCCCATGTCTCCTGTTCACCACGACGACCTCGCGCCCTGTGTCTCCCGCACCGCTCGCCATGTCCCGGCCTGGAGATGTGGTGGTGGTGGTGGTGGTGGTGGTAGTGATGGTGGTGCTGCTGCTGCTCCTGTGGTAGGAGTGCCCGCAGCAGTAGCCTGACGGGATGTAGTAGCCGCAGGTGTAGCAGTAGTAATGGGACTGGCGACTGGCCACCGGGCCGACGGCGTTGGCCGTGTATTGATGCGACATGGCCACTTCGAGTTCTATTGTGACTGAGATTGGAGTTTTCCGGATGGTGGTCGAGTGATTACGCACGGTGTTTCTTTTGATCGGTCGGGTTGATACCATGTACTGTGTAGGTGACGGAGCAGACCTGGAATATTGACTGGCGAGAACCATGGCCCTTTATAATTAAAAGTCGACTCCTACAGTAATTATTCCACATGTGCACCTCGCCTGGAGAGGCCGCCATCCTCTGGGTACTTTCGTCACCAAGGCCACAAATCCTCCGACCCTCGTGCAACCCTCTGGATTCTGAGACTCATCACAGAACTGGAAGACTTCGGTCAACGTGGTCATAGGATCTATTATCAAGTAAGTCCTGGTAGTGGAGAAACCATTTGGCCTCGGGACATCAGGAAGATGGCTGTTTCCCGTGACTGCGTGATCAATTTGGGGATCAAGTCTGGGATTCGATGTGGAAGTTGGTGGCACAGCCGCGCCAGCTGACCATCTGAGCCGACCTCTGCGCTTACGACACCACTAGGAGCTTGAGTCATATTTGAGGCTCTTGGATGGCGGATGCATCACTGGCAAAGAAACAAACGGGTGAAGGGGGCCTAGGGCTGTTCAGCTTTTGAAGTTTGTGAAAATTACTCGGTCAGGATCGGTGAGGGTGACCAGCCCGAAGTAATCAGTCCATGGAGTGTTTTGGTGTGCTCCTCGCCATATGTTTATCCAGGGGTATGGG
Source organism: Cytospora leucostoma (assembly GCA_003795295.1). Taxonomy (NCBI): domain Eukaryota; kingdom Fungi; phylum Ascomycota; class Sordariomycetes; order Diaporthales; family Cytosporaceae; genus Cytospora; species Cytospora leucostoma. The sequence goes on along the minus strand of LKEB01000047.1, from coordinate 76,926 downwards.
CAACAAGTCTGAGGTACCACGCATCCATTTTCCAAACATTCTCGTAAGCCCCTCCCCCCCTGCATATACACCACAAAGCAAACAATCTATTAATACCCAACGGTATTCGCAATGTAAACATCAAAACCGGTGCAGGGTATGTCCAGTCGCAATGACTATCTGGGCCGCCAGGGGCGTAAGTATAATAACCTTGAAATCACTTTTCCATTCCCATATACACAATTCGCAACCCGCAAAACCTGAACCATGATGCCGTGTCACAGCAAAATTCAAGTTCCATAAACCGAATACTCCGTAGTCGCGATGCGGGAAAATGGGGCAATCCAAGGAAACGAGGGTGGGTATGTGTAGGAGAAACAAACAGGCAACAGAAGTTCTATGCTGAGCTCATTAGAAGTAAAACTGTTGCTGAGGTGGTTGTCCCGGTGGTGGCTGTGCGAGGAAGTCGAAGTTCATCGTGTCGAGGCCGGAGTTCCAAGGGTCCGGTGATTCTATCAAAATAGACCAAAGAGGCGAGGGTCAGCCTTGAGGTTGACATTAGGGCCAAATAGGATACGGTTAGGATTGGTCCAACTCACCCCAGAAGATAGAGTCGTAGAGCTCCATAGGCTCAATGTAGCTGCTCGGGTCAATCGCAGTAAGATCAGGCACACTGATTGGTGGGGCGCCGCTGGTCTGCGGCCCGACGTATGGTATGCTGATGATGAGCAGGTCAGCGGTGTCCAGTTGACGCTGTTTGCTCTTGTCGCGGTGGAGAACATACCTTGAGAATTCTGATGATATCGTGTTTCCATTCTGCATCTCCGTCATCGCCAAGGCTGCGTCCTGATGCGGGTTGAGGGCATAAGATGATGCCCCTGGATGTGGTTGCTGCCCCTCAGCGTTCCCGCTGGCGCCACCCACTGCTGAGTTTGTTAGCCCTAGCCCAATACCCATTGGAGTACGGGTGCCGGAGCGCGACCCGCCCTCGCGTTTGAAGACCGAGGAGCCCATGATGCTGCCGTGATCGTAGATGTTTTTGAGAGCGGCGAGGGCGCGTGACAATGGTCCGGAGAGCTCGATGTCTTTGTCCGTCTTCTGGACGTGTGGATGAGGTGAGGTCCGGTCCTTTGCAGCGGTAGCAGATAGCGCGGAGATGAGGTCGCCTTGAAGTTGCCGGATCTCCGGATCTGTTTTCGATTCGGGTAGGAGGCCAAGTAGCACCGCAGACGACAGACCGTGGTAGGTGAATGCCCATGAACGCGTAGGAATCACTGAGAGTTGGTGCATGGCGAGGAACATGCGGACGGTCTCAGTAAGGTTATCCTTGCACTTGAATGCGAGGATCTTCCGCTGTGATGGTTCGAGCTTTGTTGCATCCGCTTTATTCAGGGCTGGACGGCAACAAACAGACACAATGAAACACGTGTGCAGTCGGATAGCGAAGTGTTGCAGACGGTCGACGGCGGTCTTGCAAGCCTCCTTGCTTCGAATCTGGGGAATGACTTTATCGCGTATACTTTCAGTTGCCCGGCAATTGTCGAGGATTTGTGCGAATGTTATTTCGGCGGTAGCATCAGGGTTCAGTCGACGGTTGATGAAATGGCAGAGATGGTACATTGCTTCGAGATAGGTGAGGCCTTTCGTATTTGCGGTTGGGGATAGGGGCATAGGACAGCAAGGGATGTTGGTCATGGGTGAGCTTTAACTGGTCAGCAGGAAGTGTAAGGCATGGACAGCAAAGGGGACTTACCGGTCGAAGGAAAGGGAAGTTAGGGTATCGTGCCATACGCAACACCACCTGTTAAGGCCGGTCAGCTATTGTGTCGCTCTGATAGCGTAGCATTCGCGCAGTTCGATTCTTACCATAGTTTCCTGCGAATCATTTCTTTCCGTTTTGCTTCCGGATCCGTAAGATCGTGGTTATTCTGCCGATGGAGACCCAGCGATAGCGCCAGACGACATGTGAGTCCAAGTAGAGCCCAGGACCCTTCCGCTTTCATGTCGTTCAGGAGACTGAACGAGACCAAAAGCAAGGCCTGTACTGAGTCGAAGTTGGGCCGTAAGAGGAAATTTCCGAGGCGAAGGAAGTGAAAGCATATCTGGAGATACCTCTGAGAGTTGCTTGTCCGGACGTGATAAGGTGAATCGTGATATTGGGAGCCCACGGCGAGGACGGCGAATAGAATGGCAAGCCATGATGCCGATACGGGCTTCCTGGGTGTTTTGATGGCACTGCGTGCGTTCTTGGCCCGCTCCTCCAGGTATATCATAAGTCTTGATTCCAGATCGTCTATGTCGATGACGAAGCCCCAAAAGACCTGCGGTATCTCCTTGTACGTTCGGAACAACCTAATGGTGTCAGACGTAGACTCAGATTGTTGTGCGCAGAGGTAGAGACAACTGCTTAGGGGTTCCATCACACATGGGCCGGACCTACTTCATCACCTCTCGATCAGATGGCAGTTCGGCGGAGATGTCCGCCGTCAGCCTCTCCAGATGCCGGGAGGACATGAGGGGAAATGGGGCCGAATTGTCCAAGCCGAGGATTGATCTCATATCCTGGCGGATGTTGTCGACGCCTTCCACACGGTTACTAGGGGAAGACTGTTCCCTCAGCAGGGCCGGTATGCTGTTCTGTCCGAGATACCTTGTTACCTCAGCTGATTCAGGGTCAACTGAAATTGGAGTCAGAGATGGGTCCTCGTGGGAGGGACTGAAGTGAATACCGTATGGGCGCAAGGCTGGATCAGACTTGGAGTCGATGCTCAGTTCGCGGGAGCCATGGTCATCTGGAGAATGTGCCCTCTTCTTGCTGGCCTGGGCGCCGAACTCTGAGCCTTCCCCGCTGGATTTGGCTGACCGATTCGGCTTGTAGGAACATAGCTGTGGATGTTCCCGTTTGACACAATTCTCACATGGCTGCTTATTGTCACACTTCACCTTGCGCTGACGACATGGCCAACACGCAGTGCCTATTCGAGGGCATAGTTGTGAGCGAGTGTACGCATCAGGGCGTAAGATATACGGAGGTGTATGGATGAGAATAAGAGCTAATTGAGGGACGACCGGAAGGACAATGTAGAGAAGACAAAACAACCCAAGAATCAGAGGCGGCCACGATTCACATGGTTCCAGATGTCAGGGGAGGCACACGTGCTCTGTGATATGTAGAGGGGAGAAGGTGCGGCGTACCATATCGTACTTTGCGGTGGGAGTGGATGATCCGGCTGGCCTCCTCAGGGGTCAAATCATCCAAATTGGGACTCTCATGCTGGTCCGGCATGGCGGCAAACCGCGGAATTGGGTTACCACGACAACACCCAGGCAAGACAAGGGCCAGGCTAAGGCGAACAGGGAGGATAGGAGTATATCTGAAGGGCAAAGTGCTGGAGCTGGAGCGATGATGAGTCTCTCATGCGATGTGCATCGGGCAGTGGAGACTTGAGTCCGCTTCTATGCCTCCGCCGAACGTCGCAGGTGGGTTTCCGGTTCCGCGAATTGCCCGTAGACTATGTAGGAGATATGCGTAGTAAGCACCTAAGCGCCGCCGTGCGACAGGATTGGTCTGGGGGTGGTGATAAGGATGCTTCGAGGCTGAGTGAGGCCGAGGCTGAAATAAGGCGGGCTGGGAAGAGGGATACCAGAAGCAAGTCTGCAGGACTCGTGCAGGAGGGGATAAAGTGAAAATTGATGATATGAAATGAAGGAAGACTCTCCCTCCGACCTGGCGCGCCTGGCTAATCAGTCATGACATCTGGACCGACCGCGGCCTGCCGGTTTCGATGGAGAAGCTTTTGCCTGCTGTCGCCTTGGCCCAAGCGCCCAGCTACCACTACTGCCGACTTCACCATAGGTACATTAGTATGGTACCACCGGGACCCGGGACCCGGGACCAGTTGACATGCAGTCTGAGCCTGCAGAGGCCTTAAAAGTGGAGAAGCACTGTGCTTTTCAGTTGCATTTTGCCCAGTAGCATCGAGGCCTGCCCGCTGGCGGGACGCACCAATCCTTGATGCGACTCAGATCGGAGGGTTGAGTAAGTTTGAATTTGTACGTAAGTACAGGATCCATCCCAGTATCCCACCAGTACCTAGGTAGATGGCGGGTCCCCGACCTACCGGTATACCGGACCTCAAATCGACCCTAACCCTGACTCATTGCTTCCGCTGCTCCTTTTGCACCCCCTATCTGCTCTAAACACCTATATATATATTTTAGAGCACTTGGCTTTACCCACCGGAATGCTGTTTATAGTATCAATGGTCATTTCTTTGGCTCTTATATAATAAATCAAGCGATGGTAGCCGGATACCGTATACCCGGCAGGAAAGGATCTAAGGGGTTGATGACATCCACTTAGGTAACCCTAACCCGTAACCGAGGATCTCAATTTCTAGCATTTCAAGGTTTGACCTACACCGTACACTACGGCACAGCAAAGCAACTAAAGAAAGACTCTTGGGAAGGACCTCCGTACGTCCGTAATTCCCTATAGGGCCCAAAGGCGTCTGAAGGGCTCTGAACGTTCACATCCCTGACCCCTTGCAACCTTTCCAAAATGGTCGTACGTTCGGCATTCGATAAACCCCCACTTATAGAGCCCCCTCTTTTTCTAGCTTTTCCTTTCGATCCGTTTTTTTCTCTTTGTTTACTGTCCAACGTCGGAGTGGTGATGTGCTTCACCTAGCTTCAAACATCGGTTCGCCAGTGCTTGGCTTGTCGAATGTGATCCCCTTCTCTTGCTGGAAACCGTCTTTGCCATTACTTGCCAGCTACTCGCGTCATATTGGTCCTGGAGGAGCCGCCATCTGATATAGAAACCATAGGTATCTGTCCAAGCCGGTGGCGTTGCAAACGGTTGAGACGGTGCAGCAGTGGTCCACGGTGGTGGCAAATATCAACGTCCAGCCCAACGTTGAAACAACCATCTGCAGTCCCACGGTCCACCCAGACGACCTGCCAGCCTTCCTAGCCCTTGTCTAGCGCTTCATTCCCGTTGTTGGATTACCAGTACCGCAGTACTGGGTATCCTGGCACGTGCTGGATACTCCGTGCGTACTTAGTAGGTACGTATACTAGGATTACCGACACCCTCAACGGACCTAGGTACTTGGTATTCATAGTATTCATGGGTGATCAATCTGAAGCGATGGCTGACCACGCCAGGACCACTGCCGCTTTTCCCACCCCTGCTGGACCTCGTCCTGTCCCACCTGTAGAGCGAAAGCATCGCTGCTACCTATTCATGTACTCAGGTATCCGCCCTCAACCACCATGGACTCGTCCAAGCCACTGGCTCCACGTCACCCACGGGAGGACTTGCATCGGTTCGTGAACGAGCTCAACGTTCGCTACAGTATTGGCATTCCTATCCCAGACCCTTCCATTAGTCCCTCAAAGCGCAGGGAGCAGGGATCAATCTCTACAAGGCTATACACTCGCCTCGAGGTACACTTCTACCAAGGTGGAGTAGAGGCACTGCACAGTTTGACCCAGGTTTTTGATAGGGAGGCCAAAGAGCTGTGGTCGAATTGGGTGAAAAAGCCCAAAGGCGATCCAGATACGCTTCCAAGGATTGGCAGTGTATTCTTTGCGACGAATAATGCCGAGAGAGAGCGGCTTCAGTCGCTCTTCCATCAGGTACTTGATCAGTTCCAACCCACGAGATCCTTTGGCAGGACTCAGAGTGGGCCTGCTGCCTACTCCATGGAGAAAGCTACCCAGCATTCCAAAAGGGCGGCAGATGCCGACATAGCAAGGACGCCGACTAAGCGATCGAGGCCTGTAACACCTCATGCTAGTACCACCATCTCCGAAGCTGCTGATATCTTCGCCGCACCAAAGTTCGCTCCTGATGGTGGGAGTAGCCGGCCCGGCCCGGCTCGAACAGCAGAGGCCTTGAACAAGTCGTTCTCTCTGTTGAAGAGCGCGACGACCATGGGTAGCTCGATGGGTACTAGCAAGACGTCCTTTCGGTCAGTCTTCTCGTACGAGCAACCTGGTGCAGTGTCTACACAAGAAACCGTGGAACCAAGTACACAGGAGCGACGATGGTGGCCAGGCCTGTCTTTTCAAGATACAGGTGAGCCCGCCTCAGTAGACAAGGAGGTTCTGCACATGCCATCTGATGACTACGAGACCTCGATTCCCAACCCGAGCATGAACAATGCCAGGCCGGAAGATGCCCAAGTTTCGCCAACCCAGAACTCATACCATTCAATCCCAACAACTTCCTATAAGGATCTTAGCGACCTGATTGTTGATGCCCAGTCTAAGGTTTCCGGACAAGTCCAGTATTCTAGACCAAGGACTGCTGAGCCTCCTAATGAGCCGCTCCAGTCTCAGATGCATCGCATTTGGCGTATGTGCTTCCCTTATGAAAAGCGTACCCTGACAGCTAACCTACTACAGCTCAGACCCCTACTTGGCTAGAAGCAGCTCCATTTCCTGTTATGTGGGAAGTCATGCGTATCGCACAATACTGCGCCGTTGATCTGGGATGTATCTCAATGACCTACAACACCTCATGGACCATTCAGAAGAAACTCCGCTCAGCGATCTGAAAACACGAGGCATTTCGCGGGAAAGCATTCCCAGCATCAGTCAGTGACAGAGCTTGGGAAGCTAGCCTAGATTCCAAGGCGTTGCTCTTTGATCAACACGCCGTTTTCACGGCTTCTGTGGAATTCACCAACAAAAAGGGGGATCCTCTGCGACTAATATTACAGCCACCCAAGGTCGAGCAATCGCATCGTCTAGGACGTCGATTTGGATCTGACCGCTTTATGGAGTTATTGATTCCATCGCCTGACAGTTTCAACTTGCCGCAGTACCTTAAGCACGACGAATCATTTTTTGAAAACTTGATCCAGTGGCTGACGAGAGAGCCGCAAGCTTTCTGCAGTCGGTGGTGGAGACCATTTTATACCAAAGATGGAGGTTCCCGCGAGCCTGTCAAAGACTTATCGTTTGTGCCGGATAAAATGAAGATATATCAGAACCGAATCTACTTCTTCGCCGAACGTGGCACTAATCTCCCGGAATTGCCTTTGCAATCAATGCTGCACTGGCTCTTAGACTTCAGACAGGCGAGTAACAAGCGCCAGCCTGTCTTGAAGCTCTTTCAGAGGATAGCAATTGGTAAAGCGGCCCTACCCCATGATCAAAGCCCTTGACTGATCACACTGTACTATAGCTCTTAGCACCACCAGTCCTACGGTCGTTTTCGAACCATCCCAAATGAGGCACCGATCGAGAGATCTCTTGTCTCCTCTCGGGAAGGTCATGAACGACGGCGTAGGAAGAATGTCCCGAGCAGTAGCCAGACAGGTTCGAGATCGCCTTGGTCTTCGTACTTGTCCGAGCGCCGTGCAAGGTCGCTTGGGGAGCGCCAAAGGCATGTGGATAATCGACGTCACGGATGTATCTGATGAAGTCTGGATTGAGACATATCCATCTCAACGAAAAGTAAGAAACGTTCATCCTGCTGTTTCCTCTCCTTCACAATGAGAATCTAAACGTCTCCGACGACTGACTCAAGGCTGCAGTGGGATCTGGAATGGACGACAGTTGACAAAGAGCAACGCACACTGGAGATTTTGAATGTGCCATCAAAGCCTAGATCTGCAAGGTTGAACCTCCAGTTCCTTCCCGTGATTGAGGACAGAGCTGTGAACAAAGACAAAATGCGGGAGGCAGTCGGCTCTATGCTACAGAATAGCCTGCAAAACGAGCTCAACAGCCAGAAGGAAGCCCTGGAGCAACCGATCCAGTTTCGACGGTGGATCCAAGAGAATTCCTTCCACAAACATGACCGTGCTGTTCTTGGTTATGTCCCGTACCAGGGTGGCTTGCCCCAGGAGGATGAGGAAATCATCGATTGCATGCTCGATGCAGGGTTCGAGCCCAAGGCCAACAAGTTCCTTACCGATCTCACGTTTGCTACACAGAGAAAGAAATGCGAAACCCTCAAGAAGAAGTTGAACATCACTGTTGGTCGTTCGGCAAACCTCTACATGGTCGTAGACTTCCTCGGTGTACTGCAAGAGAACGAAGTCCACCTAGGTTTCTCCACCGCCTTTGAGGCCGACGCCGACTGGAACAGAACGATGCTTCAGGGTGCTGCAGTCGTCGCACGTTCACCCGCACACTTTATTTCGGATATACAAAAAGTCAATGTCGTGTTCAAGCCGGAGCTAGCGGATCTAACAGACGTTGTTGTCTTCTCAAGCAAGGGCAACGTGCCACTTGCGGACAAAGTATCGGGTGGCGATTACGATGGCGACCTGGCTTGGGTGTGCTGGGAGCCCAGCATAGTAGACAATTTCGAGAATGCAGAGGTCCAGAAACAGGCTGATCTTTCCCAATATCTTCGGACGGACAAAATCCAACTTCGGCAATTACTGAAGAGCCATAAGAAGGACCTTGCAGCAGCTGTCGCAGAGATGATGGAAAAGTCTCTCGCTTTCAATCTAACGAAGAGTATGTTGGGATCCTGCACCAACTATAAAGAAAGCGTGTGCTACTCCAGAGGCAAAGTAGGTGACGATGTTGGTAGGATACTCAGTACCCTTCTCAGCAACCTCGTCGACCAAGCCAAGCAGGGGACCGAGTTCACGGATGAAGACCTCAGGAAACTCAAGAAAGACCTTACCAAGTACCACGGGGTGCGCCAGGACTATGACAGGCCGGCCTACAAATCTGAACATTGGAGATCCGATAAAGTGCCAACGCATATCATTGACTTTCTGAAGTTCCGCATCGCCCAACCGATCATCGCGAGGGAGCTCAGCAGCTTCAACAAAGCGCTGGAACAAGGTCAACCGGAGTTTTACGATCAAGATCTCGTCACATACTATAAAACATACGAAAATCTAGCCAAGGACCCATCTGAGCTAGGTAGCTGGGTAAAGGGGCTGTCTTCCTATCTCAGTCAGGAAATCGATAATGTCTCACAGACTTGGGACCGGCTTACGGCGAGAAAGGTGAACTGGGCCGAGACGGTGCAGCGTACATACGAGCTCTGGCAAGCAGTACAGCCCCACAAGGCCCCCTCGCTTCCTGGACAGGCCACGAGGTTCTCCGCCGCTGCCATGAAAACGCTTCTTCTTGGAGGCGACGTGTCTCACTGGGAGCTCTGGAAGGCCAGCACTGCATTTTACAAGTTCAAGAGCAGGCGCTTCACTTGGCAAATGGCCTGTCGTCAGCTGTGCCACATCAAGGCACAGGCGGTGTGCTCGAGTCCCGGAGCCGCACTGGCGCCGGCTGCCGTGGTGCCGGAGATGTATGCGTGCTTGAAGCCGGATTCGACATTCATCAAGTTACGGGTAGCAAGGATGGAGGGACAAGGAAGCCAGTTCATGGAGCAGCGCGACGAAGCAGATGACTTTCGACAAGGCGATGGATGATGCAATCCCCTGGGAGTCCTGGAAATTCATGCTCATATTTGACGATCGATGGAGATAGAAATCTGCTCTCTGGACTGGAGGCGAAGGTTCAATCTTGGCACTTACGAGAGACCCCGTTCATTCGGATCTGACCCGAGGAGGCTTAAGTAGGTCTGGCCAGAAGGGCGGGGAGGAGGGTGTAATTGTTGAGAGGGCGTCGCCTTGTGGTGTCGGAGATCCTGGTGTGTTTCTCATAAAGCATTGTTATGTCCCTTGGCTGGAAAAGTTGTCATATTCGTATCTTCCGAACGGACCACGCCGTCCTGTCAGTCTTTGGGGCGATGGAAAGACATCCCGAAGCTGTCAGTCATTGACGCGGTGCGACCCATGTACATGGTTACTTTCTGAGTCGGCACATTATACCGGACTGGGCTGCTGCATTTGACCGAGGGCCAAGACAATTGCAACCGAGTACTGTTCGCGTTGGTGGCGAAATATAGCAGTTCTCACAGTATGGCAAAGACGTTCCGAGGCCTAATGGAATGTCACTGAAATTGAACAACGCGTCGTCTTTGGGGTAATTTGATGGGCATTCCCCCAAAATGTGTGCAGCGACGTGCAGCCGCGTGCAGCCACGACTTCGGCTGAGACTCGAATACAACAATCAAGCTGGTGTCCGCGGGACTCCCTCTCATCCCTGTGGAGGCTGTCATTGCTGATTCCAGTATTAGAGGCACCCATAATTTTGTCTATCATCTCATCGAAAACGGCACCACTGCCGGGTAGGAAAGAAGTCCCGAGGTCAGCGTCTTGCAGTGTCTCACCTATGCTACCGGAAAAAAATAGTCGACGGTTGGGGCTGGAATTCCGCCTACGCGGTTCCGGAGCCAAGGCACATTCCTCACGTGGTAGAGAAGACGCGCCAGAGTAGGCATCAATAGCCTAAATAGATGAGTCTCCATACACAACAGATTCGTCTTCTTTGGAAACTCATTATCTTCTGTTTTCGCAAAGTAGCACGATTACACATACTACAGCATCGTCTTCCAGTCCAGGTGGCCTCCTGAAGACACTCGGCCGTCCCCTCATTTTCGACATTGCAGTTGACTTTAACAACGACAGAAAGACAACACCAAGATGACTCCCCTCATGAGCCTGGGATCTTTCGCTACAGCGTTGCTATTGTCTGGTGCACTTGCAAAACAGGACGGCTACCTCCGTCATTCACACCCAAATGTCAATGATACATCCTCAACAGGGTTGTCGCCAGCAGTAGCCAACATCAAGAGCCTCGATACCCCTGAATTTTCTGTGCGTCAGGTCAGGAACCCACAATTCAGGCGAAAGTCAGGCCTCCAGGCCATGCTTGATGTGTACGCCAAGTACAAGATTCCCTTGACGCCCGAATTGAAGAGGGCTGCGCGTGTCAACGGCCTCATCATCAACCAAAAGGGTTCGTGAAGCCCTAACTCCCTCTCGCTGCGGACTCACTAACCAGAAACCAGTTGGAACACAAACGGGAACCACCTCGGCAACACCGCCAGGAGGTTATGACTACGAGTTCGTCTGCCCAGTCGAAATCGGAACGCCGCCGCAGACGATTTCGCTTAACTTCGACAGCGGTTCTTCGGATCTGTGAGTATCTACTTGCCTTTCCCAGACCATTGGATAGATCTGACCCGTCCAAACAGCTGGGTTTTCTCAAACGACACCGACCCCAACCAGGTACAAGGTCAAGGTATCTTCGACGCCAGCCAATCCACCACCGCCGCTCTGATGCCGGGCTACAATTTCACAATCACCTACGGCGATGGCAATTACGCTTCAGGGATCGTCTACACTGATACTGTAGCTGTTGGCAACGCCTCCGTCACGGGCATGACCATCGAATCGGCCCTCGACGTCTCCGCAGGCTTCACTGCAGATGCCCCCGCCGCTGGCATCCTTGGCCTCGGCATGAGCACGGGCAACACCATCTACCCAAACAAGCAGCTGACGTTCCTGGACACGATCAAGTCCTCGCTTGCGGCGCCGCTATTCACGGCAAACCTGATAGCCAGCAACCCGGGCGAGTACGACTTCGGCTATATCGACAGTTCGAAGTACACGGGCAGGATCCAGTACGGGAGCGTCGACCCGACGTCCATCTACTGGCAATTCGCCGCGACTGGGTATCGTGTAGGGGCCGAGCCGAACGCGTCGAACCCCAACCAGGGCTATACCACGTTACCCTGGAGGGCCATCGCCGACACCGGCACGACGCTGCTGATCGTGCCGGAGAGGATCGTCACGGAGTACTACGCAGAAGTGAGCGGCGCCGTCTACGATGCCGGCTGGGGAGGTATAGTGTTCCCCTGCACGGCCGCGACCGTCCTGCCTGACTTCACCTTCGGCATCGGGCTGTTCAAGGGGAACGTCCCGGGGCGCTACATCAACTACGGCGCCATCAACACCACCACGTGCTTCGGCGGCATCCAGACCATGGGCAATGCCCAGTTCGGCATCATGGGGGACATCCTCCTGAAGGCGCAGCTCGTCGTGTTCGATGACGGGAACCAGAGGGTCGGGTTCGCCAACAAGGTCCTCCTGTACTGATTGACGGCCCCGCTGCCGGCTGTGGCGCGGGAGAGCCTTGCCCTCTGGGTTGTTCCCGGATCCATGCTTGTCTCGTGCATTTCAAAGGTGCATCTTTCTTTGACTTCTTGGGGTTGCAGCTTTCGCAATATACTTGGGTAATCTGGATAGTCCGCCGGCGATAGTACACATAGCGGCGGTGGCCAGCCGGGTCACTCGACAGGAAGAATATATATACATTCACAACCGCGTCAGCAAGATTCGCCGAGAGAGCGCCGAGCGAGAAGTCCTCAAATGTAATGGATACAAGTAATATATTTCTCGTGTAGAGAGGCCCGGCCAGTTGTTGACCCCTAAAGGGTATTTGCCGAGCATCGAAAGGAGGCTACATGCCAATGTCCTGATAGTTTTGATGCTCGCCATGCTGCTGCGCACAGTCGGCGACTCGAATCTTTATATTCCATTCTCTACAATCAGTTGAGACTCAGAGACAACCAGGACTCCGCGAAGAGCTGTGATAGTATCCGGACGGCACCTCGGCCCGAGTCGGCCGCCTGGTGCTCCGGTGACCCCTACTCCTGTGTGATCGACCGCTGTCGTAAGATCGGGAGCTTGGCTTTGGGATTAGGGGCTCGCGGAGATGCCGGTCGCGACGGAGCTCTTCAGATGTGTGGGCATGTCTGTGTCTCTTGGTGCTGCTGCTGCGTCGACTCGATCGCGTTCCGCTATAATGGTCGTTCCCTGACAGGCTCCACAATGGGATGAAGCATGCTAGCAGTCCCAGAGGTAAGAAGAGAGGGCTGGGCATTGTAAGTCGTGTGGTGTGATGTACTATGGTCGTGTCTGCGAGATCTCTCGAGCTGGAGCTATGGTATAATACGTCGAAATACTGATTACCTACCACTGCCGCCGGTGGATGTTCCAATGTGCGACTCCAGATTGCCTTGTATCTGGCCGCCTGATAGAATGCCTCAATTTATATGATCTCGGGATATCGTTCTGTATCTTGTTGGCTCGGCCGAGCCGGTAACGTTACTCACCTGGTGTGGCAGGTTAGGCTCTTGTGGCACTGGGTGGTCGCTGTTTTCCTCTGGCCAACGATGCACACAGATTACTCCAGGGATTACCTTGATTTTTCAATTCCTCTCTGGACTTGCTAATTATAATTACTTACAATGATGAACAATCAAGAGAGTTGTCTGAGCAGTGTTTGTTGTCATTGGAACAAAGGGCTTCCTATGGATTGAACATTGAAGAGCCCATGTTGGGACAACGCCACTAACAAGGGCATTTCTTGTCAATCATTGTAAGTCCATGGGTTTCCTCACTTTCCCAGAAAGGACCTACGGTCGCGAAACTACAGGCCACGTATGAATAATTCGTCAGTTGTCGTCATTATGTCTTCCAAACAGCTATCAAACGGGGTATCTTTACACTATTATATACAGTTGGTGCCACTCTAAGACGCCAGCTGGCCACATATGTCGCCGGTTGTTGGGAACGGCTGGGGAAAGCCGTAACACTCTGCTCCTCTGCTGCGTCGTTCGAAGTCTGCCTTTTATCCCTCTTTTGCCAATTTTCCTTTTTTCCTCCCTTCTTTTTTCTTTCTTTCTCACTTCCCGTGACTCCTTGTCTTTGGTGTTCACGGCACTTCATCACCTCTGTCAGCCCACTTGTTGCCAGGATTTGCAAATGATTTCTTCGCGCCTGCAGGCCTGTGGACGTAACAGGGCTATTTGAGGAGAGTCTGGTGACTGGTACGATAATTTTGAATTAACCTGTGGTCACTGCTCTATCTCTTCATCCTAGCTGGCGAAGGTCTCGGAGAGGCGATCCCAGAACAACATGCCGTTGGCAACTCATACCGAAGCATCCCCATCGCTGACGGTGCTCTTGGTTCCAAAATCGGTACGGTTCAGGTCGCTGAGCTGCACCTGGCTCGAGGCCTTTGCATCTTGGAACTTGACCGAGTACGACCTCGAATAGTTGATCTGACCCGTCCACACATTTTCGTTCCCGGGTCCATCCTGTCCCATCGTTCTGGTGCTTTGACTGAGTTTGTTTTTGGTCTGGTTCGTGCCGTCGTAGTAGCCCGACATGTTTCGGTAGGTGGCGGACAACCTCGGGAACGCCTTCAAGAGCAGGAGGCGCAGTGTTGGCATGCATGCGCAGATGATGCCGACGTTGATCTCGATTGTCGACCAGAGACTGACTTTCAGATTGTCCCAAGTCACGTTGGCCGAATTCGCGAAGGTGATGAGTGAATGCAGTCGAATAATACTGATAACTGTCACGCTGTGGGCAGAGATGTGTCAGCAAATTGGACATTTTTTCCCTCCTGTGTCGTCTCGTCGAGAGTTTGCTCCCCTGACTGGCTGATACAACTTACAAAGTTCCGGTACCGAACATGATGGCGACTCCAACCTTCTTCTTCCAGTGCAGTTGCAGGCTCTTCAGCTGAGAGAGTGGGATGGCCAGCATCCATATATCCTCCGCGATACTAATCGCTGCATTTGACCATCCAATCGCGTTCGTATCGGTGCATGTGCCGGTATGCTCTCCGTCCCATTGTGTCCAGGCATAGCTGATTGGTCGGCAGTTGAACGCGGCAAGCAACACGAACGTAGCGCCCCAGGCCGCGTTGAAGGCGACGGTCGCCCATAGTAGGATCCGGACAGTCTTGTTGGGGAAGATCTTCAGATAGAAGAACAAAAGAGACATCTTGAGCAGGCATAGATCCAAGAAATAGAGCCATGACATGAAGTAAAAATAGTGTATGAAGTCGGTGATCTGCGTGGGCTCCAAGGTCCATATATCGCGGCCCAGGCCATTGGGAATCGACCCCAGTGAAGTGATTATGGTTGTAGGCACGCCGACGAGGACCGTCGCAAGGATTAGCCAATCATCCCAGCCGAGTTGGACACGGGCGACCAGCAACTTGTAACCCAGCCGTACAAGGAGTACTGCGCCCGAGATAACGCCTAGGGTGATAGACACGATGTTATATCGATGCCCCCTGTCACGAATGGGAGCTCCGCAGGCAGTCTCGGTGATGTTGAATATGGCTAGATGACACCTCGTGAGTCAGGAGGGGCAATTCATTGTGAGGTAATCGTTGGCACCGGGCGAGGCTTACAGAGCATCTCCTTCACCGTACAACTGCTCGAAACGCATACCGTGAGCTCATCTATCAACTCGGTGTCCCCACATATACAGGCCGTGGTTGTGCATGTTAAGTTCGAGTTTGCCAGTCCGGCTTCGAAACAGTCGAGCTGGGAGAGGAAGTATCAGTATGACCATCGCAAATGATCGTGACCGAATATCAATGAAGTGGGGAGTGAGTATGAGCCAGTCTGGGGAGAACTCACCCCGCAAGCGGGCAGCACTGCTGCCAGAGCCGTAAGTTCTGAGCCTGAAGTCGCGGAGCTGCTAGCCTGAGCACATGTGAAGGGCAGAAGAGCTCCAAGCCATAACAGCAGTCGTGATCCGAACATCATGAAGACTGGTCGTGTGGTTGACCTGCCACAGCGAGGGTAGTAGCCAGAATGAATAGACGCATGAAGCCGAGTGAATGGAAAACTTGGGAAGAAAGCGAAGAGACGACAAGATCGTCGGTCATGACCGTAATTGACAGAGAGGGCCTCGGAGAATTTCAGATGACAGGCGTGGGCATGCGGGCAGATGGGCATGTGCGTGGGAACGATTCAGGAGGAGGGCCTAAAAGAGCCTGCCTCGGCCCGTCTGGCGGACTTGGTGGAGTATATGTCTCGCAATCCTTTCGAGGACCCGTATTCGATGGCCTGGCTGTTGCCCATGGAGGGGTCCATTTGCCATGTGGTTTACGATCGACAGTCGATGATGCCCTTGCTCTTAGTTTCGCCCGCAGGAGGCTTTGTCTCATCGTGTATTCTAGAACGTCATCTCATATTTCCTAAACTATACTCTCTGACTAGCGCCGCTCCCGCGCTGGTCGTCCCGTCTTGATAACTGCCATGGAGATTCTACAAATTCCCTTGTACGTACTGTCATCATGAGAGGGCTTGAGATTTTGCGGCAGATGGTTGGAGTGTGAGGGAGCACACCACCATGGAAAACCGGGGCAAGTCGTAGAGTGGATATCGGGCTCATGGCGTACCAGCTTAATCGAACATACATACAGTACTGCACACGGTCCCCTGAACAGTTCATGCACATCACCCGGCGATCAATCCTCTGAGCTCGCACATGTCGTTATCGAACCAAACTGCAAAGTAGGGTAGCAGCACGTAATAGGGTCCTGCGCACCCCTGAGAAGATCCATGTCTTTAACTGCGGTTGGTGCTTCAGAGTTCCTTCACGACACAACTCGCCTCTGCATATTTCCCGAACAACTTTGATCCTATGTACATGTGCGTCTCATCTCCTTGGGGGAAAAGTGCCAGACATATGGCTTCTGCAGATGCCAGAACCTGCCCAGCCACGGAATCACCAGCAACCCAGTGCCAATTCGTCGCATCACCTATCTATACGGAATATGCGGGGTTTCAATAGCTAGAAATCCCAGCATCAGGAGGATCTGTGGCTGTTCTAGACACAACTGTGTACCTAGGGTATCGTATGACACGCTAGGATCTAACCGCATATAAATCGTCACGAACATAAACGCAGTAATCGTATCGTCTTCAATATACATAAGGCGAACTTGCTTCTCCAAAAGGTCAAGGGCCGGTAGCATCTTTCTACTCCTCTGCCGTAGCAGGCTCGATCCTCCGACGTCTGACCATACACGACACGGCGCAAGCACTCACTGGGGAGCCTGGTCCCCAGGGACTTCTTCGTAGCAAAGCTTGAACCGTCACATGTGAGGACCCCTCCGACTACAGTATCGACAGCGCGCTAGCAAAATGTCCGGGGAGATTGCAGGGACACGAGTCATACAAACCAACCTCGACTGTTCCATGGCGTGCCGGATCGACGCTCATAAATCCCCGGCGGACCCAAGGCAGCTGCCAAGGGGACTCGAGGGTGGAGCCTCACCTCCGTAATCGCCATGGGGAAGAAGCAAATGCCCACTGTGTAATTTTGCGTCAAAGCTCCCCAACGCCCGTTGACGACGGGTGTTTTCGCCTCGCGAACCCGAAGCGGTAGCGAATCCGCGGCGCAGTTGCTATTTCGATACATCACAATATGTTATATTGCTATATGATGGAGCTGCCCACTCTTGATGGTCGTCGTGCCTTTTAAAAGTACCAATATGTGTGTACGGGAGATGGGTACACATGTAGTGTAGCTGGCCGGGGCTGGTTGCCGACATATGGCTTCCCAGTGGCTGTTACCCCTGATGGGATTTAAAGTATGCAGAGCTGCTGGAAGCATAAGCCCCCTTCCCCCCGCGTTTAGCTTGACCCAGACGCGGAAGGTGTCGGCACATATCCTCGAATAGGCATTCTGGACGGGCCGAGTCTCATTACCTCAACATCCGGACTCGCGATTCGAGTGCTGTCATTGGTGTTGCGTACGAAGCCCTATGGTTTAGATGTCCCCTATGATCGGAGGCATCAGTAGTCCCTCGCACTCGACAGCACAGTAGCGTAATTGAGCTTTGAAGTTCATCTCCACCTGAATGGTTTTTTTCTTGAGGACTGTACGGTACCGGTGGATTGGCCGGCATATGTCTGTTTTAGGTACGCGAGAGCTCACGATTGGGCGGATAAGAAGCAGATAGGCCTTGTATGCAGCTGGACCTACGGAGTATTCTCCTCCAGAAATGATGCGAGAAGCAATACAAGATAAGGCCTCCGGTGAAGGAGTATGATCATCGAGGAACCGATAACGATTTCCCCACTGGATCTTCCCACCACGTTGGAACCGTCTCCGCCCTGAGTTCTTTGGTTGGGTGATCACCATCTCGGTAAATTCGGTACAAGTACGCTATGGTAAGTTCAGACGGAGCTGCGCCCGAACTTAGGCCCGACGGCTGTGAAGATCGAGCTTCGGAGTTGAGTATCAGACAATTGGTGATCTGCTAAAGATGACCAATTGATGGGATCTATCATAGCGTACCAAAATACTCCTTCCTCGAACAACCACCGCCGATATGCAGGGGCTCCAGCGAAATATCATATATACCCCCTGTAGGGCCAATCGGATTGCACGCCAGTCACATTGCTTACACGGCTGTACCTGGTGCCGTAATTCATTTTTTCACAATTATGGTGGCCAGGCCCTCAAATTCCAACGACCTGCCACAAGGGGAAAAGTGGGCAATTTTCTTGAGATGACTTGAGACTCTCGTCCAATGTCAAGCCCAGAGTCTATGGGACAGCACCTAATGGAACAGCGTCTGGAGGTTTCATGTAAATGCTCATGCCAGCACTTCGAAGAAGATACCAGTAAGTAATTACCAGCTACTGGACTCGGTCGATCTTGAGAAAGTCTGGTACCCTAGTTCCATTTGAGACTATCATAATAAACAGCCGTTTGTGATACATTACCGAATACTATCGTATGTAACAGGTTGCGAAAATGTGACAAGTAACAAGTTGTGAAACGGCGGTTGAATTCCTAACGGCTGCAATGCATTGTAACTGCATGAGAGTACACGTTTCATCATACATGGTTCCGATGTCTGATTGTGTATGATATGGTATCACTGATATTGAGGCTGAGGATATAATGTGTCTAAGTTTGAGGATAATTATTTGTACAACACAAGAGCCCCAGGTGACTTGAAAGCCCTCTTGTCGAGATCACCTCAATGTATTATTGTATTGATCGTTGCAAGCATAATTGTCACTATATCGAGCGTGTATTATCGAATAGAGCAAGAGATCTACCATTCTAAGCTGTTGAGAATGGTTTTGGGAAGCTCCCTTATATACACAAAAGGAGCTTACAAACAACAGGTCCGAGCCCCCTGGGCCCCTAATAGCCCCCGCCAGATACGTGACAATATTGTGAGGCATTTCCTCCGTTGCTCCTCATTGATACCTAAATAGGTAGCAATGGTCACGGAAGTGTATTTATCCTGCTTCACATCTTGAACCCTGTCCGACTTGTCTGACAATACCCAGTAGTGTGATCCCCGCCAGGAAGGGAAGGTAGGCGATGGGATTCTTGACCTTATACTGTTATTGGCGTTTCTCTTACCTTCTCCTTGTCTCTTGTCTCTTCTTTCGTGAAACTGCGAGCCTGCGTTGATGAAAGAAACCGAATCATTCACGTGGAGATGTGAAGTTCTTTAATGTCTGTATTGCTCGTTTCTATTGCCCCAACACAATGTCTACATGACCAGGTATACTAGATAATTGTAGATCCTTCCCATCATTCAAAATCGTTATTCAATTCCATCCTGTACTCATGCTTGCGTGTGACCATCACCATTCTACCGAGCTCCAATATTGCTGATGACCCATTATGTCTCTAAGAGAGGCTTCCCGTGGCAGTTAACAAGTAAAATTATCAAAATTAAACAGGATTTCAGGCCTCAGTAGTTGAATATCATGAGGGATGGGTTCAGAACAATAGGCGTGAGTGCATGAGATCCTAAGACAACCGCCATGGGGACGATTGCAGTAAAGTCGGTGATAGTCCATCCACGAGGGGCAAAATGCGACAGATAAATCATACCCGCCGTAAAAATAACCACGAATACATAGCTATATGACGGTTAGTACCGCGTTGTGAGATCTTGAACTGGGCCCGTTGAAGAAGTGACTTACAGAGCCTTGAAGGACTTCAGAATCTTCGGCACCTCTTGGAAGAAGTTTGAGTTCTCCTTCTCCTTGGACGTGGCCCCCCATTGCATATTTATATGTAGAAGGTGAGCAAGCAAGGCACAACTGACATGGAAGGACAGGCCACCAAAGAATATTGCCATCATGGGTGTCCACTTGAAGTTCTCCCATACTGAACTGATGAGGGCGCGCTCGCCGGTGCGGTAACGGATGATTGCCAGTGCGATGCCACCCACGAGGTTGAAGACGACGAGTAGTGAAACGAAAACCTTCCATGAGGGCATGTAGAAGTGGTCCAGGCTGTCATCGATCCACCCCACGATGAAGTAGTTGAGGACGGTCATTGGCAGGCCGACGCCGATGGCGAAGTAGGAGCAGATGTACGAAAAGACACTGATCTTCGACGAAAGCATCATTCGTGAGCCGAGAAACATCCTGATGAGCGGGGTGAAAGGGCCCTTGGTTGGCCATTTGTAGAATGGGTGGAAGACCATCTCGCTACAGCCATATGCGTACCTGCATCGGTAGTTAGCATACGTCGAGGCCTTCATTAGAATGAAGGACAGATTCTGAAAGGGACAACGGAGAGAGGATGATCCGGTGGGGAACAATATGCTTACTTTTGCCATCGAGCAATTTCGTCGTAGATGGTCAACGATACGCCTTCCTTGAAGCCATCACCATGGTAGCTGGCAATTCGCACCGTGCTCCCTTTGATCTGCATGCGAAGCGCAATATCAAAATCCTCAGACACATGGCTCTCACTCCAATACGCAACGTAGCCATCGTCCTCGACGACACCTACATCCTGTATCGCAGCCCACCTCAGGAAGGCGTTGTGACCCACAAATGGAGCAACCTCGCCACACCCGATGGAGAAACGAATGGCCGTATATACCATATTGGTGAAGAATGTGATACCGTTCTCGAAGTAGTCGTTGGCGACTTGCATCACACCAGTAGAGTGCTGAATGACGGCAACTTCTGGGGAGAGGAACATCTCAGCGGCACCGTAGAGGAGGCAGTCGACCGGCTGTCAAAGTTAGCAGTGAGACATGCAGGCGAGAACTTGACTTTAACATACTACTCGAGTGTCAGAGTCTACAATGAGAATGAGTTCCCCAATGCGGATGTTGCCCTCGGCCATTGCTGTCGGGTTCTCCCTCAGCACGCGGCCCAGGCACTCCTGGTAGAGATCGTCTACTTCCTGCTCTTCGAGGAATGCAGGGTCAGAGTCGCGATGTCCGGCCTGGGTTGCGCACCGAGCGTCAACGGCTTCTTGGAGGTAGGCCTCCACTTTCTGGGATAGGTTGAGGGCGAAGTTCATATTCGAGGCCTTCTTGAACTTGCCCTTGCGGACGAAACCGTCACCATCCTTTGGCCTGGCTACCCAGCCAATGTTATGGTCGTGATAGAAGTCCCTGCGAGCTTGGGCCTCCTCCTCGGAGATGCCCGCGCGGATGCCGTCGTCGTTGATGAAGATCGAAGCTGTGCCGCCACGAGACTCGTAATAGGAGATGGCAGCCTGTAGACTCTTGACTGTGGGGATTATGACGCTTTCCATGCCTTCCTTGTAGACTGGCATCTGGATAGTGATATGCGGAGGGGTAAAGCCGAGCTTTGATGCCTGACGGAGGTTTGGTTTGATGCAAGAGTAGTGCCTGGAGTTGGTCTTCAAGCCATGAAGAGGTCCAAAGATCTGCCAGAGGTCACCGAAGATGACTTGGAAGAAGAACAAGCCGGCGAACATGAGGAAAGGGCAAGCAGCGATCAGTGCCAGCCTGGACCACTTTTGGTCCATGAAGCACTCGGAGACGAGCTCGCCGATGGAGAAGCCGTAGACAAGCACGATTGCTAGGCAAACACCCATCCCGACGAAGAGTCCACTGTGCAGGATGACCGGCCGATTGATTGATTCTGGCCGTTCATGCGCCTCATTGTCCAGGTCATCTTCGCTTTCTTCTCCGCGGTCGTGAACCTGGGCTGTCATAACCGCTTTTTCCTGAAGTCCAGAGTAGTTGGACTCGGACGGTGTGGCTGATTCGAAAGGGCTCGCTCCTGCGAAGGGAGCTGCTATAGGCGTGTGCATACCGGAATTTCGGCCCCAGACATAGGTGAGGAGCTTTTCTTCCATGCGTTGCGCGTGAGCCAGGACGTGCTGGATCTCGTCTTGCCAAACCAGCAGTATTCCCTCTTGCCTCAATATAGCTCCATACTGGAACTTTTTGACACCGGATGCTGTGATTGAGGCAAGAGAGTCAAGGATTTGGAGTTGCGACCCGCCCTTCAGACGAAGTTCCTGTTGACCTGGGGACAAGCCAGCAATAATGCCAGCCAGCATATCAGGCTTCATGGTGGCAGCAACCCCAACATTGAGTCGCTGCACGGCAAAGAGCAGTTCGTCATAGATGTGCTCAGGGCAACATACGTAGTTGCCTCGAGACTGACGGAGAAGGACACCGAGGCCTTGGGTTGGGTCAGTGATAGAGGTCTGAGGCATCCATCCGTTGGCTGATACTCTATTGGCCAGGTAGCTGACCATCTGCTGGAATATCAATATCGTTACTTGAGCTTCAGGCAGGCACTTCACATACCGTTCGATAGCGGAAGTCATCATCGTATCCATTGCCAGTGGATGAATCAGTCGTGTGGACTGATACCGGCCTTGAGTGAGACGCTGGCGTAGAAGACTGACTGTCCCGGAAATGGGCACGAGGCGGGTGCAAGGCTTGGAATGGAAAGGAATCAGTGTCGTGATGGGCGCCAGGCACCTGAGGGGGAGCTGCTACTTTGGCACGGTCACTCGGTGCTGAAGCACCGGCGACGGAGCTGTCGATGGATCGAGTGGGTGGCATCCTTGCTTCCCAGGCTCGTGTGAGCTCGGACAGAGTTGGGATGGCCGGGAGCGACACTCGGAGATCTGCAATGGACCCTTGGATATCAAAGTCCAAGGAACTTGATGATCTTTTCTCAGAGGGAAAGATAGTCCGATGTGAGTCAAATCGATGAAATATAAGTAAAGATCATCCTGTAAGAAAAGATTGGGGGGTGGGTCCTGTGTTTGCCTTGCCAACGGCTCAGGCTGCTCACGATTGAAGGAGTCAAGAACAAGTTGTTTCCCTGCATGTGGTCATGATAAATAGTACATAGCTCAGCTGAAGGAGGGGGTAAAGATATGTTATGGGCTGCCTACGAAGCTGAAATCGTTGTGACACCAATATCCCATGAGTGTCCAGGCCTCCAGGACCGCAAGACCTCGATGGCACCGAACAGATGCCAACTTTGACTGCAGCTAGAGCATCTGGACTGGACGGTAAACAATGAGACCTTCATCTACCCCAATTATTGGCAGTAGCTTCGGTATAATCGCGGAAGATTCCGCCGTGGTGGCATAGTATTAGTATGTAGCCTGTAGCACTCAGACGGACTGTGACCCTTGTCCTGTCGTTTCCTTGCTTGCGCTTTGAGGCCACTCGAGCCTGACCAGAATACGAGATATTCATGATGGCCACGTCTTATCAGCGGCAAGACAAGCCTAGCGGATGCATGATATGTAATGGAGATTATACTCCAGGGATGGATCTCCTGCAGGAGTCATCTTCATGGGTATACTTCCAGGATCGGCATCATTGTCGAGTCTGGAATAGCAGTCCGAGCACACGGTGTGCCGCAGTAACCGGGAGACGTGTTATCATCCACTTGAGTTACCATTGCCATATCGACCATTGGCTCAGAAGCAGAGAAGGGTTGTTGCCCACTGAGGGTCGACGGGCGACGGGGTTTCTGCCCTGCTTGTTAGGACCTCGACTAGGCCAGAAGCATCGTCAAACCCCTTGATGGACTTCATGTAAATATAGGAGGTAGCTTAGCTCCCATAGCAAGTTCCTAACAGGCGAGGAACGCCGTTGAGGAGTCAGGTGATGTAGCGTTGACGATGGAACGAACGACGTTGGCTCCATGTAGTATCCCTCTAGTTTTCCCACTACCTCCATCAAGATTGAGACCATAGTCAAGTGTTGCCCAATTCGACCAAGATTATTGTCAAACACCCCATGTTCGTTTATTCCCGATGAAGCATGCGCCGTTAGCTTGTGTCAGGGATAACCTAGCAAGAATCGAGCAGACTATTGGTTATCCTCCGGACGGGTTGGATTGCTGCCAACGGTTGCCGCGAACAGGGGTCATGGAGTTGAGTATCTATACCCCGGACGCCTGAGGAGTCTCTATCATCATCCTAGTCATGTACGGGAACCTCGAGTCCAGATTTATCTGGAACCTTGTACCGCCGGTTCGTCAACGTGTCACACTACAGACAGCCCTGGCGCCACTCCCAGGAACGTGCGAAAGTGGCTTTGGATGATCAACGCCATGCTCGATGAAGGTTCCACCAGTCTGGAACTCTCAGATCGGCCCGTGATTTAACCTTAAAAAAAGCAAACAAGGTAACAATAGAAGAGGAGAATGGAAAGAAGAGGAACCAACCATGGTAAAGAGGGTCCAGGTGGGTACCAGGTTGCCGGAAACATCTTCCAGTCCTCAGAAACTTGGCTATTCTGACACATTCCAACACACAACAAACCGAGGTATCATCAACCACCCACTGCCATCGCAACTACAGAAACTGTCTAGAAGCGAAAAGGGACAACAGGACGTACTCGAAACCTGCCCCCTCTCCACCCTTATCCGCGAGTTTGAGCTAGTGATGCAAGTCTATCAAGCGCTAATGCAACAGCACTTGGCGGTGATGAAGAAACGAATCGCTAAGTCCTTCCACCCACCACCCAAGCATAAGTACTGCCAATTGCTGGGCACTGGTACGTGATAAGCTTCGGGAGGAAATGTCTGACGACGTGTATTACGAAGCCACCGCGGCACGCCACTCCTGGGTAGCACTGAGGAGGATGGGTCGGCAAGGGAGGTACCCGTGAGGTCGTGCAGTAGCCCAAAGTGAGGCGCCCTCCAGATGTCGTGATGACTTCCAGAGTTACTGTATACCTCATCATGATGACTATCAGGGCAAACAAACGTCTAGGCCCCCAACGTCCCAGCCCCCAGGTGGGGTGACCCGGATGCCATGATACTCAGGTGGTAAATGTGGTCACTTGCGTCTTGACGCACTACCACCCTCCAAATCTCAGCTGAATTCAATATTCAACGCGTCATAATCAACGTGGCTTTCATGGTATGCACATGTGTCAGCTCCGGTATATCACAGCATGTGACGGCGTTCCCTCGCCGAAAATTGGCAACAGCTTGCGGGTTGAACGACCTTGCGTGCATAGAGGCTCAACACTGTCACGTGCGTACTGATTGGAGCATATCATCTCAAGGTTGCTTGACCCCAACATATTATTCTATCTCAACGTGTACAGTCTGAGATTAGGTATCTGGCCGAAGTCAGAGCCAACCAACCCCTTGTCCCCATGCGTCATAGCGTATCTCCCCAGAATGCAATGTAACCATACCATTACCGTACCATACAAACAGGCTCCAATATTGTACACACAAGATTCATCACCTGTGTGTGAGTGTGCCACTGTGTGCGCGTCCCTCAAGGAAATTCTCGGCAGCTCTACAGCTCGGCGGTACCGCATGCGCCAGCCTGCCACATCTTCACGGATTTAACTGTCATCCCACGGGAGTCACCCTCACCCCACGTCGGTAGCCACGTATGAGCATCATCCCAAAATGTCCATTGGGCATTCGTTGCGCCGTCAACCCAGGGTTTGCCGCCCTTCCCGTCACTACAGGCGCCGGACCCAATCATGATCAGCATGGCGCTCTTAGTTCTCGGGAACTATCGTTAGGGTTGTGTGTGGGCAGACTTACAGGAACCATCCGTTCGTGGCGCCGACGGCCACGTTGAGAATGAGATAGAACTCCTGGTCGAAGGGTGCGTTGCCCGTGGTCGACGTTGAATTTCCCCAAGGGTTGGCGACGAGGGTGTTGTTCTCCGAATCGCCAGCGAAGCCTCCCTTTTTCCAGAGTGTTTCGTCGGCGTGGAATTTTGTGTAAAGGACCTGAGTTAGTCTGTCATCATAGTACATGTAGATGTGGTTGGCGGTCCTGTGACGGTGTCAACAAAGCGAATGAGTGTCACTGATCAACTGTGCCTATGAACTTACCACTCGAGTCCGTATGTATGAAAACCATCGGTGAAGTCTCCCCTCCTGTCAGTCCTCACGGCCTGAGTCTTCCAGTAGCTGTCCAAGACAGAGCTCGGCCCCCAGTGGAGGGTGGTGTAGAAGAGATTACGGCCACCGGGATAGGAGACTGTGTTGCCTCTGGATTCCATGATATCGATCTCGCCACTCTTTGGCCAAGTACCATACACCGAGTCCTTGGGCATCATCCAGATGGCAGGCCAGAGCCAGTCACCTTTGGGCAGCTTGGCAACGACCTCGACCCGGCCATATTTGATGCCGACTTTGCCCTTGGTGTTGATTCTGGCGCTTCGGACTGGCGGGATGAGGTTCCCCAGAGTGGAGTTGGAGTGAGCCACACAGGCCGACGCGCTGGTCTCCGTGCAGGTCCCATCGGCAGTGAGGTTCAGCGTGTAGCCATTCCACATTTGGTCCGTGGTGATCGATGTTGTCTCGTTCGTCAGGGTTGGGACAATGTGCAAACCCTTTTCATCTATGTAGGTGTTGGTGGGGTCCGTTGTTGTCCAGTCGAAGGATCCCGTGCCAAAGCCATTCAGGGCGACCTCGTAGTTCCATTTGCTCTCGTCAAGCTTCCCCCCATTGAACGTGTCTTCATAAACCAGGCAAATCTTGGATGAATGTCAGCAATGCTCCAGCACGAGCGGGAAGCAGTAACTTACTGGACTTGGTAAAGCCGGCCTGATCTGGAAGTATGCGACAACACCGGCAGCACACACCCCAATGACGACCCAGGCGTACACAATGTAATTGTTGTATTTGGTTTTGTTGAACTTAGGATCCTCAAGCCATGGCTTCTCATACTCTCCACGGAGTCGGTAGCTGACAAAGCGTTTACGGCTCCTGCCATTGAGAACGACAGAGTCATGTGTTGGGGTTGATATGCCAGTGTGGACCATGTTGGCGGATCTCTGCACGTAACCCTTGTGCAGTCGGCTCCTTCAGTTGAGCAAAGATGAGTTTCGGAAGGAGAATTTCTCTTACTGAGGAGCCCAGTTTGGCAAGTGATCGGGGTCAGGGGATCCTACGATCTGTATTAAACGTGAGCGACATCTGAAGTTCATTCCCTCGTTCTCACTGATCTTTTCAAAGTAGCGAGATACGTCTTGACACCCTCCCCCCACACCATCACCACCCCAGAAGGGGCGAACAAACGCTCCAACCCAGACGGACCATATCGCAGATGATCCCGCCCACATCGAGGCTGGACTTGCGAGACCATGTTGTCGAGCTCCACCCCTGTTGCACCCGCATATACGGAAACGTACATATACAGCTGGAGGTTACTATACTCATGCATGCATATCAGGCCGCAGATTGCCCGATCTGCATGCAATGGAACTTTGAGGTCCACTACCTGTTGACATTGTTATCTCAACACTGTCTCGCTCGGAATGCTACTCCACTCGGTCTAACCGGAAGCATCGTCCACCGCTTCGGCGTATTCGTGGCCTGTTGACACCATCCAACCCCTGGCGGCAAAAGAAACAACACCGGACACTTGCAGTCTGAAGATCGCCGGCACCATACTCTCGGATCTCATAAGGCCAATTTAATTTGGGACTTGCATGCTGGCATGTACCCTTGCACGCGGATCGAAGCAAGTACTGACTGACGGTGGTCGTACAAGTCATTTTATTGAAGATAGTCCGGCTAATATTCTGGCCATATATTGCTCATATCAGCAAATATGGAAATCGTGGTCACCATGACAATAGAATCAGCTGTTGGGCATGTGCTCTGTTCAGCAGCCGAGAGCAATATTCTTGCCAGTGGCAAAACGAGGCCTCTCAACTCTTTGCTGAGGCATATGCCGCCCTTGCCGAAATATCGTGTCGGGCTGATCACGTTGTCGATGACCCTACCAGAGCCGTGCAGACATTCGAGGAAACTCAGCTCAACGCCACCAAAGCCTACTTTTTCGCTTTGTTTCAATAGTGTTAAGCGCCTGGATGGAATAGTATGTAATCCGGAACCGCAACATCTCATACTCCACATCGAATGCCATGTGAAAGATACCATACAGATTTAGTCTCTCTACGATTTACGTTTGGCAGTTTTCCATTCTCAATGTTCACTCCTTTCTGACCGTAACTCTTTCCAACCTTCTCAAGTATACTACCTAGGGTAGCCTTCGAACCGGAACCCACACGTACCCGATTCTGATTCCTGAGGGTTGCTGCCGCAAGATCTCCCCATCGGACATTTGAAACAAAGAGACATATCTTCCGCAGTGATGTACACCATTCGGAGATGGCAATGCCACCCTGAAGATCGCCAAGCGCAGCGAGCCTACTGCACACATCCGAGAGTGTCCCCCACGTGGTTGCGATACTGCAACGGAGTGCCCGGCCTACCTAGGTATGCGTAGATTATCAATACGGCCGCAACAAACCCCCAAGACGGGTAATTTGCATTTCCTGGCTGAAACAGCCTGGGGTTGGGGAGGGGGGTGGTTGAAAGGAACCTGCGATGATATTAGCTACTCTGGCTTCGTCCAGTAAGAACTGTCTACCTTGAGGAAAGCCACAGCCACACATAGTGTACGCGCAGCTACGATTGCCTTGTTTCCACTCCAAGCGCTTCGTTGGTGGATCACGATTGCAGCTTGGCTCTTGTACCAACTCGAACCTTAGCTACCCTTGGTATGATCCTGGAACTCATCATTATTTCGCGGAAGTGTTTTAAACCTCCATCTCACTTGGTTCGGTAATGACTAGAGAGTCTCTTGTTACGATTAGGGATAGCCGTCGGCTCCAACAATGCCGCTTAAAAACATGCTGGTGGCTTGTGTCGAAAATGTTTATGTTCATATCGAAGTGAGCCCAAACATTGCTGTTAAACCTCATACTTGTGCAAGGGCTCGAGAGGCTCTCCCCCTCCGCTACCTTGTTAATCGCAGAGGGTAATTAATATGAATGGGAACTCCCTCGGTTCCCATACCTGGTACAAAATTCGCACCAAGGGGTGTGCCTCGTGTGTCCATAGTTTCTATCCTTTCACTTTGGAACAACTCCTTGACCTGCGTCTATTGCCACGGGAACAACGGCGCCTCGTATAACGCTGCAAGTAGCTTTCAACCGTATGGTCATGTAACTCGAGAAAAGAGACCAGAAATGCAACAGAGAGTTTGCCAGTATGAGCACGTTTATTATTGATGAGTATATCATTGGCAGAAGCTCTGCTTGCTGTGTGGCTCTTCACTTCCTCTGACAGCGAAGCGCATAGTGAGCCTTGATGCATGTGTAGTATTAGCTGAATGTATCTGGATAACGAGTATTTGGGTATGTAAGCTCCTGAAAGTGGCCGTGCTGAACTTTAGTCTTCATTTATTCATACTAATCAGGTTGTAACATTGTAACGATTTCGTTGGAACAACTATCCAAGTACATACACCCATTCCACATTGTCTACCCTAGGGTAGGTGTTCCAGAGCAAACGCTCTAAATTTGGCTGGATGCAAGGTGATGGAGCTTCCCGGGTGAATCAGTCACTTGTAATCCTGTGGTCCTGCTTATTTGAATCACTATATTGGCAAGTCTTACAAGTTAGTCTTTCATGTAGACGCGCTGGTATCACATGTGCATCTCTCGTTTTGATAGGGCGGCTACCGCTCTGTGCTGCCATCGCAGAAAAACAATATAAGACCGTATTGCCATGGCTGCCTATATCCGATCGCAATTTTGAACCAAAATACCTGGAGATTTACCGACAAACGAACAGGTCTTCCATCTAGTTTCCAATGTTTTCGAGGGACCCTTGTATTTCCTGGAGATGTTCCAAGGTCATCAAACCTACGTGAGCCGACACGTTTCACTCACCACAGACCTCGTGGCTCAACGCGCATTGCTCCCCCCACACAATATATTGGAAGCATGATTGTGCATTAATGTGTTGATTCGTGAATCGATTGGCCCATCAAACTTCAAGAATAGGCCTACACAGTACACCCCGTGGAATGGATGGTCGGCGTTGCTTAGCTTTATCGCACCCATGTATGCAACGGATGCAATGTCACTGCAACCCCAACCCCGTAGGACATGAGTGCAAGGAATAGCAGAATCCTTGGCTGACTTGCAGAAACTTGGATTGATAAGGAATATCAAGGTTCGAAGGAGAGTTGTCAAAGCACCCCTGCTTTGAAAAGCCTCATCGGCCTGCAGCTAAGGCGAATAGGCTACTTGTGCGAGATGAGACGGGACATGAGGATGAAATTCAAGTTCGCGATACGAAGGGTGTGTATGGATACTTCGGACCGTACCTTCATATGAGAGGAAGCAGGAGATGCCTTCAAATCAACGGCAAGCAGGAAACGATCCCGGAAAAGTTGACCAGGATCGTGGAAAGATGCACCGTCTCTTCCACTGTCGATTCCGATGCGACCAACCGACAGCATGACCCACAAAACTCGATGCTACCCTTCGCAATCCCCATGCATTGTCCAAGTGGAGCTAAGCTTATTTCGACCTCACTTCTCAATACAAGACCGGACGGCATGCAACGTGCCTCTCACTCATCACACGAGTGTCGTCGGCTTGCCACGGCCAGCTTGCGCTTCCTTCCACATGGGCCGATACTGATGGCTGCCTCACAGATGATGCTTTTCGGCATCGATGTATCCAAAGGAAAGAATTGATGGCTGTCCCCTGGTGCGAGTGAACAATGACTCGAAGCTTACCATGATTCTCCGACGCGCGACTGACAGTTGTTGAAGAGATCGTGCCATGGCAATCTGCAGCGGCCACGGAGGACCGCCCCGTACATGTATTGGCCGGCTATGACTTCTTCGGGCCATATCTGGTGCCGATGAGTCGGCTTACCATGCTCACAAGTGTGTGCTGTCTTGCCAGATCTGGCCAGGCGCCGATAGTCAGCTGCTGTCAAGTTCACTCAAGCGGCTTGCTCGCTGACACCGTTGTCAACATGATCTCTTCACCTCGTAATGTCTAAATCTGCACAGGTGTGGCGGCTTCCTCAAGCCAGTCGTTCACTACTTGCTGTTTTCGCAATTCCTGTAATCGTCCACCTGCCTTCACTTTCCAGCTGAGTATGAAATCCATGACGGCTTGTCAGGCCTTTTTAGGCATTGCATGCCTGGGACATGTAGCCGTGGCCTTGGGCGCGACGGATGCTATCCTAGATGGAGGTGCGTGCTGACCTCGATCCAATGTGAACTATCGAGTCGCGAGACCTAATGTATTGACTCGCTCCATGAGACTCTGCGCAAACTGGGTATCTGTCCAATCATAATATGGACCCAGCCATCATCGAGGGCGGAGGCTTTGGCCAACTCTGGCGATACAAGACTCCGGCGTACACGAGTGGCTCCGGGGACGAACAGTTCTACGCGAAGCCTCTGGTATACACACCCGCAAGCTACGGCAGCCAGATTGTGTTGGCGTTCTCGGAGCAGAATCGTCTCTTCGCCTTGGACGCTGTCAATGGCACCCTGATCGCTTACCGTGACATGAATGAAGAAGGCGAAGGCCCCTTCACGGTTGCCGAATTCGACGGAGACTGCAATGATATATCTGATACTATAGGCATTACGGGGACACCTATCATCGATGATTCGACCGAGACCGTCTACTTTTGGGCCAAGAGTTATGCCACTGGAACGACCTCAGGCTTGTACAATGGAGCCTACCGCTTCCATGCCGTGGATGCCGTGACACTGACAGAAAGATCTGGATTTCCTGTGCTGCTGGATGGCCACCAGGCCGATAACGATGCCACACGGTACTTCCAAGGGGGGATCCATCTCCAGCGGACCGCGTTGAACCTTCTCGAAGGCGTGGTATACGCTGGCTTCGGAGGACACTGCGATCTATACAATTATACCGGATGGTTGGTGGGCATGAGCGCAACAGATGGTCATTTCGTGACAGCTTACGCCACAAGTGCTGGCGTAGGTGCGCCAGCTGTCCCAGACAGAAGCGGAAGCGGAGTTTGGATGTCGGGCGCGATCTTGTCGTCCGACCAAAGCAGTCGCTTTTTCTTCGCCACTGGTAATGGATATGTATGTGATTCCAACGATAGAATTAATTGTTTCCCTTTCTTATGCTTTTTGTGTTCCTGAAAGCGTTTGATATATCGGAGAAAGTGGCTGTGCCCCTGGATCCAATCTCTTTCTCCCCAGTTCTCCTCTCCTTTTCTGGGAGCAATCGCTGACTTCTACCTCAAGACTTCCACCATAAATGGCGACACCCCAGCAAGTGGAAGAGTGACTCTTGATACCTTGAGCGAGGCCGTAGTCAACATGGGGATCGCATCAGACGGGACAATTTCTCCAACAGACTACTTCGAGCCCGCAGCATATGCCGCCATGGACGGAGCTGATCGAGACTTGGGAAGTGGTGGTGTTGCTCTGCTTCCTTTCTCTGGAGGAGGTGTGAACACTGTCGCTGTGGCTTGCGGAAAGAACGGTCAATGTTTCGTAATGGACGCTGATAACCTCGGTGGATATAAGTACGGCTCCAACCAAGGCGACAATATCCTCCAGACCATCACACCACCGTCTGGTGCGGCCATGTTTTCCACGGTCAGCTGCTACCCCTTGGAGGGCGGCTACATCTATATAACCCCTTCCGGTGCTCCTATCTATGCCTACGCCCTAGGTTATGACTCGTCTGGTAGGCCCCAGTTCTCCTATGCCGGCGAGACAAATGCATCTACTACCGGCAGAGTCGCAATCAGTGGCACTGTTGTTACCTCTCTTGACGGTCAAGAGGGCAGTGGAATTCTCTGGCTCATTGACCCCGATTTAGGAATCAGTGCGTACGAGGCTGTCCCATCCAATGGTATCCTGACACCAATTACCCTCCCTGCCTCTGGCCTAGTATCCAAATTTCAACGACTCGTCTTTGGCGATGGGCGATATTATACCACGGCTGCTGGGTATGTCTTGGCCTACGGCTCACCAGTCACTTTACCCCTGAATTGCACCGGACCACTCAGCTTTGGAGATGTTTCAATCGGTTCTTCGGCGACGCAGAGTATCACATGCACAGCACTTGTTGACACAACGATCGAGTCCATAACGACTGCCAGTATATATTATGATTTCACAGAGGTGCCAACCCTGCCGACGGCGCTTACTACGGGCCAGTCCTTCACCTTCGATGTCACTTTCAATCTGACTGGGTACTCTACGGATGGCAGCACCGGAAGCAAACTCGCTCCCGGTATCAAATCTGGAGCCGTTACTATCACGACTGAGAACTCTGACGCCGACTATGCTTCTACACAGCCGATCTCAATTACTGGCGAAGCAGTCACCAACGCCCCATATCCCAGCGTCAACCCACTTCAAGTCGACTTCAGCCCTGTCGTCGTGACCAATACCTCCAGCGGCTCCGTGTCTAGTGGGGCCTCAGTCAACACTTTCGTCCTGGCTAACAGTGGTGAAGCCGACATGGAGATTCTGGGTTATGCGTATACAAATACTGACCCGACGGACTCAGGTACGGCTTTCGTGAACCTCACAACGAGCGATAATGGGACAGAAATACTTGACAGCAATGGGTACTTCACTACTTCTTCACTGCCAGCTGTCGGCACGACTATGGCCGCCGGCACGTCCGACGTCGTTACGGTCGACTTCAACACCAACGTAGTAGGGTCCTATTTCACTATCCTCGTCATCTGGACGAATGGCGGGATGGTATTCGTGACTCTCGAAGCCAGTGCAGCTTCCCAGCCTATTGCTATGGTCTATTACTCCAGAGGTGACGGTGAATGGAACCTCGTTCCAAATTCCCCCGACACTGACGAGGACTGGGTGTACAACATCGACTTTGGCACAGGTGCGGGGGGTAC
Organism: Cytospora leucostoma; assembly: GCA_003795295.1. Classification (NCBI taxonomy): domain Eukaryota; kingdom Fungi; phylum Ascomycota; class Sordariomycetes; order Diaporthales; family Cytosporaceae; genus Cytospora; species Cytospora leucostoma. The sequence goes on along the minus strand of LKEB01000047.1, from coordinate 43,290 downwards.
GGATCAAACAATCGAGTTACTGGTTTCCAACACGGGTGGTTCCAGCCTCATTATCACCAAGTCTAAGGCGCCCGAGGGGACTTACCTGGCAGCTACTAACCCGGACGGGGACCTCGCAGAAGGTCTAACTATTGCCCCGGGTTCGAATGCGACTGCCACTGTGTACTTCGAGCCACCAACTGCACAGCTCAACTCTGGGGCCATCACCTACGCCGCCGCTTGGACCCTCAACTTCAACGATCTCACCTGGGGCGTCCACGTACTGAACTTTACCGGGACCATTGAAGGCAAGCAAGTTGGACCTGAGCTAGCCGATGGATCTGCGCGATTCAAATGGTTAGGTTGCTATCTCGACAGCACCAGCTCTAGAATCGAGTCTACCGAGACAACATCGTCAAACGACTCCAACGGCTGGTGTCAAGAGCAAGCATATGAGGAGACGTTCGCCTTTGCTGGTACCGAGTACATGGACGAGTGCTACCTAGGGAATGCCATCCCATCATCTTCCCTCAAAAGCAGCGACTCTAGCTGCACTGGCTACGCTTGCGCCGGCGACTCCACACAGTCGTGCGGTGGGCCAGGCGGTTATATATCGCTCTGGTACGATATCACCGCCTACTTCCCAGACAATGGCACACTTGCTCCTGCCTACCAGCCGCCTAGTCAGCCCGCTGTCGTGGGCAATTATTCCTACATTGGTTGCTATGGCGATGAAACCTCCTCTCGAGCACTCTCGGATCTGTCGCCCGGGCTGGGTTCGTCTAACACGCTGGAGGCGTGCGCGGCTGCTTGTGCAGGATACACATACTTTGGTACGGAATACGGCGATGAGGTAAGTTGTGCCCCCAACCTGAAACCACATGATCGTTGCCTCACCTCGCCTGGAGTGCTTTCATAACTCAATACTCCTGGCTCGAGATATCACACACTATGGTACAAGGTTATCTGGGCATACGCTGACTTGGAGCAGTGTTACTGTGGTAACACAATCAATGTAGATTCCGGCTCGGGCGTCTCAGGCAAACTCCAGACGGATGGGTGCACGATGCTCTGCGCCGGAAGCGCGAGTGAGTACTGCGGCGGCTCAGCTCGGCTGTCAATGTACGAGTTGAATTCAACGGTGACAGGCTCACCGTTATCCTCAACCTCTACTAGTTCGTCGACTACCGTAATACAAAGACCTATTCTATCAGCCACAAACACAAGCTCTAGAACGGCATCTTCCACATCTTCGAGCACTCAACTTTCCTCGATTACCGGAAGACCCGTCATCTCGGATGGCCTATCCTCCAGCTCCATACCTAGCCTGTCATCGTTATCGAACTCGAGCACTGAGCTTCTGGTTTCCACCTCGACGAGCTTGACCACTGGGCTACCGTCAAGCACTACCGTGTTCAGCTTGGCCGCCAACTCATCAACCACTTCAGATTATTCCGCCGTTTCCACTTCTTCGCAGTCTGATGTGTCGATAACTCTCTCGGGGCTTCCTTCCAGCCCCGCCACGGTGAAGTCGTCGACGGCGAGCAACTCATCTATAATTCATACATCTACCTCACTAGTTGCCAACGCCACGAGCTTACTAACCTTAAGCACGACAGGCTCCTCGATTTCCTCTATCACTAGCTCAACTTCCCTTTATGCGACAGTTTCTTCAGTGTCCCTAACCAAGACAATCTCGTCAGTTACCTCTGTTACGAGCTCAGTACCCCTGAACACGACAGACACGTTAGAGCCCCTGAGTACGAAGACCTCATCAGTTTCTCTGAACACTATGATCTCGTCACTTTCTTCGACCACGAGCTCAGTATCCCAAAGTACGACAACATCGCCAGTTTCCTCTATTACGAGTTCAGTCGCCCTGACTACCATAGACTCGTCAGAGTCTCTGACCACCAAGACATTGTCAGTGTCCTCTTTCACGAGCTCAATATCCGTAAACACGACCGCCTCGTCGTCAATTTCCTCCCTCACGAGCTCCTCGCGCACAGCTACTTCCTCGGCCAGCTCGACATCATCAGCGGCGCCCGCTGGGTGGAGCCATATCGGCTGCGTCAAAGACAACACCAGCAGTCCTGCCCTCCAGGGTATATCTCTGGTCAATGATGGTATGACGATCAGCATGTGCACGACCTACTGTGCGAATCAAAAGTATCCTCTTGCCGGAGTGTAAGTATAGCCCAATACGGCCCCCAAGTATCACCTCACGACTTATCCTCAGTCATTGACACGCGAACAGGGAGTACGGTACGCAATGCCACTGCAGCGCTACCCTCAATATAGGCCAGGGGACCACGAATGAGACGGGCTGCACAACAACTTGTGGTGGTGATCCAGCCTCGACGTGCGGCGGCTCACTGCGCATAAACGTCTACCAGTCCTTGACCCAGGCCCTTCCCGTGGTGGTCAACTCGACGTCCATTGACGGCGGCAATACAACACACAAGTTCCAGGGCTGCTTTGCCGACACGACGAGCGACCGGATCCTTGCAGGCTATACGTTCTCGTCGTCACGCAACATGACGGTGGAGAACTGCATCAGCGGGTGTCAGTCGAACAACTATACCGTAAGTGGGGTGGAGAATTCCAGGGACTGTTACTGTGGCGGATCTTCTTTGCCAGCGGCGAGCCTGAGACAGAATGTCACCGAGTGTGAGTTTATGATGTGCTCTGGTAATACGACGCAGTTTTGCGGAGCGGCCTCGAGACTCGCTGTTTATGCGTGATCGGGTAGTAGAAGGTACGGAGAATACAACAAGGAGGACAGGTGATGTAATGGTGGTATATCTAAGAAGCTTTCTTGCGTGAACTACAATACTAAGTGCAGAGTACATAGGGAAATGTGATTGCAGTCTCTGTGCTTTGTCACGCGATCCACCGTCACGAGGTTCAATCTGGACGCAATCAGTGTAGTGTTTGTTGCGATTTATGATTGAACGAAGTTTCCGATGAAGGTGCATCGACAATGAAGGATAGGTACGCTCGATTTTGGTTCTCTACATAGGTAGTGATCCAATTACTTGCCTCAGAATTGTGCTGTTGCAGGTGACGTCGCTCTCTAGATCCCCGAGACGTTTCCGTCTGGGCACTGAGACAACATGCAAGCCTCTCCGCCTGACAGTTGTATATGTCAGTATGTATGGTCAAGAAGCTCAGGTGTGCTTCTGCTTTATGTGAAGTGGCTTGCTCCGCCACCGCCGAGTAGAAGGCCAACGGCTGTTCCTGATTGTATATGTGCCAGGGCCGCTTACAGATGTGGTTACATCCGCCGTTTCTAGCTTGCAGGAGCTTCGTATGATACCTCGTGTTGCAAATCCCATAAGGCCACATCTTGCAACCAATGGTAACAACCCTGGGAATGAGCTGGAACATGAGGCCCTATTCTGAGAATGTACTAGAGTGGGGGATGGGGAGTCAAGCCCACCTGGGCAGAAGCAGGTGGCCGCACTGGATGTGTTAATGTGGCGCGACCTTTTCTTTTCCAGGTTTCGGCACGAAAGAATGAATAGTGTACTGCACGGACGGAATCCTGGCAATGATCATCAGCTATGATCCATGCATATGATGGCGTCAAGTAAAATCTGGAAGGAAAGAGAGTAAATAGATCCCGAGTGTAGCCTTGAATCCCGAGGTCCTTGCCAGTGAGCGGCATCTGGACGTCAGGTAATTAATCAGGGCATTGAGCTCTTTTTTTAGACAACAAAGTATCTGAACCAGGACAGGTGGACAAATAGAGAGGGGATTTGATTGACGTGGTTGGGTTGCACACGGAATACGACCCAATGTTTCTCTTTTTGCTGTTCTTCTTTTGCTGTGGGTGCTTGATCATCAGCCATCGTCCCGCTCGGGGGTAACAATACTAGATGTGATGATTCCATCACTGCGAACTTCACCTTCTTGAAAAAGTCATTCTGCAAAGTTTCCGGTCAATTTGAAATCATAATTATCGCCAACCCTACACCGACCAACCAGGAAGGAATTGGGTCCTATGTTGACGTTTCACAATTCTTCTCCCCAACCTCAGCCATGGAAACAATGATTCGTACCTTTGATGGGCAGTCAAATCCGAGCCACCACCATTTATTAGCTATTGTTCTACCTGTTATACTTGTGTCAGCCACTTTCCTCACGTTGATGCTCATCGGTTTCGGCATCATCCAACGTCGCCGGAAAATCAAAGTATATTTCGAGGAGGTCAGGCTTCGTGAGCCAAGCCTCACCTGGGCGGAGTACGAACGAAGGCGCAACTTAACCCGATCGCGCTTGATGTTTGAGGAAGACCTTTTGCGGAGTGCTATGATTCGGAAAACCCAGCAAAGCAGGGTATCTGCCCGCAAAGACTTCGCAGCGGTCGAGGCGGTACGGTCTACCAGACCTCGTTCCAGGACATGGCATGGGAGGACAAAGAGCCAGAATGGCGACCTCGAGGACGGAATAAGACTTCTACAGGGAATGGGATCAGATTGGGGCTCTGCGCAGGCCAACGTCGAGCGAGCATGGGACGCACCACACGTGCATGGGAAGAAGTATCCCACATTAGGGGGGACTCCACCAGGAGCCGAGAACGACGTTGGTGCACTTCAGCAACCGCCCACCGTACGTCTGAAGACTCCGCCGCTTCTGTCACACCCAGTCTTCAGGGGAGGGTCGAGGCGGTATCATCCAAGGCATCTGAGTCTGCCTACCGAGTTGATCCGAGTTCAGACTGAGCCTGTCATCGCCAGCAGTTCCACCATCATTCAGTAACAGAGTAACGGGATCTAACGGCGAACGAGCTCTCGATATATAGTGGTGAATACGACGCCACTTCGGTCTCACTGGCTATCACAACATCGAATGTTCATCGACTCGGCCCGGGTATGCCACCTGTGGACGGTTCCGTGAGGACTTTTCCTGTATTGATGCGAAGTGCTCTAGAGAAGGAAAGAAAAGAACTCTGGGAAGTTAAGTTGTTTCACCGAGTTTTTAATCAGTATAACATTTTGTTCAAGTTATTATACAAATACTATATACCGTAAATCATGTAGACCACTTTCCTCGACCCACCAACACATCTTTCACCCCACGCACTTGTCGCTGCTTCAAGTGAGACTAAAAATAAGTCATTCCCTCATCGAACAACCTTGGAGCCTTTACCCAAACTCATTAAACGTATCCATACCCTATCAGGTTCAGATTGGCTACTAGTTGGAGAACTTCTCATCCAGAGCCTCCCTCACATGCTCCAGCGCTTCCTGTGACGATGGCCCAGATGAGCCCTGATGTGTCTTGCTTGTCGCGACCCAGATCGCATCGACTCCCCAACGCTTGACATAGCTGTTCCAGATTATTCCGAGGTCCTTGAGTAGGTTGTCGGGCAATGACGTTCCGGTGACCAGGACCCTGGGTCGTGGATATAGGGAGTTCAGGAGGACAGCCAAGTTCTGAGGCCGGTACTGCAGGCCTTCCTGGGATTCAGTTTGGTCCAAGACGGCTACCACCTTGTATGGGGTGTCCTTGAACTGTTCCGCTAGTCTTTCCGCCGTGACTCTGGAGCTGTCGATGAGCACAGCGGTGATAGGTGTTTGTGTTGCCATGTTGGTGAGGTTGAAGGTAAATAGATGGTGTGAAGTAAAGTTCTGTAAGTCTCCGAATTGCAAAACAGACCCTTCAGTGGTTGTGAACGTGCAGGAAGTTCGAAGAACATGAAAGCATTGACAATAATACAAGAGACATTGATCCCTTTATATCCGCCAGGAACTACATAAGTACTTGGCATTTACCGCAGCATACCACAGTCACGCGGCGCCCTCTGGGAGATACGCCATCGACCCAGTGATAATCCTACCCTGTGCATGCAGCTGACCATCTCATCTTGACATTACGGCTGAGCACGCCAGGCACACTCGGCACTCGCCTTTCGCTCCTCTAGGTGGTTTGCAAATACCGAGGGGAATAATGCAATGACATCACAGCGGTAGAAGGGGCAGAAGGGCAGGAAGGGATACCTAATTACTACATAGTTGATATCAACACCATGCATGTGGCGATGCATGTGCCTATCTCACTGCAACACTTCAGACCTCGGGTTTCATCCGCAGAATACCTCGCTCCTAACTAACATTCGATCCGGTACTCCGGGGATGGCCGGAACTTCCTCAGCCGTAAGCCTCTACGCCTGGCGCCCTCACGAGCACACAAGTAGGATCATAGCCTATGCAGGCTCAGACTGCTCGATGGCCCTCTCCCTCATCGCACTCGGTCCAAGAATGAGCTATGATGGACTTGCACGCCTGATGAAGACCGGTTTCGGTGCACCCGATGTAACAATTCCCCTCCCGACCGGTCTGTAAGTCTCAAAAGCCGGGATGGCCGGGGCCCCCGCACTCATGGGTGAGGGGTTGTGGCGGCTCACAACATAGTAGGCAGTCTGGGGTACCGGAGTGCCGGAGAGTGCCGGAGAGCCGGGGAGATGGCCACTGCGACGATCTGCCGCCCACACTGACACGGGCCCTAGTCCTAGTCATTCTTAGCGTCTGCTCAGGCTTATAGGGTCAACTGACTTCCGTTTTGGTCACCGGTGTCGTGGGCTGTATCTATCCATGGATATCTCTCATAAACACCCGCTCTTTCGCCATCGTAAAGCAGTCTTATTGCGCAGATAAGTCATCTTGAAACGTGTTCGGCCAGTTCGGATGAATCTCGGGTGGGATCATCTACATTCCCTCTGCGCCTATTAGAATAGTATAGTCATGAGATCTTCTGCTTATACTTATGTCCATGGCACGTCGCTTCATCGTACCGGAGCCATAGCAATCCTGGAATGATCAGTGCCCATTCTCATGTTGTGGCTAACTACATGCCCTCTTTCTGTCCCATAGCCCGTGACTCAACTCAACACAACACCCTCTTCAGGTGCTCCCGACGAGTTCGAATCGAATGGGCCAATTACCATCACCCAAATGCCCGGCCAAATATCCATCCCCCGTACTAGATACGAGAGTCAACCTGACAGAGACAGGCCCACTCCCATCTGGAAAGTAGCCCGGGTCGATCTTCACCAGTACCAGCTCACCCGGCGAGTTCTCTCCACGGACAGGTTCCAGAGTCCGAAGTGGCCAGCTGAACTTGGCTTCATCCCCATCTACACCGACGCGCGTCCCTTCTTGGCCCTGTAAGGCATCGTATGTCCCCTTCAAGGTCTGGAACAACCCCTCGTCCCTCACAGAAATAGTCACCCGGTGGACCCCTACCGCTCCACTGGCATGTTTGGTGTTGCCCCCCACGTGGTATGGGACCCTGAGGTCCCTCGGTGTGCGATCGAGGCACCAGAAGGGAGCTTCTCCCCCGACGAAGCCGCCCTTGCGCTCGTCGAGGACAGGGGAGGATATGATCCACTTTAGTTCGGTGCCATCGGGCCTGATCCTGCCACCAGAGGTCGGGCTGGTATAGGTTATGCCGGTCTTGGCGGCCCCGACCCGGCTTCTGATGGTCTCCAGGTCTTCCTCGTTGTGGAGCGTGTTGGCCCAGTCGACAATGTGTCCTTCGCTCCGACGACCCCAGCGGTGTCGCTCCCGCCCCTCTTCTTGGCCCGGGACGAAGGCGATGATCTCGAGATAGACGCCATCCTGGAAGAGTACCAGCTTGTTCTCGGTGACACCATCGGCGTGGCGGCCTCCGTCAAGCACAGTGAACGCGTCCGTGAGCCATGATGGCAAGTTGGTGAGGACCTCGTGGGGCACGAGGATGACGATGTGGTCCAAGATAGGTGTGGGCGCCATGCTGATGTCTGTTATACCGGTATGATGTATTGATGGTTGGATGACGAGCTATTGAGTGTAGTAAGTTCTCACGACAGGAAACCACGCTATATGCGATTTTCTACTTGATATTGCACAATCCCGAGATTTGATCACGCGATGAGCTGTTCATTCGGACTTGGAGGTTGTCAATCGGATCAGCCCCGCTTTCGAACAAATAGGCAAACGGCAAACGTGGACCGGGCGGCAACATAATGCTATGGGTCTTGGCCTAAGACAACATCGCATCGCCGAGTAGATCACCGTCGGGGACCTACATCTAATACCAAAATCCCAGCGGGTTACTGAGTATACCATAGATTATACCTACTTGAGTAGATAGCCGTCCCAATTAGCAATTATACACCTACATACATAGGTATGTAAGCAGATTGTAGTCTCACGGGGTGTGTTCGTCAGTTGATAGCACCTGCGCGAGTCTCCAACCAACGGGTCAATCTACTTGATATGCTCCATTCATCATACTTGAAAGCCAATTTTAGGGAGTCTACCCTAGGGTAGCCACAGATTCGCGTATGATATCTCTAGCCCCGTCTGTCTCGCTCCCAATATCCTCGTGGTACCACATTATTATCCCTCGATCTGCAATACGCTTGATATGGTTATCAACAATTATTCAACGCAACGTACACAGCTCAACGAAGAGTCTTCATATCGTCCTGTAATATGCTGCTAGCATGTCTGAGTCCTCCTGCCTCCGAGTTCCCCACGCACTCTCATAGCTTCCCTTCAGAGTCGGGGCGCGCAACTTGATGGAATCCCGAGTCGTATGCCACCTGCCTTGTGCATCCCGCACCGCATTAATACCATCTCGCCAGAGGCTGGGTCGGCAGCCGTGTGTTTCCAGAAGCCTGAAGTGCCCTCAGACCCTCCTGTCATTATGACTGGCTCCTTTGATTGGCAGGAGGCCCCGGTCGGCACTACAAAGCGAATCTTTGGCCCCGAGACATCCCTGTGCGGTTGTGATCGTAATGGCTGCCCTGATTGTTCTGATTGTTTTGCGTTCCTGGATGACCAGCCTGCTGGACGGCGGCACCAATACCGGTCGTAGCGCCTTGAGACGCATATTTGCCGATCTGAGGAGCGTATTTCTTGGTATACTGGGACCTCCCGGCGTACTTCTCGACTGCACTGCCTATCTGCTGACCGTAATCTGCGCCATGGACTTGAAGTTGCTGTTGGACCTTGTCCTTGGCCATCTCCTTAGCCTTCTTCTGGAGCCGATTATCGATCTTCTTAGTCAAAGAGTCCCACAAACCCATTTTGGATCTTATTTGAGTGAAGGTGAGGTAACAGATCAATGAATGGAACTGAGAAGTGTAAGGATGCAGAGCGAACAACAATTTTGATTATAGTGTTCCACGTCTTCTTCTCCAGACCAATAAGTCCCGAAAGCGCGGCGAGACACTGACTTTTATAAGAGGGTATAAAGATCGAACAAGTCACCTCTGGCATAGACAAGGCACTCTTCAAGAAGTCGCACAGCGTTTTGCAACCAGTGTCTGGGGCGGGGTGGCCAAGCCGGCGTGGGCTGTCCCATGTGCAAGGTGCGCCTTGCTCCTGGACTTGCTCCTAGGCGATACTGGCTTGCATGCTCCCAATCTGTTCTTCGAAATCATTCAATTCAAAGATCCATTTGCTATAAGACCGTGGCCTTACATTCGGCCCCGTTTCAACCGCAGTATATACTGCTGTATGCTTCGATGGGGCTGGTATGTGATAAGGCCTGTCCGAGCCAGACCAGTGAGCCAGGCCTCATGCGGCGGCCACAAAGACCAATAATCTCGAGATACTCGTTCAGTTGGCCCCTCTTGAGGTTGGCAATCAAGGCTTCCAAGCAGTGCATACTTAACTTGGTCGCACGACCACCCCAGCCAGATGGCCCTGTTGCAGGTGGAAGCCAAAGAGCCTGCCACTCGGCACTTTAGTAATAACCTAAAACATCGATGATGGATTTCCCAGATGACTAAAAACTCTAGAGCCAGATCGCTTTAGTTTCGTTCTCCAAAGTCCATCATTGGCCTACGCAGCAGCATCTCCGTCATTTCTGCAAGATAAGGGGCCTCTTCTTAGACTTTCACTTGCAAGTCGCGACTATGTAGCATAGTCTTCAGGCCGCAGACATAGCTTTGCGTATAATCGTATACATCTAAAGTAATTTAGAACCGTCTGGGCAGCAGTATGGTGCCAATATGGACACCGACACCCGACAATCTGCGAGCGTATGTTGCTGGCTTCCGATGCCTCACTGCATGTGATCAAGGAACAACTTCCCGGCACCTGAAGTCAAACAGACACCGAGCCTTACAATCATTTGGTATCAAGGGTTCAAGGCTGCAGTTATGCAGTTCAACGTCGCTTAACTCAGTGATGCAGGACCTGACCACCAAGTATGTAGTTGATTAACCACGGCAGGCCCTTCGGCGCTTGATGATAGACAGCTGCCAGCTGGCTCAGGTGCTGTAGGCCCCTAACAATGTAGAAGACGACAAACCAGTTCGCGGCTTTCCTATGACTCTTAGAAAAATGTACTAAAGTTGCGATTTTCAAAGTACTCAAGTAGTCATCTAAGTATCAAGCCCATCCTGGCCCCCGCCTTCCTGGATACCGTCACCACCGTGGCTGTGGTGCGAATACAGGATAACCGTCAAGACTACCACCGCCACCACGGACCGATATTTTGATCTCCTTCAGTCCAGATATCAATCCGATGATACAGGCAACACGATCTTCGACCCGGAGACGCCCCCGAAATGCACAGTGTGCGTCGCCGGCTTCAGCGTCGTGCCAGTCCCCTGGTTCTCCCCAGAGCCAAGATTGTACGAGTAATGGGGGAAGTTACCACCCGCAACATACAAGCGGATCGCCGTCCCCCTCTTAAAGCGGTGTGCGCAGTCCGTCAGGAGCAGCTCGACCTTGACCGGACGACCAGATGGGGCGCGGTCGGGATCGAGCCGTCTGTATACCTCGGTGATGTTGTGCGAGACGCCCTTGGCGCTGACCTCGCTGAGCCGTACGAACACGTCGACGTGCGGGTTGTCGCTGCTGTGGGTGAGCTCGATGCGCGGCTTGCCGAGGACCTCGACGTCGTGGTCGAGAGGCGCGGTGGTGAAGCTGAGGACGTCCGGGCGCCTGGCCAGCGCGGTGTCGTCGACAGTGCCGCCGGCGAACAGGAGGCTGCCGCCCATAGTTGGTGTTGGGTCGTGTGGGTCGAACCTGAACGAGGATTCGTCGGTCTGCTCGGACTGCTCTCCGCCGAGGCGACCCTGTGAGCCGAGATGCAGCTCCAGGGGCTTCGTCGCGGGTGGCCAGCTGGATGTCCAGCGCCACTCGTCGGCGCCGGTGACGTTGAATCTGATAGGGGCTGGACGGATGTCTCCGGTCTTTCGTTTGGCGAGGTACTTGTCTAGCCACTCCAGTGTCTCCTTCAGCACGCCCTCACCCCTTCCAGATCCCAAGTGATCCCATGGACCGACCGTCATAGCTACCGTAGAACCTCTCTTGTTCAGCCGCTGGAACTGTGCAATCGTGTCGTTGGTGAACACATCCTGCCAGCCACCCTGCAGCAGTATCGCCACCTCCGTGGTGTCGAGAGCCTTGTCTTGCTTCATGGGCTTGTAGAAGTCGTCGTTCTCCCAGTCCGGCCGTGTCAACCATTCGTACAACCATGGTGTCTTGTCGCCCAACACTGCTTTGGCGCCATCAACCAGAGGCACCGACTTCTTGATCCCAATCAAACCCAGTGAATTGGCGGTGATCATGTTGTAATACCTCCTGATCGGATGTCTCGACGTCTGTGTTGTGTTATGAGCCCAATCGATCGAAGCCAGCCAGAACGCCCCAGTCCCCCAGATCAACTCGCTGAAATCATGCGGACCAACGAGAGGCACCGCCGCGACCATATCATCAGGAGGCTCCTCGGCGCCCATCAGGGCCCACTGCGAATACCCCAGGAAGCTGGCGCCTATGGTCCCAAAGGTCCCCGTGTACCATGGCTGCTTACGCATCCACCTGACCACGCGGATCCCGTCCGCCGCGTCCGTCCTCGCCGGGTCGAGCTTGCCCCCAGACCCGAACGTGCCGCGGCTGCTGACGTACAGCACGTTGTATCCGCGCGGGGGCAGGACTCGTGCGTTGAGGTTCAGGGGTATTCCGCGGCCATAGGGGGACTGAACCAGGACGGTGCCCGCTGCGGGCTCGTTGCCCGTGGCGACGGGCTGGAAGAGGTCTGCCAGTAGCTGCACGTCCTCCTCTCCCTCGAGGGGGATCTTGACAGGTGTCACGGTGTAGCTGCATGTCTCGGGTGGCAGGCCGTTCTTCCAGCCCACGAGGCGGTCGAGCAGGGCGCCGAGGTAGCCACGCGGTACCGCTTTGTCAGCCATAGGAGAGGTTGGGCCTGTTGTTGGTGGTGAGGTTGTGTTGCAGATTGAGCGGTGTCCTTGTGAAACGTACTCGAGCTGAGACATCTGGATGTTCAGCCGTAGTGGGATGTATGTGTTGTTTATATATACATGAATACACATCTATAGATTACATGCATGCTGCAGAGAAGTCCCACAGTGACTGTCGCGACCCCAACTAACCCCTGTCACGAATGTCACCGTGGCATCGTAGAAGCCGCTAAACTCGAAGGGATCCGAGACACAGTGAACCCGATGAATCCGAGGAACTCGAGGAATCCGGCCAGCCAAGAAATGTATGCCCCGGTCGTCATGATCCACGCCAAATTGTCCTGTATCGGGTAAGCGAAGGCTTGACAGTTGTCCCGGCACAAAGGTACGAATGAAGTCGGAACCAATAGATACCGAGATCGTCCAACAACCCTGACGCTCTTGAATGTTGTCTCTCGTTTGGTACTATGATCATCAGTCAGTAACAGCTGATGCTTACTTCTCGGGACATATAGAGGCCGCCAAAACCACCTGCCCCCAGTTGACTCTGGTGTCCTTTCAGGTTTCGCCTTCAAGCTTCTCGGTCACGAATTGCAGCTATCAATAAGATGTATCTTGGCAAGATACATGTAACTCAAAGGTAATCTTGGTGTGGTTCACCTGCGTCATGCGTGGTACCTTTTCAGACCTGCCCAGGTGTGGACCACAGGGCGAGTACTCAGGCCGACACTCGAATACATGATACCCGTCATTTGCGAGGAACAAAGATACAAAGCCCTACCTGCGGGACTGTGATCTCTGCTCTCGACAATTAAAGGGTGCCTTGGGTAGACCAATTAAATCGTAGAACACGAGCTTAGTACAGCCTTCCAGAAGGTTTGAGGCTTAATCAATATCCATATAGCGTATCAAGTAAAATACTACTCAGTGTCGGTAGCTCGAGTATTTGGGCAGGGCCTAAAGATCATACACAATTCCCTTGATTGTAGTATGATTGCCTACTAAGTAGGAGGCCCTTGCATCCACATGATGACTTACGAGGGTTCTGTATAGCAAACGTTATAGATGCAAATTTTATTGTTTTTTTTATTATCATCTACAGCTTTGCCCTTTGCTTAACACCTAGTGCTAGAATACCTCATCTTCCCTTAAACACTGGATTCCTCTTCTCATTGAAAGCCGCCAACGCCTCCGTCCAATCCTCGCTCCCCACCACCCGCTCACACATGGCATACTCCGACTTCTCCCCCGGGTCCTTCAAGGCCTGCAGCACCGCCCTCACCGCGACAGGCGCGCCCTCGCATATCTCCTCCGACAGCCGGATCGCCTCGACGAGCACCTTCCGCCGCGCGACGGCCAGCACCGTGAGCCCGTCCGTCCTGACCTCGGAGTCGACGTCGACGAGCCTGTTCGCGATGCCCAGGGCCTGCGCCTCCGGGCCCTGCACGCGCCTCCCCGTGAGGATGATCTCCCGGGCCCGCGAGATGCCCACGAGAGCGGTGAGTCGGTGCGTGCCGCCCGCGGCCGGGATGATCCCCAATCCCGTCTCCGGGAGCGAGACCCAGGCGTTGGAGGACATGATGCGGAAGTTGGTGGCCAGGGCAAGCTCGAAGCCGCTGCCCAGCGCGCACGAGCCGATGGCTGATATGGTGGGTATGGGTAGGTTTGAGAGGGCCTTCAGGGTATCTCTCATCGCTATAAGGAAGGCAGAAGTTCTGTTGCTGGGGTCAGCCGGCATCTCGCTGCGGCTCTCGGTCGCTGTCACTACTCACTGTTCTGGGGTAAACTCTCGCAGCTCCTTCAGGTCCGCCCCGGCCGAGAAGGACTGGTCGACCGATGAGGCGATGATGAGGCACCTGGTCGGCCCCTTGATGTCGTCCTCTGTCCATGGCATCTCGGCACCTGTGAATTGGCTGTACTGGGACTGGATGGCCTGTATCTCTTTCCGTAGCGCGGATAGGAGCGTGTAGCTGATGGCGTTGCACGTTGATGGCCGGTTGATCTGTACAACCCTGATATGTCCGCTGTGTGGCGCTGGTAGGTCTACTATCTCCATGAGTGCGCCTGAAGACGCACCCTGGCCCCCTTGTAGCATCCTCTTCTGCAACTGGGCTTGTGTGACAGTCTCGACAGCTGCAGACTGGGGTGGTGAGGGTGGCAGGTCCTTGTCGACAGGCCTACTGTTGAGGCTCTGTGACGAGGGGTCGGGGAAGTTAGTTAGCTGCTGGGATCGTGGCATTATGAGTGACGGGCGACGTCGATGTTGGCGATATGTTACTGCACGCGAATAGGGTGATGAAAGAACGAACTCGAAGAGAATAAAGCAGGATAGAGATGGTGTATCTTGAGCGGGTTTCGGTACATCTTCATAAGTTCAACAACAAGTTGCCACGCCCTGAACCTTACGTCAACTTATCCGGAGCCTTGAGACGGTCGTCGCAAATCACCGCTGTTGGATTGTAGAATCTCCACAGTCAACGGCACGAGCGCGTCAGCCCCGTGGATGGGCCTGACCCCTGAATTTAATCTTACATTACAGTTAGTACATGCATAAGAGCAGGACAAGGGTGTGCTGGGGCTGCCAGGCTGCCACATCTCACACCCTGAAAGATCGCTCGGGCGGGCTCTGAGGCGATCCGGATATCCATGAAACGAACTGCGTATCCCAGCAACCAGGCAAAACACAAACAAAGGAGGATACGGTACCCATCCTCAAGAGTGAGCAGGGCAAAGAGCCACGTCCCCAGGGTTAGGGTCAAGGATGTCGGGAGTATTGCCGTAATGAAGCACTCACTTACCGACAACGTTCGGTCAACATTCATATTGATTGATGAGAAAGTTATTTTCGGCCAGCAGACAGGATTCGATCCAATACTACTGTATAATACGAGACTCCCATCAGCTCTGACAACCAATCAAGACTAGCTATCGGGCAATAGAAAAGTCCTTTTGAAGGCAGAGAGGTCAATGCAGGCAGGAGGGGCATCAAGGAACGTTCGGAAGCTGTGGAGCGGACTTCAACAGAGGGGAAAACTGGGTATCACGATCCAATGTCCTCGAAATCTCCGGCTTCCCCAGAGCCCCGAACGCTCCAAGCATGAGCCCTACATATTCGTCCTAATAATAGGTTCACAGGTATAGGGTCTCCAGGTCCAAGTGACGAAGCACTTGAGGGCGAGTTATTGCACCTGCACATGTGGGGCGCTTCAAGACGGACTGGAGATAATAAGGTAAGAATAGAAACACCGGGGCACGGTCGTTTAAATAACCGAAAGGTCATATTCAGGGGTCGCTGCACTGGCCAAGGTCCACCTGCACGCAGTGCAGCTTGGGGCATCAGAAGCCCACTCACCGACGCGACGCGTCTCTGACACGCTTCAACTGCTTCAAGCCACCTATATCCTATTTACACCTCATTCTCATCTGCTCATCCACTGCAAGATCAGCCACTTACATTACATGTATAATATTTGAAATTCACGGACGTCGTCGCCACCCAGTCATCTTCGGATCCGGGTCTACTCTGCATATTGTCAATGTCTACCATAATGCCTAGACAGCCGGTTCCCGAGCACCAAGAGCACCAGGTGCTACGAGGACGGCGATCAGACAACTGGGTCGCCTGGTTGGAAGACTTGGAAGGCGCGACAAGAGCGACTGGTTGTTATGATCTGTTCTTCCCGGATATGGGCGAAGAATGGCCCCAGGAGGATATCGCCGCGAGCCGGGCGGAGGGGACCTGGCAGAGCCTTGCCTGGCGCCTGAGAAGCCATACCGCTGTCCAGATCCTTGGTGCCTTTATCTCGGGCCCTTTGTGGGCTCACATGTTGACCAGGTGGCCGAATGAAGACCCCCTCATTGACAGGCTCCCCTCCGTGGTGGATATGGCCCATGATGCCTACAAGAGGTTTCAAGTAGCACCGGCCACGGAGAGAGAGAGGAACAGGATGCTGTATGAGCTGGAGAATGGCGATCCGCGCGAGTATCCCTCTGAGGCACACTTCATGGAGGCGAGGGAGTGGCTCGAGGTTGCTGTGCACCTCTCTACGAGCAAGGAGGCCGTGGAGGCGCGGAAGAGGGCGCGCAAAGGGCTGTCCCCGCTGCGACTGAAGGTGGAACAGGGACAGGGACAGGCACTGGCACAACCGCTGGCGGAGGTTCCTAACAGCTCGGCACGACGGAGACAGAGGGATGACGCGGAAGATGCCCTCGAAGGTCCGCAGCGGAGCCGTGTGAAGCTGGAGCCGTGAAATGCCCTCTCGGGCCACCTGGCGTGTTGCCAGCAAGTGGTCAATACAAGCGAGGTGGAGAAGACTCTGCCTTCGTACTGGAACAGAAGCTCTCTGGCCGCGTGGGCATGCCGAGCATCTGAAAGTGCGACGACCACACAAATAACCAACTACGAGTCTATACGGCAACTGGGCTGACCTTCACACTAAATGTTCCTAGAACATGCATCTGCTCTGTGTACTCACTTCGATTTCCGACTTCTGTACTCACATCAGCTACGGCCAATCCTAGCCTCGATTGCAACGCCTTCGCCATAAGCATAGCCAGAGCCAACAGCCAGCATATTCAAGTCACAAAGCAATGCTCTATACAAGGCCAGAGACCTTGTCAAGCTGATCAACAATAACAGTCTTCCCGACTGAAGCGGCTACTAGCACGCCCTCTCCCAGTCAACCTCGCCGAGTGCACTATCTCATGTCCGCCCCGGCCAACAAGTGGGTTAAGCCTAGCCCCCGGTACGGAGCAAAACGACCCTCGCAGCGGCACAGCTATATGGATCGATTCCATCTGAATACCGGGCCCATCTAGCTGGATGAGAAGACCTGTATCACACCTTCTCAATTCGCGGCTATGGGAACCAAATTTGCCCGGCGTACAGAGCGTGACTGAAGGCGACAGCAAAATGAAGTACGCACGGAGCTGTTACGAATTACTCGTTGCCGAAGCAGCTTTATCCAGCGCGGAACTGAGGGCTGAAGGGGTTCTCTCACCAGATCAATAGCAATATAGTGAATATGACTAGCTATTGACTGAAGATGAATCCAATTCAGGGAAGGAGGGGAGCCAATGACTTAGTGGAACAGCCTGAGCAGCTGCCGGCGGATGATACAGGTCAACTGGTATTGGTCAGCTTCCAAGGTTATCTAGGTACATGTATGATGTGGCAACTCCAGTGCTACTATATGGACTACAGGACAATTCCCATGTTCCGTCAGCAGATTTGAGCAGTCGCTTGAGGTCAGCAACATGTGGCAGGTCGAGATTGATGGAAGACAGGCTGCTGGCAAGACCAATGAAGAGAAACACTACTATGTACCAATGAACGTTGTGCCAAGAAGGCAGATCCGGCTCGGGCTTCGTGGCCATGCATGGCCTTAGGGGATAGTATTTCATACTTTCCAATGAATACATCCGCTCACTATCTACTGTCTATAGTGCAATCCTCCTTCAACACTCTCAGACTGACACCCCCCCCC
>LKEB01000047.1:7150-25605 GCA_003795295.1 Cytospora leucostoma | reverse complement strand
CTTTCCGAACTGCCCGCGACTTTTGGCAGGGAAACAAGGGTTAGGGTACTACCTCTTGGTCACCGTGCGTCATTGTATTCCGCCCCCCGCCAAGCGCTGCGGTGTGAGGTGTCCCCAGGTGGGCGCTATACGTACTTAAGTACCTATTCCATACCCAACCTTTTGGTACTTAAAGTACTGCCCAGTGTACCTTGCGACGATTCCGAGTCCCAACGATACCGACGGCAAGCAGAAGCCGTTGAAGAACGAACAGCGGCCACCCCGGGCTCGAAGAAGCACATCACATCCAAGATGCAGTCCGGAATATCAGGTACGCCATCGGCAATGACCCCCAGCAAAGCAGCGCTCTCCCTTACATACATACCCCCTGAACATCCGCGCAGCCTGCTGACCTGCTTGATCCCCCCTCGACAGCTTCCCAGGAGCTCAACTCCGCCTTCAATGAGCTGGTCCAGTCCGACTCCCACTTCGGCCTCCTCGCCACCATCGAGAACGAGGCCCTCGTGCCCGTCAGGCTCCTGACACCCTCCTCGCCCTCCTCGCCCTCCTCCTTCGCCGACAACGTGAACCAGCTCGTCCTCCCGGCCCTGACCGACACCGACCCGCTGTACATCCTCCTGAAGCGGCACGACGCCCTCCCCCGGCTCACGGCCGTGTCATACATCCCGGACGCCGCCAAGGTCCGGCAGAAGATGCTCTTCGCCTCCACGCGGCTGACCCTCGTGCGCGAGCTGGGCCGCGAGCACTTCCGCGAGACCATCTTCGCCACCGCCAGGGACGAGGTCACGCCCGAGGGCTTCGAGCGGCACGACAGGCACGAGCGCCTCGAGGCCCCGCTGACAGAGGAGGAGAGGAGCCTCGAGGGCGTCAAGAGGGCCGAGGCCGAGGAGGGGAGCAGGGGCACCGCCGCGATGAGGGAGATACACCCGGGACAGCAGCTGGCCGTGCCGGTGCATGATGATGCGCTGGGGGCCCTGAGGGAGCTTGCGGTGGAGGGAGGGGAGAAGAGGGTGGTGGTTCTGGTAAGTTTGGGGATTTTCCCGCGTCCTACCGAGAAGGGGGGCAACAAATACAGGAGCTGCGGCTGACCATTGGATGATTTGTGTGTGAAAACAGAAGATCAACCCCGCGACCGAGAAGGTCGAGCTCGTCCCCGAGTCGCCGTCGCCGACCTCCATATCCGAACTGGTCTCGGGCATCTCCACCACCGAGCCGCGCTTCACCTTCTACCGCTACGAGCACGAGCACGGCGGCGACAGGAGCGCGCCGCTGCTGTTCTTCTACACCTGCCCGACGACCGAGGGCAGGAGGGCCATCAAGGACCGCATGCTGTACCCCCTGATGAAGAGGGCGGTGCTGGACGCGGCCAAGGGCGAGGCCGGGCTGGAGGTCGAGAAGAAGTTCGAGGTCGAGGATCCCAGCGAGATCACCGAGGACGGCGTGCTGCTGGAGTTGCACCCGAAGGTTGAGGTGCGGAAGGGGTTCAGCAGGCCGAAGAGGCCGGGCCGATAGAGGTGTCGGCGTTGCCAGGGATGGCTGGCCTCATGGCCATGCATAGCTACTGAAGTTCAGGTTGGGGTGTCGATGGCATCTGTTAGCTGGGCTAGACTCCCCGTTCATGCATAGCATTGAATAGACTTTCTTGTTGAAATATTTTCAGGCTATATTCTGCATCATGGCACCAGAACAACGTTCATACGGATCTAGGTCTTCGCTCCGTCTTCATGCAATAACTCATAGCACCCTTACTCCTCATACCTTCCACCAGGAGACGACCATGAACTCTTCTCTATCTTGTCCTTGACATACTCGTACACAGTAAAGGTTACGGCCTGACCAGGTGCCACGCGCATTATCCGCGGCGTTATGCCCTTGTAGAATGCATGCACGCCTTCTTGTCTGTTCCACCACACCATTAGTACATAATTCGAAACATGGCCCGATCAAGAGCTCGGCAAGGGCATCATCATAGGACCTTTACCTGAACATGTCCCCCGCGATGACCGTGATCCTCTTCAGCGCGCTCACGCCTTCCTCGGCCGGCGTCTTCTGCAGCCTCGTCTTGATGGTATCGATGGGCGCGTTGCTGAGCGGGCCCATGGCGCCGCTGACCAGCCCTATCAGCGTGGTCTGCCACCCGGGCAGCGTGCCCCCCTCGTACTGCGGCTGGTACACCCTCAGGGCCTCCTTGAAGTACGTGTACGCCGTGAAGTTGACGGCCTGGTTCGACCCCTGCCGCAGCGCCGTGAGCGAGACCCCCCTGTACAGCGCCCCGGCGCCCTCCTCCTTGACGACGGTGTACAGGGCGTGCGCCGCGTTCCGGTACTTGGGCACGTCGAGCGGGTCCGCGAGGGAGTGGTGCTGCGCCTGGAGCCGGATCTTGATGACCTCCATGGGCGTCACCACCGCCACGGCCTCGGTGACGCCCGCCGCGAGCCCGGCCAGGAAGGTCCCGCGCCCGGTCACGTTGCCCGTCGCGCCGTCGGCCAGGAGCTGCTTGTACCACTCGAACGAGGTGAACCGGATGGCCATCTTGGGCACGATGCCCGTCAGCACGGCGCCGAGGCCCTTGTACAGCCCCAGGGGCGTCTCCCGCTTGACGATGTGGGCGCCCGTGCGGATGAAGCCGCGCTTGGGGCTGCCGGGCGCGCGGCCGCGGCGGGAGAGCTGCATGCGGACTTTGATGGTGTCTGTGGCCGGATTCTCGGTTAGCTGGTTGGAACATCATCGAGTCGTCCTCCTGAGCGGGCTTGTCGCAAGTTCAGAAAAAACATACCGAGCGGATGACATGCCAACGCCTCCATCATGCCCGCTCCTCCGCCAGCTATCAGGTTGACGGCCGCACCGGATGGCGACTTTCCGTTCTTCCCTTGTTGCACCTTGGTCGCCATGGTTTACTGTGCGCCGTAGGGAATTCTATGGTGTTCTTGTCCGGCTTGCGCCTCTGCTCTCGGTCTTTCTCCTACCAACGCTGCTATATCCCACAATGCTGGATGCGACTTCTGGCCGACACAAAGGAATGAAAACGTTATGGGCGTAACAGATTGAAGTGAGATCCCAAGGAGAAGGATTAGGAGGACGTCATACAAGACAAAGGGGTATCAAAAGAGCCAACAAGCATGTGACAGCGACTGACTGCCAACGCCGAAGGAAAGAGAAGAGGGCCATCCCGACTATAATGGTGACCACTGACCACAACGCCAAGGATGCAAAGCCGAGATCTTGGGATGTGACTCAAGAGACGGTCGGCCGAAGAAGGGAAATGCCCTTGGTCCGCGTAGGTGCAGGTACACTCGTGACCTGAAGATCATACCTAGTAAAGGTCCCACCAATCGCTAGGAGGTGAGTCTCTGGTCCCTGGGTACAACGGTACTAGATCGGACGCAGGGAGCTGCCCATCTATCCAAGAACGGAGAATCTGGGTGTATGGCTTCGGAGGAGCGGAGGAGCGGAGGCGGCGCAACAAACTCAAAAGGACCCCCTCCCCATCTTCAAGGCGACGTAGACAAGGTGAGACCGATACCGTGAGGACTTTAGATCATAACCTCTCGCTCTCCCAGAATCCAATCAAGGCATTGGCTCGGCTGTCACTGCTTCTGTGTTCGACCCATGATTGACTCTTGTCCCAGGTGATGTTTGGTTGTCATTGCCTCTCCAAGGCTCAACCTCGATGCTGTGAAGTCGGGCCCGGCTGTTTCCACTTCCATGTGATTGTTGCATTCCGTTCAGCCCTTTTCAGCCCCTGAGCTTGAATAAGAACTTAGTATGGACTATCTACCGTTGCGAAACGGAGTGACGTCGACGTTTTGGGCTTAGCCGACCGCAATGCCGAGAGAAAGCCTGTGATAAGCCCTGGGACCGTTTCTTTTCATCCGTCTATCTGCGGGGAAAACCCCACTGCAGATAAGATGGAATCTGGGGAAAGAGGGAACATGGCAGCATGGTTAGGGATCAGGGGCTGAACGGAACCTCCCGGACCCCCTTCGAAAACCCCCACCGTAACAACCAACACCGAGGGGAGATGCCGAGGTCCAAACTAACCAGTTGACCGTCCACGCGTACAGTAACTAGAGTTCAATGCAACCACACCCACACTCTACTGCATAGTAGTACCTAGGTAATCAATCCATCACCATCACAAACACGTGCCTGTCGCCTCGCCGCCCGCCCAAGCCACGACTCACAACCACGCAATGCCCTTCATCCGCCGCCTCCTGGTCACGGGCGCGGTCGTGGGCGCGCCCGCCTACTACGCCCACACCGCAATCACCACCCTGGAGGCGAAGTACCCCCGCCTCCAGCCCGAGGCATCCTCCACCGCCGCCCTGAGGGCCCCGCCGGCCGGCCAGTACGACTACCCCGGGCGGCACCACACGCCGCACGTGGACGTGTTCGGCGCCAGGGTGCCCGCCAGGCTCCTCCAGGACCGCCGCGACCCCGCGACCGGCCGCAGGCTGGGCCCGGAGGAGGCCTGGGCCAGGGTCTTCCTCGAGTCCCCCGCGCTCCGGCTCGAGGGCAAGCTGCTCGGCGGGGGCTGGAAGGGGCCCGGCGACGCCGGCGAGGAGGGGTTCCGCGCGGGCCAGGCGCTCCTCAACGGCGGGCTCGAAGTCGTGAGGCCGCCGTCCCCTCCGCCGTCCTTCTTGACTTTGAGCCTGGGCAGGCCCGAGCCGCTGCTGGTCCAGTGGGTCTTCCCGCCGCTTGTCGTGTCGCTCTGCCGCAGGGCTGCGGCCGACTGGGGGTATCCTTTCCGGTACATGAGTGGGGGCCGGCACGAGTGGAGTGTCGGCGATGTAGATGCTCGTGACGGCACGGTCGAGGTGAGGTTTGGGAGCGCGCATGACTACGAGTGGGTCTTCAGCGAGGGTAAAGACCAGAAGACGGTTCCGGAGTGGACGGCGAGGCTGCATAGGGCATTCGCTAGGTGGTTGCTCGATGAGAGGGTTGAGGCGTTGAAGAAGGCTGCCGAGGCTGGTGCGTAGACTGAGGGAACGATGGTTGATACCAGAGCAGAGATCGTTGATTTGCAGGTTTGAAGCTGTGTTTGCATCTGATCTTAGGAGTACAGATGACAAGCAACGGACAGCACTGGGCTTGGGGAACACATGCTCTCGCCCGTGGGGGAGGACGCTGTATGGTAGGCAAGGTATCCAGAGGCATCCACGGATAGATCGATCTTTCATCTCATCTGCTTGCCCCTTACTGGGAGTACGTACCCCATGGTACAAGGCACTGCAGCGCCGTACTTCAGATGTCCCCTCGCCCATATGAGGAGCTTCAACCCACCTTACCTCAACAGAATCCATCATGGCGCAACGGTTAATGCCTCCCGGCCGTTGTCGGGTCAATTGGTGGTGTCCGAGGGTCTGCGGGAGAGAAAGGTCAGGGGGCCTCGGGTTCAGTTCCCCGTGTTGGCAAACAGAACAAACATCTTTTTTTGCTCTTTTTGTACTTCTTGTCCATTCTCTGTTACTACTCTATGCAGGCCGTAAGAGCAGCTGCAGTTCTACCTTATCTGCAGAGGGAAACATTGACATTGACTTGCAGCAAAACCTTATCCTACAGTTCAAGTGTGGAGGATCATCATTACTGCCCCCCAGAGTTGTAACTCACGCTGTCCACTCACGAACCTTTTCCGCAACCACTTCTGACCGTTGATCTCTACCGGCCACCTAAGCACTTGTTATTCGCACCTTTGCAGTCTCGTACTTGTCTTTGCAGTTCGGTTCCTTGACAAACCCTGAAATGGCTTTCAGAGAACCTGAGAACGCTGCCTTCTCTGGCTATGACCTATCGTGCTCCCCGTCACATACCAACGGTTTCCATCATCGCAGTGACGACCACAGCTTTCACTCAGCTACAAACAACCCAAACGACCTATCTCCTCAACCTACCCGCTCAGTCTCAGACCCCGACTCGTGGTTCAGCAACCAATCCCGCCACACCGACTCCCCCAGCGGCGCGATGCCCGCCGCCGCCGCACACGCAAACGCGCCCTTCGAGGTCCCCAAGCTCTGGCGCGAGGCCATGCAGTGCGTCAGCATCAACGCCAACCTCTACCCGCAGCAGATCCTCCACAAGTACCACGACCTCCTCCCGTCCCAGGCGGCCCTCCACCGGGGCCTCGTCGAGCTGGACGTCTGGCGGTCCAAGAGGGCCACGGAGCGCGGCGTCCGCCTCGTCCAGGTCCGCTACCTCGACGGCGACCCCGCCAGGATCTACCTCATGGTCATCTTCGTCGACGACGGGCCCGGCCCGCCGCCGGGCACTGCCGGGAAGAAGCCCCCCGTCGTCAGGCTCGTCACCGGCACCTCGGCGCGCCACGTCCTGGAGGAGCCGTGCGCAAACTGCCCCCTCTGGCTGAGGGTCCGCCCCGACGGCGCCGGCGCCGGCGGCGGGCCGCGCGCGGGCTCGCCCTACCAGATCATCCCGTGCTGCGACCGGTGGGCCGAGAGCGTGGACTTTGACGGCCCCGTCTCGGCGGAGGAGAAGCAGGTGCCGGCCGTGGTGACGAGGCTGGTCGAGGAGGTCAGGAGGAAGAACCTGCTGCTGCACGCCAAGGAGAGAGAGATTGAGGCGAAGGACGATCAGCTCCGGCGCCTCCGCGAGGATGAGGGGCGGAAGGTGAGCATCGTTGCTGATGCTGCGCCTGCACTGGAGCATGATCGCCCGAAGCAGCTACATGGCGTTGACTTGGAGATGTTGGAGCAGTACTGGTGGGTTGCCGCTGTCTTTGCGATTGCATTGGTGGTGTTGATTCTTAAGTGAAGGGCGGCGATACCGCATAGGATATGAAGGAACCACGGGATATGACAGATGATTGTTCTAGATGGGGAATTTAACAGGATGATTTTTTTAGGGGGCCCCATTATATTGCGATTAGCTATGGTCGCCGTCATTCGAATATGGAGACATCAAAGCTACCGATTTGCCTTGTGAAATACCTCGAAATCATCTGACCGTACCAATGCTTCAAGCGATATGCCCCTCACCAGAACTACCTCTCCTCCCCGCATCGATCCTGTAGACAAGTTTCTCGCCGCTGATAGGTTTCATGTGTTCTTCCGTCCTGTCGTTCCCACGCGTTGTGACATCTGTCCCAAGCACAGTAAACCCATCCGCCACAATCCTGTCCAGCCCACCAGGCATCAACCTCACTGGATTAGGATGGAGAAGTCCGCCATCAGACAACCACTTATAAAAAGCCGTCGCAAACGACCTCTTTGCCGGTGAGGACCGCACCACAACCTTCTCGTGGTACTCCACATCTTCGCCTAGACCCTCCCACACCGCACCATATATCGGCTCTACCCTCACGCCTTCAGTGTGCCACGCACCAGCATCCCTCGACCTTACGACCGCCAACTTTCCGCCCTCCCTAAGGGTCGCGCTGACGTCCCGGACCGTGGAGGACTCGGAGATGGCATCGTAGGCGAAGTGCACACCACCGTCCGAAGCCTGGCGCACCTTCTCCGGCCATGTCGCATCGCGGTAGTCGACCAGATGGTCGTAGAGATACGGCTCCGCCTTCAACATGTCCCATCTCCGCGGACTCGCGCTCCCGATGAGCCTCACCCGCCTGCCTCCCCTCTCCGCGCTACGCCGCACCAGCTGCGCAACGTACATCCCGACCGACGTCGACGCGCCAAAGACGAAGAACGAGAACTCATCGCCCGCTCCCCGCTGCACCCTACCACCACCACCACCACTACCCTCATCCTCCACCCTTCGCAGCACAGCCTCCTCCGAGTCATCATCCCACTGGAAGGGGGCATCCAGGCCCAACCGGAAAAACAACCCCTGCGCAGCCGTCAGCCCGCACAGGCTGACGCCCGCGGCCTCCTCGTAAGAGACAGTCCCGGGGATCCGCCAGACCAGGTCCGCCGGGCAGACGACGTACTCCGCGAAAGCGCCCGGCCGGTCGTTCACGCTGCAGGCGCCCTGCAGGAACCCGGCCACGCGGTCGCCGCGGTTCACCGAGGCCGCCAGCGCGGTGCTGGACCGCCTGAGGCGGCTGACGCCGTTGCTGTCCTTGCCGTTCTGGGAGTCTGAAGGGGGTGCTGGTGGGCCGCGGGCTACTACTAAGCCGGCGAAGTCGCTGCCTACTACGCGGCCGGTCGAGCCGAGGGGCTTGGAGGTGTAGAGGGCGTCGACGGGGTTCAGGGCTACGGCCTTGACGGCGATGAGGAGCTCGTCCGGCCCGGGCGAGGGGAGGGGGAGGTCCTGGACGGTCGCGGTCTTGTTCTCGGCGTCGAGGATGAGTGCTTTCATCTTGGGAAGAGGCGCGGGCTGTTTGCAGGTGTTCTTGTGCCGGCTGTTTTGAAAGAAGTTGAAGTAATAGTCAGATGAAATAAAAATCAAGTAGGTTGTATCGCAAGGTGAGGAAGTGGTCACGGAAGAGGTGACGTTGGGATATGATGAGGATTGTTACGTAATTGAGGTTGGTGGTCGTACGAAGGGAAGGAACTGAACACGCTCGCCTTGAGTTCAGTATAAGTAATTACGTTAAAGATGGAAAGAGTATGTAGATGAGCACTTATACTTATGTAGACAGATTCTTGAAGGTTGACTTCATGATGACAGTCCCAATATTAGGACAGCAATCGGGCAGGTTTATATCCGTCTATCTTACCCCTTTCGGCAGTTATGCAGGTGCAGATGTCTCACGCTTTGTTTGGCAGAGAAGTTTCGATAACGTTCTAGACATCACTTCGTACAGTTGCCGCTTCTTCCAAGCACATATTGCGTAGTAACAAGTTTCTATTGGCATCATGTAATCTCTGGTCATCTGACCATCCACATGTGGTTTTTACTTTCCAAATCACGTTTTCATAGTCGCGAGCTATGCGTGTTGTCTTACAAGTTTGTGGGGGTTACTGCTTACTTATGTGAGACTAAAATGTAATCAAGTCCCCCATTGTTTTACTGGATCCTGAAGTCATGAGTCTGCTTACCCATCCCTAGAGCCTCACCATCCATGAACCCATCCAAGTAGCACTCGCCGATGAGCTCATAGACACGCCCATCAGCACCACGCCCCTCGCGTTCCCGCAGGGCCACAGGAACACTGCATCCAAACAGGACGCACACCACGTCTCCCTTTCGTGCCCTCACCGGCGCCATCCCCACATGACCCTCATCAGTGACCATGAGTCGGCGCAAGTCACCCATCGTCACGCCGCGCATCCTGGGAAAGAAGCCTTTTGGATTCCGAAACATACTCTTTTCGGTCTCGAGAACGCTGCTATCACAACCCTCGGAGTGGCAGATTTCTCTGATGGTCGAGCCTCGTATACGGAGGTCTCCATTGTTCCGCCACCAGTGAACGACCCAGGGGGGCGCGGGGCCTTTCCCTGCTTCTTTATCTCGGCATGCTGCGGCGACCTGCAGCAGCTCGCTGTTGTACCTCTGGACCGGCGCCGGTCTGTCCAGATATTGATCTCGTCGGTTGAGAACCAAAGTCCGCGCTAGACTGTCCCTCAGCTCTCTTATATGTTGTGGGCTCGCGGTGATGGTGTTGACGGGAGATGTGGTTTCTACAATCTGCGCAGCGTCACTGCGCCCCAGGCCCCCGAGGCCATCGATATAGTCAATGACATATCCTCGACAAGTTAGATGGCTGGGTATATCCCATGCCTGCGGTATTGGAGGTTGGCCCCCGGCAGCCTTGAAGAGGATCACCGGCTTGACAACATGTTTCTCAGGCTTATTACGTCCGCCCCTAGGACGGAAATTGGCCAGCGTTTCGTTTGCGCTCTGGCTGACCATGAGTGATACCCTGAGCGGTTGGACGTTGACGCGCCAGTCGGGCACCCAAGATGGCCAGTCTGGGTCATGGCCCCGGAAGGGCTGCGCGTAGCAGATGATATCCAGGCTCCCGTACGTATCGACACAAGCCTTCACAAGGCTGGTGTACAGGCTCTTGACGTCGCTGCCATACGTCGGGTAGCCCATCATCTGCCTGTCCTCCTCTCGGAGAAGCCCGTAGAGTGCCCATATCCTGTCTCTGGGGTCCGTCGCTTGGTAGTCTCCGCAGAAGGCCATGAGTGAGACGAGGCTCATGTTCTCCTTCCTCTGGTCGTCCTCGTACCACTGCATTAGGCGCCGGCGATTCCAGGCGGTATGCCACACCCGAGACTCGATGTGCTTGTCGAGGGGGCTACAGAGCTCGACCGCCATCATACCCCTGCGGAACTCGGGGCGGCATATGGACTTTGTGCCACAGTAAAACCTCAGATGACGAGCGAGGACGAATTCCTGCAGCGTCCAGACTCTCCTCCACCACGGCAGGCTCAAGAGACGTTCGAGTGACTTCCATCCGATGTGTCCCTCCAATGCTCGTGGCATACGCTTTCCATATTTCTTCACGTCACGGCGGAGGTCGGGTCTCCGCTCGGCGAGCTGAGATAGGAATTCGATGGCTTGGTCTGTGTCTTCGGTTGCTTCGGCGAGCCAGACCACAGTCTTTGCAGCCTGGCGGTAGATCTGTCCCATGAGCTTGACTTGGGATTCCCGCTCGTCAATGTCGTTCTGGTTGATACATATCGAATCTATCCAAAACCAATCTTTCTCGAGTTCAAAGTCCCCGCACGATTTGGAACAGATCATGCGAAGGAGGGGCAAGACGTTCTGCAGGACGCGAATTTTACGATTGCCCAGGTGGATAGACTCGTCACTGTATGTACTGGCGTCTCCCCAGGTATACGAAACCGTCGTCAATGGGGGACAGTCTGGATCTGTTAAACAAAATGTCTTGAGTTCTCCTTCAACCTCGCTGGTACCAGAGTTGCAGGTTGGCCTTAATCGAAGAAGGCGGATGGAGCCAGTTCCCTGCAGAGGTTGATATGGAGATGAGTTATATGCTGCTTCCGCCGATCCTGGCGTTGCAGGACGCCCAGGTGTGTCGGTTCCAAGATGCATGCGACTGACGCCAGAAGAGCTGTCAAATGCAGGTTCTGTATTCCGCTTGTCACTATGATCAATATCTGATCGCCTACCCACCTATAATGATGCTGCTTCAGCAGGACGTTGACCTTCTGAGGTGGCAACGGAAGCGTGATCTTACGGTGTTTATTGCCTCGGAGCCGGTCATTTGAAGACACTTTACATCTAGACCGGTAATAGCAGACATTGTATTTCCAGCATCAAATGTCTTCTTCCCTATTCGAGGATGGTACGCCGAGTGTAAGATATGGTCTTTCTTGTTCTTCGGCCATCGGAGGTTCCCACAGCATGCCCAGCCACTGTATATCGTGGAGGGGTGAATACGCAAGACCCCTGCATGATGGATGGATGGTCTATCGAAACTCGAAAAGCCAACCATGCTTTTGAGACGAGCCCTGATAAACGAAGCTTGGGGCATTAGGCTGACCCTCAATCTTTGAGGGCACTTATAGGATATGATACTAGAATTTAGATGGTGACTGTGGTTTCGAGTTACACGCGCGACTGGTGAAAATAGCGTATCATCCAATAATTGTCACCTTGTTCCCCACCCAGGCCAGCTTTATTGGAGCCGCATATCGCGTTCGCCCCAGACGTTGGTTCCATGTACATACACTCCCTGCCCTTAATCTTATGCTGCGTCATACGCAGCAGGCACACGATGGGAGAAACCTCCAAGAACTCTTATGCAAGTCTATATAGTTGAACCGTCACCGTCCAAGGGCAAGCCTACTTTGGCATTTGAAGTTGGTGACTTCCCATGAATCCAACATGGTGCATATCTCATACTCATTGCTCATCTTGCGCTGGCCGCATTCCATCATGGCAGAGTGTAGCCACCATCAATGACAATCTCACTCCCGGTCATATATGTCGACGCATCGCTGGCCAGGTATAGATACAGGGCCTTGATCTCCTTGGGATCGCCCTGACGGCCCAGGGGGGTCATCCGCAAACCCTCGTTGATAACCCTGGGTGAGGCTCCCATCTTTGTGTCGAAGAAGCCCGGGCAGACAACGTTCACCCTCGCAAACTCTCGCCACTCCCTAGCCAAGCTCTTGCCCAGCTGCAGTACCGCCGCCTTCGTGGAGTTGTATACCGGCTGGTCCACGGGGACGTTGACGACGAGCGCGGATATCGAGGAGGTGATGATCAGGTTGCCGAAGCCCTGCCTCTTGAAGACCTCCCCGGCGTACTTTGCAGAGTAGAAGACGCCGTCGACGTTCACCGAGTACTGCTTCTTGTACTCCTCGACCGTCTGCTCGGTGATGGGCTTCGATATCGCCATGCCGGCGTTGGCCACGAACACGTCCAGCCTGCCGAAGTCGCGCACGACCGCCTCGACGGTCGTGCGGACCGCTTCTGGGTCGGACACGTCCACCTTGTAGGATCTGGCCTGGACGCCGAACTGCTCGGCCAGGGCCTCGCCCTTCTTTATCGCAGCGTCGTTTGTGTTGTACCAGAGCGCGACGTTGGCTCCGGCTTCTGCGAATGCTTCGGCTACGGCGAAGCCGATCCCTTCTGCAGCGCCCGTAACGATTGCTACTCGGCCCGTCATCTTGAACTGTTCGAAGACACTGGTGGGGATGTTCGGGACCGGCTTTGGCTCCCGCGGCACTGCCGCTTCTTCGATTGTCATAGACATGGTTAGTGGTAGTGGGCTTTACGGAACGGATCGACCTAGCGAAAATGTTGGATGTGACGAGACCTGAAAAGAGACTATCACTAAATGCTCGGAAGTGCGGCAGAGAGAGCTCTTGTTCATGTTGTTGCGACTTATATACATTGTATAATTCCCAGGTGATCATGTTGGCGGGGACTGTGGGGGACGTGGGGGACGTGGGGTAAGTGAGGTCGCCCACAGGGTTCGGTCAATTGAGAGACCGACAGTGGCCCAGTTCCAAGAGTTTTATGGACCCATAGCATCATCAGCATCAGTACCATCAGCATCATCGGCATTAATGATGCAATGGCAGCAGGGTTGATGAACCACGAGCTTCCAAGGTTCTTTGGTGCTTTTTAGGACATATCTCGCAGATCTACGCCGCGGATGGGGATGCTATCTGGACAAGATCTCGAATGATTGTTCTCAGTTCCGTCGATCCTGCGTGTTTACACCTACACTGGTACGGGTACGGGTACCTACTTTACTTACTACCTAGGCTAGGTATGTATGTAGGTAGTGTAGGTACACACTGCGCCAACAAGTGAAGATGTAACCTCTTGCTCACTTAGGCAGGCCAACACCACTGCAGCACCACCAACGACAATCAACCGAGCCTGCGAGTGCGCTCGGGAATAAAACCCATTGGTGGAGGAGGGTAGCGCCCCTGGAAAGGATGCGACGATCCCATTGCAATTTCTTCTCCACTGAGTAGATATATCAGGACACCGACCTGCTGAGCAACATCTGCTGAAGCTCTCCACAGGGCTCGTCTTCAGCTCCTTGGCCGCCTCGGGTTCTTGGGAACCCCGTCAATTGCATGACTATGAAGCGTGCAGTACTCGCCGCTGTTAATCTCGTCATCAGCATAGGTCTGGCTGGTCGTGTCCCACAAGCTGTCGACTTCCCAGCCAATGCGACCGAGATCTTCGGGCCTTATGTGCATGACAATGGCATTTTCGGGACCTGGATGTCCACGTACCCGGACGACACTCCCCTAGCACTGCTGAACATCCCCGGTACCCACGACTCGGCCACCTGGAACTACACACAGGCCACTCAGGACGCCCTGTCGAACATCACAGCCGACGATGGGGAAGGCGTGTATCCGCCCGCGGTCTTTCGCTGCCAGAGCGCCAGTATAATCGCCTCCCTGAACGCAGGCGTGCGCTTCTTCGACCTGCGCTACGCCCTCGACCCCACGGGTACAAAGCTCGTCTTCTGGCACTCGATGGCGCTCTTGTCCGAGGTTGCGACGGTGGGTGATGTCGTTACCGCCTTCTACTACTGGCTGGACAGGCATCCGTCCGAGGCCGTGATCCTGTCGTTCCAGTATGAGGGCTCCACTATCGCCAACGCGGCATCCAACTCGACGGACCAGTCGTTGCTCTTCGACATCCTCAACTCGACGACTGCGGCTCGGTATGTCGAGCAGACACACGACGTACTGCCCACTCTCGGCGAGGCACGTGGGAAGGTCGTACTGTTCAAGCGCTTCGACCTGGACGCGCTCCCGGCCAAGTACGGGGAGGCGCTGCCTGGTCTGCACCTCTCGCCCGCTCTATGGACGGATGATGGTCCGGATATCGCCCTCACGTACAACAAGGCCTTGAACCTGACGGCATATATCGAAGACTACTATGAACCGACACTAAGCACCAACTCCAGCGCCTCGGCGAACATTGCTGCCAAGGTCGACGCTACAGAGGCCCACCTGCGGTTGGCCACGTCAGGGTACTCCAACTATGCTCAAAGTTTGTTCATCACATTTGCATCAGCCGAGCACGTATCGTCAGTGCCGGTCGCAACGACACCTCAGATCATGGCTGTTGGAGCTGATAACTCGAGCACGCCCCTGGGAGGAGTCAACCAGCAGATCCTTCCGGTCCTGAATGGATATAGAGGGAAAAGGGTGGGTATCGTTGTGGTTGACTTCTGGGATCAGCCAAGGGATTTGATAAGTCGCATACTCGGGTGGTAGTAGACAAGGCGTAGCCAAAGTGCACGGAGCCACATCTAACAATCTTGCGGCTCGACTAGATCTGAGTCAAATAGTGTAATACTGACCTGTAGTCAATTGTAGATAACCATCGCAAGTCATTTGAACATATCGTATGGCAGAGGTACGCGCTTCTGTTTCTATGAAAATCCGGCGTCCGGTGCAATGACTCCGTGTTCTCTTGACTCCCCCGCCCCAAGGATTCTTGATCGATATCAATACCTGCCTCTTCGATGGCGAGGGCCTGCCTTGGCTGTCTCGAAGGGAAGGCAGCTTCTGCCTTCATCTACGAGTAGATACAGAGCCGAGAGTCTTTCGCATGTACCAAGACAGGCCGGACCAGAGCGCAAATGACAAGGACTGCCCCGTCCACGGATCTTGTTGTGCGCTGACGAACGCTCTCCATTCACCTCGGCCTTTCAAGATGCCATGGAATGCTACCTGGAGGTCCTGGCTTTTGTCCAGGAGGGTTTGCACACTCGTTGCCGCCGCCGTGACCCTGCACGAGCAGCATCATGGCTCGCATGACGGAGTCGTAGCAACAACAGCTCACCGTGGCCCGTTCGCTACGCTGCTCGCGACCGCAGTAATGACGAGAACCAGCAGAGAGCCAGCAGAGCACCGCGCAGCTCTTGTGCCAGCTGGTATATCGGTCCTCGTCTTCGCCTCGTCCTCGTGCTGGCCGTCGCTCGGCTTGCTCACCTGCTAACCTTTTTCTGAGTGGTGGTCCTAGTGGTCCGTCCACCGCCACGATCAGTGCACCTGTGTTCTCGTGTGGTAGTCCTTCCGCTCTTCTTTCATATGCTTCAAGATTCCTGGTTCTCATTCCGTCAGTCACTAGTGAGTGAGACTGTTGTGTCCAGCCCATGTATCATCGTTTATCTGCTCTTGACCTTCCCACCAGTGTCGCGCAGTGGTTGCATGACGTTCCGTTGATAGATCTGAGGACTGGGTGTGATGCCGGAGATTACAGTGATCTCAGGCATTAATTCGCACTTCCATT
Source organism: Cytospora leucostoma (assembly GCA_003795295.1). NCBI lineage: Eukaryota > Fungi > Ascomycota > Sordariomycetes > Diaporthales > Cytosporaceae > Cytospora > Cytospora leucostoma. The sequence goes on along the minus strand of LKEB01000047.1, from coordinate 9,999 downwards.
GGAGATATCATATCAAGGTGAAACCTAACACATAGAGCCAACCATAAGAAGTGTAAGTTGCGCTGATGCGTTGTCGTCTTCCCATACCCGTGATCCCTACTTCATCCAAGGGTCCCGAACTGCTACTCCGAAACTGCGCAGAACCTCTCGCTTTGCGGACTGCCTCATGCCGTTCAAGTGTTGGAGCAGTTGGTTGGCGGTATTGCCACAGAGGTAGCGAGTTTCTGCGACCACTGTTTGGGTGGCTCGAGTTGCCTCGAGGAACACTCCCAGAACCTTCGAATGTCCGATTGAGTATTTGATGTTGTCGTCGAGCCCTGGGTCATGTTATCGTAAGGCATGAAGTCGTTTATATGATATCGACTTTCGCATAGTAAGGCGTTCCGGGATATTCCTCATCCCCGGATCGAACGATACAGCACTCGGGTTGTCATCTCAAATGCTCCTTCGTGAGTTATCCCAAGGGGGAATTCGATAGTCGGGGGGTTTTATACTGATACCTAGGTAGTTGTATGAGATAGGGTCTTGGTCGCGGAAATTGTACTCTAAACCCCTAGTATGGGGTACGCACGTACGGGGCAACACAGCGTACGGGTGGGGGGGCCCAGGGTATAGAAATAGCACTCCGGCAATAGCATGGACGCTCGTTAGCCTCGCAGATTGCTTGTCGTCGGCGATATTGATGCTAATTGGCCCGCAGGCATCTCAGATCCACAAAGACCCTGAACCCACTGCGGAAATCCTCATGTTTGGCCCCATGGATGCATTGCGTCCCCACTTGTCTCACCGACTTCATGCCCAGGTTGCAGGTGTCACGCCAACCATCCCTTAGTCTTGGTCTCACTACATCGGCACTGACTGATGTCCACCATTCAGCACGCAGAAGGACGGCACCAAGGAGAATGGGCGACTTGATTGATACGATATTCCAGCGGCCATGTTCTCTCGCTGACTCCAAGGACCGTGACCGGCCCGAGTCCAAAATCGACACCGGCGTGACCGTCCTCGAGGTCGGGGCTCAGGAAACCGTTGGTGAGATCCACCCGTTGAATCATATGCGATTTGCGAGGGGCGGTAACTGATTCTCTAGCACAGATACATATCACTGTCGTGATCTCGACGACCTCAGGGACTATACCGGCCGGGAGCATGAGCATCATAGGGACTCACTCTGGGATGAACCCAGTAGGGTCAAGACATCCTCCTTGAGGTTATTGTAAGTCGAATATTTTGAGTATTTGAGCCAACACCAACAACTGGCCCATACGCCGGCTTTCGAGTAACACGGACTTACTGAGATCAGCTTCCTTCCACCTCAAGATGGTCACGCCAGTGCGGCGCCCCTCGCCAGTGGGCTCCCGGGCTTCTCAGAGATGTTGCATGAGAACATTGGTGTGAAACCCATGTTCATAGAGGACTATTGCGAATCCGATGAGGAATGCGTGTCTCCCACAGCCTTGCCCCATCCATCAGCTCTGGAGACCCGCTCGAGGAGGGCGCGCTTCATCCTAGACGGGTTAAACGAGGACGCTGTCATGACACTCCAGCCCCAGAAAGGTGGCCACCCTAATCCCACGCTTCTTTTCCCCCGGATTCATCTCACTAACCTATTTCAGAAGGACTCAAGCAGAGTTGGACATGGGAGACACGATACACCAAATCGAGGACACAGACAGTGGCAGATCCGGACACCACCACGTACCTGTGCATGAACTTCCCGCAACGTCTGCAGAAGCGGATATCAGACACCATCCACAGCCTCGAGGCCCTGGCCAGGAACCCGCTCTTCATGGACACGCTCATAATCGACGAGATGATATCGTTCTACCGCGACGCCATCAAGACGCACAGGGCCCAGCTCCTGGCAGTCCAGAACGACCAGGAGGCCAGTAGCAGCAGCAGCAGCAGCAGCAGCACGGACATGTCAATCAAGCTCGAGGAGCTGGCCGGCAACTGGCGCACCATACTGAGGGATATCCAGAGCATACAGACGCACATCCAGCACCTGCAGTCCGTCGCCGAGACCAGGACCCACCAGAGACAGGCCCCGGCCCCGGCCCCGGCCCGCCAAACCCACCAAACCCACCCATCCCAGCACCGGTTCCAACGAGGGCACACGCGACAGGAGTCCAGCGACGTCGTCCTGGGCCCCCCGGCCAGGGAGATCCTCCAGCTCCAGAACTCGACGTGCGAGTTCTGGTCCCGCTGCGTGGGCATGTACCTGGAGCGCACGACGGCCCGCATCGACAGGACCTCGACGACGTACCGCCTCCGCAAGACGATCCCGCTGGGGCACGGGCACGGGCAGGGCCAGGGGCAAGGGCAAGGGCAAGGGCAGCAGGGCGGCGGCCCCCCCTTCCCGCAGCAGCTCAACAGGCGGCTGAGCAACCTGACGGTCGAGGTGGCTGTCAAGATCCAGCGCAGCGCCGGCGGCGGCTCGTCCGGCCTGTCCACGCTCGCGCTCTCCCTCCTCAGCACCATCTTCTTCAGCCCGGACGGCCTGGTCTTCGCCATCACGTACTGGTGGTGGATCCTGGTCACGCTCGTCGTGCCCCTGACCTTTGTCGTGCTGCACCTCTGGTTCGAGACCCTGGCCAGCAACACGGCGTTCGTGCGGCGGCGGCGCAAGGCCCAGCGGCTGGGCGGCGGTGTTGTCGCGGAGGAGGAGGAGGAGGGTGTCAAGGAGGCTGATCTCTGAGGCTTGACGAGGTGGTGAGTGGACGGTGTGCGGATCTACTGACTGTCCGGGTCTTTGTGTGATGAATTCGTGGCCATGGGAGAGCGCACGGGTGGTCATGTGGCAGGGTAGTATATGTACCTAGGGGGCGATATCTTCGGCGGGCGGCCCC
>LKEB01000046.1:265425-279009 GCA_003795295.1 Cytospora leucostoma | reverse complement strand
ATTATATATTCTAAATTAAGATAAATATATAATCTAAGTAGAAATTTCTATAATTCTAACCTAAACTTATAAGTAATACTTCCTTATATTAGAATTTATAAATATAGCTTTGAAAAGATATATACCTTATCTATAATAAGTATATCTATATTTAGGGCTTAACTAGTCTAACCCTATTAGGATATAATTTCATTATATATAAGCTAAGTAAGCACTAGTTAATTCTCTAGATTAGAAAGCAACTAAGGAAGATAATATATCTATTTTATAATTAGGGGTCTAGATTAGGGTATATACTAGCTAGGCTATACCTATAGAGTTTATATATAAGTAAGAGGAGGAAGGGGTTTAGGTAGAGGTCGGAGTATAGCTTATTAGGAAGCGAAAACATGCTGCCTTAGACGATATCTAAGTTTATCAGCTATAGTCGAATAAATCTTAGCTATAAGCAGAGTATTTCTACTCTAAGCGATTTATTAGTAATCATTCGTATATTTGCAAATATTTTATATATCGTGATACTAGGAATGGATCACACCCCTCCAATCATAGGCCTAGATTGATCAGCACTAACATTATATATTCGCTAGGAAGCATCAATAACCGCCTGACCACCTTGGAAATTCTATCATCGCTACCTGCCAAACAACATGCGCCGCAAACCCAACTTGGAAGGGCTTGCGCCAGAACTTCTTCTGCCAATCTTACTACAGCTAGCGGATCTGGATTCTCTCGACAACATTCTCAGGGCTTCACCAGTCGCATTTCGTCTGTTCGAGTCGTATAGCGCTGAAGTACTAGATTCAGTCTTGTCATCTAGCGGAACGCATGAATATACCTGTGCTATCATACGCATAGTCGCTCTGGTCCGAACTTCATCACTTCCACCTCAAGCCTGTGATCTAGTTAGCTTTCAAGACTTCATCCGGCATGAAAGTACATCACATCGCTATAGACCGCCGAGGTGGGCACTCCCCTCCATCAATTTGTCGTTAGATATTCCGGCTACTGTCTTACGCGGGATTCTCGCTACGCACCGAAAGGTTACGTGTCTTACGAGGAGCTGTCTGGAGTTTTACTTGAATCGTTTCAAGCCACTGAGACCTTCTCATCTCGTCGATAAGGACTTTCACTTCACGAGCGACTACCATGCCATTGATGGCTACGATCTCACTTCGTGGCAAGATGCTCACTACATCCCTTCATGGCAACTAAAACCGGAAGAAATGCTCTTTCCTGTGCACGATATAGGACCTCCTACCTGGGTGGAGGAACAGCGTACTCTCCGCGCTTTCTGGCGTGTGCAGCTCTTCCACGACTTAACTACTGCAGTTGAAGCCTCCTTGGTTACTTGGCCAGAAGATGACGTTCAGAGGCTGAGACGCATGAACGAGGTTGGACTATACGACGTCCCTATACCAAACCTATTAGGCCAAGATGAAGAAACCGGCAGGGAGCCCTTCCTATATCAGCAGGACATACTCCTCGAACATGAGCTGATCTGGTCGGTTATAGACTATACCAGAGAGAATAGGGATACCATTACTGCCTTTCTGCACGCGAGTAAATATTGGCCAACACCCATTGCTAACGGACAGCAAGACTGGGAGACCGTCGGCGATTATACATCGTGGGCCCATATCTTTTTCTATTATGTGGGTGGCACAGACCACGCGCACGAGGTTACTGGTCATGTTTCACCATTGCAGCATGTCTCATTCGAGCCATTTCGACGTCTTGGCTTTGCTATCTGGGATACGCAAAGGATGGTTCATTATGGGCTTTTGGATCCCGAGCTATCTCTTCGTGATGATTCGTATTTGCTGGCTTGGAGGAGTGTACTTACACCTGATGAGATCGCGGAAGTGGAAAGGAAGAATCAGAAGAAGTATGAATGGGCTACACGATCAGATACGTACGAAACTGGTTCAGAGGATGAAAGTGACTAGGTCGTTTCGGGCGAAAATATCGAGGTTAGAAAATAAGAACGATGATTCGTACTGCTCGAACGAGGAGTGCCATCGGCTCATCTTGATGGAGGACTACGAGCAGAAGAAGGACGATTTTGTTTGCAAAGAATGCGCCCGTATCCCTACCGAGACTGGGCTCGCGAGTGCGGGCTTCTTGCAGGGCGCACGCGGGATATACATCCATAACCAGATCGTAAAGAGAGTGCTGAACCTCCCCGGGGTCCTTTAGCGAGATAGGCCGCTATCTTGACCACCTTCTGCGAGGCTTGGCTCTGAGTACCCCGAGGGCTACTATGTATTCTCCGAAGCATCGGTCCGAGGCCCGAGACGGCAGACGAATCCTACTGCGGCCTGATAGCCGCCGGCCTTCCTAATGTCGAGAACGTCCATGTCCGCATAGCCATCCCACGACCAGGGCGGCAGTTGGCGCCTCCGGCACCAGCGGTCTGAAACCTCTGGAGATGATGATCTGGTCCTCCGTTGCCTCCGTTACCCCTCTATGGTGCTCGGCCAGCAACCAACCCGACATGCTGCCGGGACTGCCTTCGTCGACTACGCTGTCGGCTCCTGGCCGGCTCACTTGCCAAGAATTGTCAACCCTAAAGATGCCCCCGCATAGAGGTAGGTGTTTGTGGGAAGCTCGCCCGCGGCCGGCGCCGGTTGCGTATACGCGGCAAACGACGGAGACTCGCAGCTCCTGGGTTGCCTGCAAGAACCCTGGGTGACCCCTCCTCCCTCCTCCCTCCTCCCTCCTCCCTCCTCCCTCCTCCTCCTCGCTCCCGGCAACGAGACCGAGGACGTGCTTGGCCTGATACCAGCTGAGATGGCTTGTCGCGCTAGCCTTTGTAGCCTTTGGCCCATGCTGACGTGTCTCTTAGCCGAGAACCATGGCAGTGTCTATGATGGCAGCAGCCTTCCAAAGATGCTAGTAATGCGCGGCAGCTTGGAGCTCCAGATGTTTCTCTTAGACGGAACTGGCTCCATGCTGTATTTCCAACGCGTCATTGCGCCCGACGATGTGCAGGCCGTGAGAGCTCTGGTTGCCGGACTGGACGAGAAAACCATGGACTCTTACTACCCTCTCCATATGGCCGCTCTTGGCGGGTGACACGAAATACTCGAGCTTCTGCAGGGACCGCTAGTAGAGGGCAACACAGACATCTACAGTCATAAACCCAAGGACTTGTGGGGTACTCTTGTGAAGCTTGATGCAAGGAGCAAAGTCCCAAGCTATACCAAAGATGACATCTGGAGGATGTGTCAAGGCGGCATCCTACTGAGTAAATACTCTTCCAAAATCTTATCATAGTCCTCCAAAGGCTCCAGCTGGGCGAAGCTCGCATCTCGTTTCCGGACTGGCAATACAATGAAGACATCATCGTCAAGACTCTCCCAAAACCCCATTCGAGTCCTCCAATTTACCCCTAGCACGTTTGAGCAGTCCATACATGTAGGCAATTGGCACGTCCTTTCACACGATAGGTTGAGTCTCGAAAATGATCTACCGCGATACACTGATGTCCTTGAACGCCGAATACCAATCTAGTATAGGGTATGCCCACGGTATCTCGCAATGCTTGAGTAGCTCTGCATTCCGTTCGCTGAGGATGCCGTTGTCAGAAGGGGTTAAGGCAACCTATAGCCTATTCGCAACGTAGAGGGACAAATTGTATGATAGGGGTTGGCGTTCAAAGGGTAATAACATCATGTTTTCAAATAGCTTCCTCCGGAGTAGCCGCATGTGATCGAGGTTACTAAAACATTGGAGTTCGACGGTGTCCTTCCTCGGTAGCCTGTCGGTTGATAGGTAGTGGCATCAAGCTTTCGAAGATTCGCCCCAGAAATGTCCCGATGCGAGGTTGGTCTCTTGCCACTTCGAGGCTTGTCACAGCTCTGTGACTCGTGTACATTAGCATGTCTCGCACTAATACGGGCCAACTGTAGTTCATTCATGCAATGCGTAGCGGATGTGACTGTCTTCTCGTCGACCTTATAGCCATCGAGTGGCTGGAAGGAACATCGGGGTAGGGGCATAAGAGTTCTAGCGAGATCTGAATGATGATACTATGTATAGAGGAGAAGACGCTACAGCAAGAAGTAAACCATCACAGAAAGGCTGCTATAGCAGGACAGATATCGTCATAACAGACCGTCATGGGAAGTATGTTGTATGAAGACGAATGACAGCGGGAGACAGATGTTGGCGCAAGGAAGATTGTCGTAGCAAGAAGGACCACGTTACGGCACGAGCGATGTCGTCGCAAGAGGGGTGTGATGGCAAGGAGGATCCCGCCGTAACAAGAGGGATCCCGTAGGAAGGAGTAGCGTCACAGGAACGCATCTCATCGCAAGAGGGGTATCGTGGCAAGAGGGAGCCCGTTTCAGGATTACGTAACGTGGCTGGAATTACCTAGGTATCGTGGGGAGAAGGATGGAGGATGGGCGAAACAAGTCTTCCTGGGAGAGAACCGAGTCTATATTACGCAACATCTCCGATCGAAGATAGGTATTGGTACATCTACGGCGGGATTGCCAGTAGCTTGTTGGAGCCCAGTATAATCGACCCTTGGGAGGTACAGGTTTCGTGTGCCTAGCCACGACGTATAGTCCTGCTCGACACGATAGTATGTAAGCAAAGAATGGAGTCGGCTTGGGTAGCGGAATGGCGCCGGCGTAGATATGTACGCATCGTCGAGCTCGAAAGCGTAATAGGGAAGGAAGATCGTATTGAAAGCACCGTTATAAGGTCGAGAGCGCGGTCGGGATTAGATAGGAAGTCGAGGGGGAAGCCGAGTAGGAATTCAAGTAGGAGGCCTAACGCCTGATCGAGAAGCTGTGGAGGAAGCGAGGTGGTAAGCCGGTTAGGAGATCGATCAGAAGGTCGAGTACGGGGTTGAGGGTAAGATCGACTATGAAGTCGAGTGAGATGTTGAGAGGGAGGCCAAGCCAGAGTCGAAGTAGAGGTCGAGTGGGAGTTGAATTGGATATCGGCGTCGAGGCAACGATTACGACGGCTTTTGCTTCGGCATCCTTTGCTTCTCAGCAGCTTGATAAATTATAGAGTTTTCGTATGCATGAGTCGAAAATTGCATGGTGACACTTTCAACGGTGGAATCATCATGGCGAAGATTCGGTTGGTAGTGGTGATGGCGATTGATACTTGTAGTGATAGGTACCTAGTGGGACGCCGGTAGTGTGACTAGCGCCGCCTGGACATGCCCCGCTATAAACCCACGTGCCTTACCACGTTTCCGACAAACCCCGCTATAACGCCGCACCGTTGACATCTGAACTAGGCACGTGCTGGGCTGCCACAATAGGGTCCGGTATGGCAGGTCTTTGGGAATCCTTCCCCTGAAGCTCACACAAACTCAAAACGCGGTATGGCGTGTGTGGATGAAACAAAGCCAATTGATCAGCAGTCTCAGAAAGTCTTTCATATTTTGCTCGATGAGTTTCCAACAAAGACGCACGAGACTTTGGCAGTCCCAGTGGGCTGCTTGCAAAAGACTCTCGGACATGCTGGCGAACGCATTGCTAGCAGCGATGTCAAGGCAGGTTAAAAAGTTGGTGATCCCGGCCTAAAACATCTATTACGTTACTCTCATCCGGCCGCTGCATCGCATTCCCACCGTCAGGCCTAATGCGCCAATGCCCAGCATGAGGTCCACAACGCTGTGCGTATCATCCTGGACAGCTACGTGCGGGGGTGCTTTGCAGCTGTGGCCCCGGAGGTTCGCTTTGGCTTCATGCTTCAGAGGACACTAAAGGCCTGAACTATAGGTACGCGGTTAGTAAGGTGATGGGAAAGGTCGTTCTCCGTAAGACGATGCAAAATATATTCCAAGACAAAACCATGACCCAGACCAGATCCCGAGCTTTGATCTAGCCCATCTAACTCGCTTCACCCGACATGTGCGGGATTGTTGCCCATTCCTTCGTCGCCTCTGCTAGGTCAGAGGAAGAGATGCGTTGCTCTGGGTCGTCCGCAAGCATGCGCCGGACAAGGCCACATAATCCGGCCTCTTCCTGGGACCTAGGGACCGCAAGTCCCTCGACTTGGCTGCGAACTTCATTTTGCCACCTGTTCATAGCCCTGAAAGAGGTAACATCCTTGGACCGAAGTTTCCCTATATTCCATGGGGGATACTTGCCCCATATCTCCGGAAGCGGTATACGTTTCATAACGTACAGCATGACAACGCCCAGAGCAAAGACATCCGCTGGCGGTCCTCGTTCCCCCATATTTCTGACCTCCGGTGCGACATACCAAGGAGTGCCATTGTAGCAATCATGCCAGCGCCCAGCCAGAGTCGCAAGGCCGAAGTCGATTAAGATAGCACCGGCCGGCGTGCTCAGGTAGTGACCAGTAGCTGGCCAGGTATTCGTGGTATATAAGATATTCCCTGGTTTGATGTCGTTGTGCGCGATGCCCTTCTCGTTCAAATACTTAAGGGCACTAGACATATGAGCTAGAATGCAATATACATCGGTAGTACTGCCACGAAACATAGCATTATCATCTCGCCAATAGCTATTACCAAGGTCCTTGGATTGCTTATATTCAATGTATAGGGATAGCATGCGAGCATCCCACCCACGAAGTCCAGCAATGTAAGGCTAGTTGCAAGTTAGAAACTATGGCCGGGTATATACTCAGAAGAGATAACTTACATGATGTAGGCGACGATGCGTATCGAACTCGTTCCACCATGCATCGGCGGCCCATATAATAGCCTTGCCGTCTTCCCCATCACGGACCCGGATAATCTTCACAAGCACAGCCTCCGGGTTCGACTTTCCGTCGTCAAGGCTAGCCGTGAACACCTCGGTATTAGACACCTTGCGGGCCCAATTTGTCAACCGGCGTATGGAGTACTCAGTAGTATCCAGCGTATTGGAGACCTTCACCAGCTGGTTCTCATGGAGATCCACCCCGGTCCAAACCGTCGTCGGGGCCTCTGAGCGTGTCTCTGGAGACGGAGCGTCGGCCCTCGCGGTACGCGCAACGGTTCCTCCAGCCGGTGTCTTGGCCTTCTTGGTCGTGGATGCGCACAGGTCGGCATCATCCGCCGGGCGCCGGGCGGCAGTGCTGGTTGTCTCTTCAACCTTTAGAAAGTAGTTACGGGGCAGCGTCTCCAAGTCGACGGCGTCATTCAGGCTCGAGAGCTTCCACAACCCCGGGCTCAGAGTGGTTACTCTATATGGAGCCACCCATTCCATACTGCCAGATGAAGAAACCACTCTAAGCCTATGCTTGCTCGTGTTGTAGAGGATAATGTCGCCGGAGTTGGGGGCATAGTAGAAGTGGCATTGGATAGACTTAACTCCCAAGATACACTTGACTTCACTCAGGATTTGGAGCACACCGAGACACTTGACCACGAGCAATTCACCATGCGGCCTGAAGACGCCAGCGGGCTCCATGGGCATCTCTTGAGCTGCTAGAGATTTGACTCTCAGAGCAGAATTTCCCTCTGCATGTTTGAAGATGAACCGGAAGTTTGGAGCCCAGTACCATTCTGATTTCCTGTGTTCCGGGGCAGCTGGGTTGGTTGCCTCTTCAGTGGTCTCCGCCTGGCGGGCTTCGACACGTTCCGATGTGTGTGGCTTGGTCGTCTGTCTCGTGATCGCAGCCTGGCGGGCTTCGATACGTTCCGGTGTGTGTGGCTTAGTTGCCTCGTCTGTGGTCTCTCCCTGGCCAGCTTCGACACGCTCCGCTGTGTGTGGGTTGCTTCGGTGACTGTCGTCATCCTGTGAACTTTCTGGAACTCGGAATTGCCCCATTCTCGAAGGGAGGACGTAGTCAAGGAGGAACAAGTAATAAATAGCTCGAGAGGAACTAAGGCTATTGTTATTTATAGCTGTTAATCAGGGTCCACGACTGCCAGCAGTACCAGATAGGCTGCTTTATATCGACCCCGGGAACTCCTCACGAGGATCACCTGGAGCAGCATGCACTTATCATACGCGACGTGTAGTCTCCACCACTCCGCAGGTACTCCAGCTGGAGAAGCATGCACTTACATATTATAGGAGAGATATAGTCTCCACTACTCTGCAGGTACTATATACCTCTACTATGATTGTGATTAAATAATTACTCTACTAACAAGAATTGCATTTTATACTCTTTCATATAAGTTTTATAAAGTAATATAATACAAAATTATACTAAAATATCTAGTATAGGAGGTTCGAAGTTAGATCGGAAGCTATTGATTCTAAGATCTTAGGTGCAATTATACCAAAGTCAATATCTCTGAGTGCGCTACTGGGAATTCTAGGGTCGTGACCTTTGCAGCACCTACTATGGGCGAAGGCCGTGTATGCAGCATAGCGAATGGGTGGGGCCCACGGGTACCTAGTCCCCGCTTAGCCGTTGCTTCTAAGCCCTACCTACGGCCCTCGGCCCGCTAATATCCCGCAAGTCCCTAATACTTTTCTTCCAATCAAATTGCTAGAACTTATCAGAAGGCAGGCGGCACCATCCAGCCCACCCGGAGACTAGAGCTTAGCGTACGCTAAGCAGCTCACCCTACCTAGGTAGCTCCCGTTGTTGGTTACCATCATCACCAGCTGCCCCAAGGTTGCCATCGACTTCGATGTGTACCTATGAACACGCAGCAGTTGTACTTACCGGGTGCTATCAAGAATGCACGAGATCGACTTCTTCCCTCCCGCTCCACATGACTTTTTCAAGTTCCATGAACACCGACAATGGCCTGCTTGGAAGTTCGACATGGCAATGGAGGATCTCTTCGATACACTCCCCCAGGAATACAACAGTATAACGATACCGATTCTAGACAGAGATGCTTTTCGTCACGATGTCCAGGAGATTGCCCATCGGGCGCAAGACCGGCCAGAATTCAACCGCCTACTTGCGGAACGAATGAAAACGAGGCGGGAGGAGATGGTGGACCTGTGGTGTAAGGCCTTCTATGCTATTTCCGGACACCCGTCTTTGCTCAAACCTCAGGACATGGAGAAAGTTTGGCATGATGCCATGCACATTTTCCACTTCAAATCGTTCGATACATACGTTCGATACTTTGCCGGATTCATGCCCTCTCAAGACGCATCTTCACGCGAGCAAACCATACATGACCCAGGGCGTATCGCCAGCTCCCTGGCGCCACCTGCCGGAAGCGACGCAGCTTCCTCAGAAAAGAGAGCACCACCTTCCCCCTCTACGCCGACATCCCCTCCATCCACGATTCCTACGGCTCGCCCAGCACGGAACCAGAACGAGCAGGGTCCGAGGCGCAGCAGCCGACTGAAACAGAGGGTACCGAAGGAAGACCACGAAGATCTCCAACCGCCTCCCGCCCGGACAAGAGGGGATGCAGGAACATCGGGCACCAAAAGGAGGAGGGACCAGGGGGACGACCTCCAACAGCCAACAGCTAACGCACGGGGACAACCAGGTGCTAAGAGAAGGAGGACAGATACAAACACAGTTCCCGCGGCAACGGATCATACTAGGAAGAGGGGCCGGGAGGAAGACTACGACCAACAGTCGCAAACCGCCGACGCAGGGGCGCAGCCAAGTGCTAAGAAAATCCGGACAGATACAAACACAGAACAGTTAGCGTCTAGCACGGCATCAGGGAGCAAGGGCAAGAGGAAGAGACGCCCCGACCAAGCCGATGACTACGAGCTGCAAAACTCCCATGAAGGAGGTCAATCGGGGGCCAAAAGGAGGAAGGCAGGCAAGGACGCGATACCTCCACGGGGACCAACCACTCGAGGAGGAGCGCCTACCGCCTCTCGGGCATCCCGAGCCCAGCGCCAGCCACCATCCGAGGAAGATGCACAGCCTTTCGCAGCTACCCAGCCCGACGAGCCCGACGCGCAGCGAATAATCAAGGAAGCAGAAGAAAAGGTACCGGAGAACACTGCTAGGCGACGCTCTGCTGGAATTGGAGCCGGGACAAGAGCTGGAACAAGAGCCGGGACAAGAGCCGGAAGCAGCACCAAGTCGGGTGGTATAAAGAGGTAGGTGTCCGACTAAACATCTCCGAGAGGCCCATCCTACACCTTGGCCGGTGCCCCTAGCTATAGCAGGATGTCAAGGTTGTGGAAGCCCTCCCCGGCCGGACGGGAGAGAAGCTGAGCCGGTTCCAAGTGGCAAAGACGACCTTGGCAACACCCCGGGGACATGACTCCCCACAACTGTGCCGTCCCTGCCTCACAGTCGAAGACGGGTTACGTGTGCTGGTTATCCTGACAGGGTTGGGTGCAGCCAGTGACGCTACTCAACTCGTTCGTTGCCGCACGGCGGGCATGCTCGTGAAGTTCGTGTACCGGTCAACCTGACAGGGTTGGGGGCAGCCGGCGACGACTTCCTTGTTACCTATAGCCGAGTTGGTCTGCCTCGTCCCCCTCCCCCGCCCCACCTCGGGTTGCGGGCAAAAGACAAGACAGAGATAGCGTATGCTGGTAATCCTGACAGGGTCGGGTGCAGCCAGTAACGCTACTCATGTCGTTTATCACCGCACAGTGGGCAGGCTCGTGAAGCTCGTGTACCGGTCAACCTGACAGGGTCGGGGGCAGCCGGCGACGACTTCCTATAGCCGAGAACCCGTAGCTAGGGTATAGTTGACACGGGGCAGGGCGGGCGAGGCAGGGCGGGGCAGGTCAGGGCGGAGTACGTCAGGTCAGATCAGGGCAAGGTAGGCAATTGGCAGCGGCATCGTAGTCGGGGGCCGGCATTTGTCCGCATGGGATGATGGTGTTTCGGATATATGGTCGTTGCCAGGTTCAGTATGATATCTGATATGGTTGTACGTGTGCAAGCAGCCAGGTCTGCACGGAGTTCTAGATAGCCTCACCCAGGTTTGCGTTGAAGCGGTGCTAAGCGATACCCAAGTACTTACTCTTGAATTAAATGAGCGTTTTCCTTCCACTTGCTACTTACCCGGCCTACCTAAGCGACGATACTGTGACACACCTTGCTTCTTATTGTCGTTGTCGTCGGCGACATTGTATGTACTTAGGTAAGTTTGCGCTGGTCAAGGCAATCAAAAGTACATGCCAGCAGAACACAAATAAAACCCCGCGGCTCCAGCCTTTCTTCCCGGCCTGTCCGTCCGCCGCCTCCGATACTGCGAGATCCCACTCGTTACATAGGTATGAATAAACTTTCATTGCCCAAAGAGCTGGAACGCATCCCTTTTCCCCTTCTGAGAGTGAAAGTGTATAAGGAATCACGGCACCTGGGGAATGAATCAAATGAAAAGAGAGAACCCAACCCAATAAGTACCTGCGTAGTCTCCCTTTCTCTATAACTGACACTTCCACGCCGGCCGTCTGCCGAAGTCTCGCAGCAGATCAAGGCCAGCAAAATTATGGACGTTCCATGCCCCACCGCCGAACGGGATCTAGTTATGTACTTGTCCATCGTAGCAAGGATCGCCGGGGAAGTCTTTGCGACCGCACCAGCTCAGTACATACGACGGCCGTGGCTACCAGCCGGTCCGCTGCCAGAAACTGTCAAAATTCTCAAGCCTAGGCAGTTGAGTGGACGCGGTGACTGCGGGAGTGCCTAGGTGTCTGAGTGTCTAGCTCATGCTATAAGGAACTCCCCTTCTCGTGGCATAACTCCCTCTTTAGCTGCTCTGCTGCTGTTGGGTGCGGTGCGATGGAGTTACGAGGATGCCATGAGGTACATACTGCAACACAGGGGGTCGCATAGAGGGATGATCCCGGCTGCTACATATGTTGAAAACATACTAGATATATCATGCGGGGCCGCATTATTTCCCTTTTGAGACGGAGTAAGGGATTTCATTGGCTTCCAGTGGTTTGTCGATCCGCTACTAAGAACCTACATAGTAGGTAGTGTACACTACGGGCCGCCCGCGTCGGGAAGGAGGCTGTGCGTGGGACCCCCTGGATGAAGTAGTCCATCCATAGATGGCCCAGAGAAATTATGTTATCGGATGGTTCGATCTCGCTCTTCAACGGATTTACATGCCTTAGGACTTCCAGGGGTGTGGACTCATGTCAATTGATACCTATAAGTACATAGGTAGGTAGGTATTTTGAGGGGTGGTGTAGATGGGCGGGATTCCTAGTAAACCAAGTGCCTACCTAGGTACTGTGTAGGTACCAACCCTAGGGTAGGGAAGTGTACCTAGGTACCTAGGTAGCTTCCAGGCCTCTTTAGGGTCAGCCAGTCAGGGCCTTGCTCGCATGGACTTACCCGTTCCAGGATTCGTTGCTGGGCTGAGAGGCAATACGCAATATGGTTTTTGATTGTTACAAGATACCAGCTACTCAACCAGCTACTTATGCATCAAACTCATACTTGATGGCATCGATTAATCTTACGGCTTGTGGAGACAGATTGTTTGATGTATTTCGGTTTGATACAATACCTAAACCACCCGCGCGATTCTCCATCTCGAGCTCTTCATTACCAAGCACACGACTTCCCAATATTTACGACTACATATCCCATCATCGTGAACCACCGCCGCATACCTCAAAATATCTCTACGGCCGTGATCTATAGCTATACCTACAAGCACGATACCTTCTCCGTCTTGGTACAAAGTATCAATGCAGGAGGTGCAAGGCAATAGATGATAGCATTGAAAAGGGATGTGTGTATTGGGGTGGAGCGGACAATAGCACGTTTCGAAGAAACTCTGGCGTCAATCTGCGAGAGCAGTTGTCAAAAGGTGTTTGGACACTACCTACTTAGTAGATACCTACTTAAGTACCTACCTAGGTAGGTAGGTACCTAGGTATTCAGACCTGCCTCGCATCTGGCCAGGTGACTCCATGCCCTGCCCTCGGGCTCAGGACACCTATAGCAGTACCTAGGTACCTACTATGTACCTAGGTAGGTACCCAAGAGCACAAGCAGCTGTCAACAGGTGGCTGAACAGTCTTCAGGGCGACTACTGTCGCTTGAGGGTGAAATAAAACCCACAGGCTCCGTAGACCTCTTGCAGAAGCTACCTAGGTAACACGGCTCCTTCGCATTTACGCGCTTTACAGCTTTCTATTTCACTAATCTCTCCCAGCAGTAAGATTGGCGGCGGCGGTAGCAGCACCACCACCACCAGCACACTCCTCAAAGTTATTAGGTGAGAACAAGACCGTCGTCGGTATTATCGTCGGTAGCATCCTCGACAACCTTGGAACGGTGTCTTCCTCGTCCTCCTCGTCTACAACATCATAATTGTCAGAATCGTAATCAGCAATCAGCAACCAGGCCCAGCAGCAGCAGCACCACCACCACCACCACCACCAGCGCCCCCTCCCCGTTCACACGCTCGGTGACGGTCACACCGATGTCATTTTCGCATGACATGCTGAATGGAGCAGACCGCAAGGTCGATGGCATGAACACTTCAATGCGCCCGCGGGCAATGCAGGGACCGGACTTGCGTGCAGGGTTCAGTCCATGATCGAGCAGCGCCTTCACCTCATCTCAGTATGTGCAAATCCCTCTGCAGAAGTGCGCAAGCACTCAAGCCCAATCCTCATTGTGAGCATACAGAGACTGATTATTTTTGCTCTCCTCTGATATTTCTAGGGCCAGAATACGACGGCCTTCGTCCTCTACCGCCCACCGCTACTACCGGCACAGCACCAC
>LKEB01000046.1:126550-259003 GCA_003795295.1 Cytospora leucostoma | reverse complement strand
CTTACCATCGTGCTTGGCCGTAGCAGTGTCCTCTTGGGTAGCGTCATTCGTGTGTGATGAAGCGGACCCGTCGCCCTCCTGACTCTGGGGTCTCTTGCCTACGGCTTTGCTCGATTGGGGGGCCTGCGCGTCGAGGGGGACCTGCGCGTCGGTTGGGCTCTGCAAGTGACCGGAAACAGGACGATCTGTGTTGTCAGCGCAGCTCGAGACTTCGTCGTAGTAGGGGCCCTTAGACATACCAGGAAGGGGTGTGACTCGGTTCTCAGGCGCGGGTGAAGTCATCGCGCGACCAGTCACCTCGTCAGTAGAGGCAGGGAAACTCTCTTCAAGCATTTTGACAAAACCTGCAGAGTAAAGCTTGTTGTCATCATGCGGGGGATGTTGTTTATCCTCGGGAAAGGCCGCGCTGCAGCGCCGGTAGGCATCTCTCAAGTTTCGAAGGATTCTATTGACGTTCTCAGGCAGAGGGCGACGCTCCTCCTCCTGAGCGTCGCCTGCCTCAGAGCGACCTTGACCACTCATTGTCGAGTAGCGCTCGGGTATCGACGAGTGTGATTACGATAGGAAGATTGTCCTGAATGTTGAGTTGGTTCGGTGTGTCGAGAGAGGGTTGGATGAGGTAAGGTAAGAGGAAAGTTCAGGGAAGAGTTAGGTGGGTGGGAGAGATTGGTATAAGTATTTCTTGAGAAGGTACCTACCTAAGTAGGTAACTGGGAAGGTGCCAAACTGCTATTCAGGCTGCCACCTGGGCATCGAAAGATGGGATGAAGCTTTTTCTGAAGAGCCAAACTGTTCTATTATTGAGGTACAATAAACAAAATTCACGTAGAATGGAAGCGCCATCTGGAGCACATGTTCCTGAATGCGGTCTGACCGCAAAGTATAATGGACTTTCTGTATATTCGAATGAAGATCCCTACACCTTGCCCACGTCAGCTATCAGCTCACGCAACTGTGAAAAGAGCGTAAAAACCTTGCCCTTGACCTCTTTTATTGTTCCAGTTATAGTCCAGAGTCCTTGAACCTCGAGTTTTCTCCGTTTGCATCGTTACCTCTACGACCCTGCAACCTGCCCTTGCTTAGCACAGCATCCAGTACATAGTATCTATCACCTTCAGTCGCAAACCTTACCCTGATTGCTAACACGCTTCTTCAGCAGTTCCAAGTCCGCATTAGCGCTACAGCCACTGACCGCTCCGACTGGTCGCAAAATGGCTGATGCGGGCGCATGCCACCGGTGAGGAAGCGGGAGGTCCACAGGATCGATGTGAGCTTTTGGCGTCACTCCTACCTATGTAGTCAGCCAGTCACGTATATTAACATATATAATCGAACTACGTATAAGAAACTAATATATTATAGTGGACGACCACGCCAGTTATACACAGTGGCGCTCTTCGAGGCCGTGCCCCGTGTCCAGGAGTGGATCAATAACACGCTCTCTACTATGTAACAATTATCCGCCGGGGTATGCTACTTGTAATACCCGCTATAATACGCATCGAGCTTATGACTCTTCATAGGTTCAGCGAGATATCACCTTCCTGTGCTTTTCTGGGTCCAGTGCTAACCTCCACCAAGTGGTAGCCGGCTTCGCGAGGCAACTAGAAAAGCCTGCAGCATGGTTGTCGTTCCCAAACGGCAACACCATCATCATGGTCTCCAACGAGGCGCCCGCCAGCGAGCATGCAAGCTCGTGAATTCTCAACCGTCTTGTAGGAGCTCACCCTCGTGTGTTTTGGTGGATCCAGGGCGAGCCTCCATCATGCTATGGTCGAGTTCGCTAATTACATAGGTAGGGCGAATGGAACAGCGTATAACATGGGTTTTATTCCCCAACGGCAATACCGTTGTCGGGCTCCCAGGCTGGGTGCCTCTCAACTGTTGGCCTCCTAGAGATATCGTGGGAAACACGGGTAGAAATGAGCCAGAGGCTTTTCGTGTGTCCCCACGTGCTATGCTCAAGGACAATTTTTCGACAGAGGAGTCGCAAAATCAACACGACTTGAATAAACATTGAAAGTAATGTTTTTCCTGTAATTTTTCCCACTCTCCGGGTACCAACCGTTCTGCCTATGCCCATCGTTCCTCCTATCGCTCTGTCTATGTCAACCAACTTTCCTACCCTCCTGCCTGCCCTCCTGCTAATGTCTACCTACTTTCCTGCCCTACTGCCCACACCTATATTCCTCCTACTATCATTCAGTCCAAGATTCAGTACATGTACCGTCAGTTCCAACACGCCTTGTACGTCCATAGCCAGCACACCTGCTTGGGCCTGGCGCACGATTTCATGAACTTGGTCGGTGTCCAGAGAATATAGACTTACTTGAAGCCTTCGCATCCATCCGCTTGGCGGGCGGTGAGTAACCTGGAGCCATGTTGCTTTACCAAGGAGAGTCTGGGCCTATTCCTGGAGGAAGTCTGCCATTGGATGGAGAAGAGAGGTGTTGAGAACATGACCCGGGGCATATCAACATGTATGACTACCCTGAAATACCGAATTTCCCAACATACACATATTTGCAACACTAACAGAAGAGCGAGGAGGGGATACGACAACTCCAGATGTCAACGTCCAGCTGTCCCTGGAGTTATTGACACGGATGTGGCCACTCGCAGCGCCCACTACAGAACGAAGGGTGTTGCAGGCCACCAAATCCTTCACATATCAGTTCCATTGTACAAGGTCGAGGTCGAGAGATACTATGTAGGTAGATGATAAGCATTTGCCCACGTCAATTCAACAACGAGTACCTGGACCTCTGCACAGTGTTCCACCATGAATTTGCGTCAAACCACATAGCTGGCAATCAACGGTTACACTACCTGTCTTGGTATTATCACTCCGTAATTGCCGGATATAGTTTTCTAGGTGATCTACTTTGGCGAGGAAAGCAGAAGCCTTGCAAGGGATGAAGCACTATGTTTCAATGTCCTATTACGAGCTCAAGGAGACTACATGTGGCGTACCGAAGCCCCAACTGTGACTGGAAGGGGACTGAAGGGAAAGCGATAGGCTTTTTAGGGAGGCTTGCTAAAGCTTGTATAAGCCTGCCGTTCACGTCGTCCGCAAACCATTCCTCGAATTTGAATCCCCCACCCCCAGCAGATGCTCAATAATGCAGCTGTCTGTTGACTCGATTGATGGGAGTCTGTCCCATGCTCAGCCTTTCCAGGTTGATTTCCAAGATAGCCAGCACACGTTCCCAGGTTCGGTGAGTCTGCCAAGAGACATGACTGCCAGATCTCATCAGATTACCTGTCGCTGGGATCGAAGACTTGAAGCAACTTACGGTGTAATCAGCAGGTTTGGAGCTTTCCAAAGTGGGTGGTCGCTTGGCAACGGCTCAGGATCAGTCCCATCAATAGCAGCACCTCTGATCTGTCCATTTTCGAGCGCTTGTAGCAAGGCCTCTGTATTGATAGACTCCCCGCGAGCTACACTTGAAAGGAATCTGCGATACTCAGCCTCGTCATTTGTCAACAAATTCAAGGGGTACATACGTCTTCTTCTTGCTGAGAATTTGGAATTGCTCATACGAGAGTATCTCACGAGTCTCGCTTGTAAGTGGGAGGCTAAGAACCAAGATGTCCAGGTCCTGGTTCAGAAAGTTGTTGATGTCTTCCATCGATGCGCCGTGAAACCACTTAGTAGGTATCAGGCCATCCGGATCACCGGTCCCAGGAACGCAGTAGCTATCATCTTTACGTGCCTCTGGAGTGTTCTTGGGGTTTCGAGTATAACTGATGCAGTTTAGAGCCTTGACCCGTCAGCAGGATCAGAGTGGTCAAACTAACGCGTATACTTCCATTCCCATAGAGTTTGCGACGTGTGCACATTGCCTTCCGATGGCACCGTAGCCGAGTATGCCCCTGGAAAAGTGATTAGCAATGTCAACCATAGGGCAGACGGAAGGAAGCAAACATTCTGGCCCCCGCAGAATCCTCGACTGTTGACTTGAACATAGGTTCCCAGTACCCAGCCTTCATTTGCTCGTGGTAACGGACAAAGTGATGTTGGAAGCTGAGCCATGATCTAATGCAACAGACGTCAGCTTGCATCAATGATGGCAGGCTCACACGGCGCTGCACCGGTGTCATTTTCGTCGACCATACCCAATGACCCATTCTGCAATCTGTGGTCTGGATCAAATCAGCTCGAGCAGCCCCGGGCCTCGGCAGCTTCGGTGGAATTAGAACCTACGGATGGCATCCATTTCCAGTGCAGAATACCACATTTTCATCCTTGTACGTCTCATGTCCAAGCCACTTGTCCACACCGGCACTGGGCAACTGCACAAACCTGACGCCCTTGAGAAATCGGGCTGGTGGGGGAAGATATGTTGAGAGCAACGTCACGCCGTCCCGCGTCGCAGGGTTTAGTTCCTCAAAAGGCCTGATACTTCCGTCCGGCAATGCTGAGTTCTCGTATCGGATTTCGAGGCCAGGATGGCGCGCTTGAATCCTGGCGATCCATTCCGCTGATGGGCCCTTGGGTTGGAAGATCAGCAGCTTGTCCCTGCTCAGACCGGACATTGTGGGAATCCAAAGGCTGTGATGGAGTTGAACTTCCAGACAGCAAGATGCACTTGGAAAGGACGTGCAGGTTTTCGGGCGGTGAGTGATCGTTATATACGCTGCCAAGTTCGATGAGACCACAGTTACGTTCTATATACCTATGCAGTATGTCGGTGCGAGTTTCGGCCAATGATGCAGGCTGAAGCGGTTGGGTGCGATTTGTTCGACCAAAATCATGATGTAACAGCAGGGGTTTCCTACGTTGTATCAAAGACATCAGAAGGACCTTCCAACCATCCAAGGTTCACTGTTACTGGGATCATCGGCAGTGTGCAGTTTTAGCGTCCGTACTTCCGTCCCATATGTAACAAAGATCCCGCAGGAGGTTTATTCCGAAGGCCGGTGTGATTAGTACATGACGAAACAGGGATGCATGTAGGTAAGGTAGCTAGCTGAAGCTGACTTGTTTCATTTGATATTCGATATTGCTACCCGAAAAGCCCCACCTGTAGCTGTGCTACCAACTACGGTCTTCGCCCCTAACACCTGGGCATGGGGCATCGGCAGACACGACATGGTGGCCCGGAGCCTTGCCATCCTTCGCCGGAATCTGAAGGAAGACGGATCTCGTCGCTCCAGGGTAGTAGCACCCATGGCCCTTGTCACTGACTTCTGTGGTGTCTGAGAAGAAAACTAGGCTGCCTGGAACCAGCACGACCTTTGTGGAGGTATTGTCCGGCAAGGTAAGGACTGCTTTTCCTTGGAGAACAATAGCCCACCTGTATTTGGTAAGTTTCTCTACATCATCAACCGGTTCATATGCCCATGGAAAGACTCACTGGCTATACGGCGCGTTATGAAGGCCGCTATCGAAATTGGCAGGGATCACGTTGTAGGTTATGTTGGCGACGTCTCCCAGAGTCGTGGTCTCCGTGCCGACCACGCCAGATTGCGTTGAGGACATGAAGGGCGCATCGAGCTCCCAGCATTCAAACCGAGACTTTCCATTATTGGCGCCGATGACCGTTACGTTGAGGTTGTGTGGTAGTACCATATCGAATTTGGCTAAGCCAAGGGCCAGATAGAACAAGGGATAGCCTTTCATCTTTGCAACGATTGCCTGCTGTCTCTCAATGGGCAGGTGACTAAGGCGATATAGGATAAAATGAGTTTGAGAAGATAGGTATCACAATTCCTGTACGGGCCCATTGGCCTGAGGAAACCACTGATCTGCTCTCTATTATATTCGTTCATTGTACATATTTGGACCCCATGATTATGTTCATCAACCTACTTTATCCGTTACAACTTATCAAAAATCAGGCAACCAAGGCCCCCAACTCGACGTTACGCTCATTAATATCAGTCCTATATTGCTTACGGGGGCGGCAATCGATTCAAAAGGACCTATAAGATGTGATTTTACAGTGCCCGATTGAGATCTAATTATACCTCTACTCGGTACGACCAAGCCAGCACCGACCGTCTTTGCAGGTGCCAATATTGACCAAGGCTAAGTTATACCGCCGTTCTGTTTTCACTTCAACGTGCCTATCAACTTCTATGTTCAAACGAATGCAGATGAGCGCTTGCCAACGTGAACCGCCGCCTACCCCAGGTGCTACCCTAGGGTATGTTCTGATGCTAAAGCTAATTACCTAAGTTCTCACTTTCCAGTTCTGAAAGTTTACTCTGTACATGACTATATGGAAATATCTGGAGGGTAGATATTATCTGAATCTTCTTTCCAAACGTACATAATTATCAGGTCCATATTCATTATTGAAAACCTATGTTGAAGTGAAGTTGCTATCTACCCCTTGCCACAAGTGCTTCTCCCTTCTTTATTGCCTCACCCGCCGCTTCGTTCCAAATCACGAAGATCAATTTTCACTATCAACATGATCTATAGCCTGACTGTATTCACTGCTTAAGTAACTGCGGGCTGGATGAATCAATAAAAATATCCGACTATACGAGAGTCTCCACAAACTGTCACAGGTATATTTCTTGGTGTCCCTTCTCACTCTCATTTACACGTCCAGCTTCTTCTTTCCTTTCCCGCCTGATCAGAAACAAGTAGCAACCGCTAGAAGCGACAGAAAGAGCAGCCATGGCAAGACAGATAGAATAGCCAGAGTGATAATACGGCTTGTCTTTCTTCAGAAAGATGAAGCTTGCCACGACACCACCACAATTACCGAAGCAGATCATCCACGCCGACCCGATGCTTCGCTCCACGTGGCCCCGCAAATTCATTACATACCAGCAGACGATGACTCCGCCAATACCGAAGGAGCCCATGGTCGTAAGGCAGATGGCCCCGTATTCGGCCGAGAAATGCCCGGTTCCGTGGACAGAGATCAAAATGGCAAGACCGGTGATAAGCAGAGCCAGACCGAAGAAGATGAAAGGCGAACGCACTCTCCACTTATCTGATAGGTAGGATATGACCATGACGAAGCCAAATGTAGCCGCAAACGGTGGTACTGAGTGCAACTGGGTTTGGATGGTGCCGTAACCGAGGGCCTGGACGATGGTCGGAAGAAAGTAGACTATAGAGTATGCGGGGACCAAAATCGCTGTTTGAATTAGCATTTTGCCTCGCGTTTGACCCGAGGCTTCCAACTGTACCTACAGAAGTACATTACTGCAGCTACCCAGTGCTTTGGCTTGGAGAAGAATGTGAACACGTCTTTGGTGGTGACGGGAACTGTGTGAGACTCGTCATGCCCGGTTTTGTGCAATATAAGCTTTCTTTCCTGCTCGGACAACCATTTGGCTTCTCTGGGAAAATCGGTAATGCAGAAAAATGCCAGGATACCGACCATAGTAGTCGCAATACCCTCCAGTATGAAGACCCATCTCCAGTTACTCAGGCCCCGGATGCCGTCCATTTTGCCGATGGCACTTGAGAGCAGACCTCCGAAAGCACCAGCAAAAATGGTGCTTGACCAGTACACGGCGAACCGCCTTTGGGATTCCTCTTGCTTATACCAGAAGCTGATCAAGTAGAAACTGCCAGGGAATATACCAGTCTCGCACAGTCCTAGAAGAAGCCTGGTAGCAAGCAAGCCACTGTAGTTCTGGACGAAGCCCTGGCATATCATGATGATACCAAAGGCTGAGATACATGCTGATAACCATATCTGAGGGCTCATTTTCTTCATCAGTATGTTGGAAGGTATTTCTAAAACGATATATGGCACAAAGAAGATGGTCAGAGCCACATTCTGTTGATCCCCAACGAGGCCGAGTTCTGTGGGCAAGCCCATTGTGAGAGCGTTGGAGATATTGACACTGCAAACGGTCAGAAGTTGTCATTCCGAAGATAAAATCTACATGAAGCACTTGCCGATCAAGGAAGGCTACCACGTAAACAACAAAAAGTATAGGCAGAAGGTGCCAGTCAGTCTTGCGGAGTATCTTGGCCTCCTCGACCGGGGGATCCAACGGCGGTTCCATCACACTCGAGCCCGAATTTCCGAGAGTTGCCTTTTCAAGGTTGGTGACATCGATGTCCGCGCGACTCGACATGGTGGGCCAGGTCCGTATAGGTAAGTGGACCGATGCTGTACGAGTGTGAATGAGCGAAAACAACATGTGCTAAAGCTTGCTATTGCAACAGATGTCGGGGCAAGCAGTTAGCTTTAAAAAAGTGTTGCATTCTTGGAGACATGCAGACTTACACTACCTTGTACTACTAAAGATCGCTATTATTAAAGCCGATCAAGGAGCGGATGCATTCCTTCCTCAAACGCCACAATCCACGAGACTGCTGCTTTGACGTTATTGCTGGCTACGCAGTACTACTCCGGCGGGTCAAACAACTGGGCAAAAAGGTTTGCTATGTATGTGATTCACCCCTGCCAGCTCTGTTGGATATGGATGAGGGAGGGATAGAATGATGTGAGCACTAGTAACAAAGGCTAGCTACCTGAGCCGAGACACATCTCTGCAAGTGAGAGCGGTTGGTTTGTCGGGTGATTCCTTGCATACTTATGACGAACCACTTTCTTGGCCCGTCCAGAGTCGCACCTCACCCCCTTTTCAAGCTGGATCATCTTGGGGCCAGCCTCGAGGGAAGGCAGGTTCTTCTTTCCCTCCTTATTGGTCCTGTCCTGTCACCTTTTATTCCGAGCATTGGTAGGACATGTTGGGATATGCCGGCCACTCACAAGCATGCTATCAAGATGTAGGTGAGGGTGGATTCAAGATCGTCGGCAGCTGGAAGTGGAAGAACTGCCACCCTTGCAGCCAGACCTCGTCCTCGATAAATGGTTCGCAGCACGTTCTTCATACATATACGTACAAAAGATGAGTAGATACGTGGTCTTGAAGCAGTGTACTATACAGGTAGCACAATAGATCGAACTTTCTGCGTCTTATGTCCTGGAGCCTGTGGCACGTTCCCTCGAAGGCGTCAAAATACTACACAACCCTCCTTCGAGAATTGTGACAATCTTGGAGTCAGAAGCGCCAGCAGCATTAGACATAAGAAGCAAGAGCGACACCATGCGTTTTCGCGGTTCTCCACATTTTCGGGATCCTCATGCTTCCTTCAATGACAGTAATTGTTGCTGATACTTTCTGGAATTATTTTGCTGCGCGGGAATCGACAGAGAAAATGGCGACGCAAACTACCAGCGATGACCTATCACCGGCACTACCTCCCCCTCCGGGAACAACTCCTAACCCCCAGCACCCAGCGACTCTGAAAGAATCAATGAACATCGCCATGGCTGTTGCTATCCCGTTGACCACCATATTCTTTCTTCTTCGCACATTCGTACGAATTTGGATCAAGCGGCAATGGATCTGTGAGGACTGTAAGGGCAATCCTCCCCCTCCAATCTATAGCCCCTTTCGAATGCCGGACTAACCTCAAACCAAAGGGCTCGCTCTCATTGCATGGGTAAGTCCGAAACGTGATGGCTCAAAAAGCAGATATAGCTCTAAGGCTGGCGAATCTTGCAGGTTGGCACCATTGCCTTTTGTGGGACTGGAGCTGCCACTATGGCGCACCACGGTGGGCAGCATGAATGGGATATCACGATTGCACAAGCTAGGGAGGCATCTTACGTAGGCTCAGCACCCATCCATCTCAAGAAAGCGCTGGCATTGCAGTCACTGACCTCAGGATTGGAAGTGGTTCAACGTCGCCTCTATTCATTATGGCATTACCATATGCATTGCTAAGCTTGCGGTCCTTCTCCTCTACCGACGGGTCTTCTCTCCTTACCGGTGGAGTCCTTTCGACATCGGTGTCATCTCTCTGATCATCCTACTCGTGCTCTTCTACATAGCAACGAACCTGACCAAGATATGGGAATGCATCCCTCGGGAAAAGATCTGGGATACTTCCATTCCGGGACATTGTATTGACACCCCTATGCTACTGAATGTCAGTGGACTATTCAACACAATAACCGACTTCATTATCGTCTTTCTGCCGGTAAGGGCGGTCTGGAACTTGAACATGAAACTCAAGAACAAAGTTATGGTCGTTTTGGCGTTCACATTCGGTCTTTGGTAAGTATTGACCCCGTCCCTACTTCTGTGCAATTCTAATCGTCTCGTAGTGCTCCTGCTTTCAGCTTAATGGGTTCTATCGTGCGTATTCGTGGTACCAAAAACCCCGACAAGACTTGGGTTCAGCCTGATATCGTTATGTGGGGGTAAGTGCATAGTTGGGTAAGAATCATGCGATATTAAGACAATGCTCTGACCAAGAATCCAGGTTAGCTGAGTTGACAACAGGCGTGCTCTGTGTGAGCTTCCCAGAAATGGGAGTACTGTTCAAGAAGAAGACATGGTCACGCAAGGAACCCAGTACCGCCATTGTAGCCGGCCGTCTTCACCTGGAAAATAATGTGTTCCAAGGACCCAACCGTCATAAGCGGTTCACAACAAGTATTTCCCACGGTACAATGACTAACACGACTCACAAGAGCAAGCTGGACAATACTGGCGACACCCAGTTTGAGCTGGACCAGATGAATCTAATTTCTGGCCAAGGCAGGGCAGAGAGTAGAGACGGCAGCCACCAACACCAACCATGGGTCGGGGATGTTGAGGTGACCCGGGAGGTCAGTGTAGTTTCAAGTAGCATGGTCTGACATGTCTTCTGTTCGGAACAGAGCAGGCTGTCAATGGAGTCCACTGATTGCCCATCCCGAAATTGGGTTGACTGGAACCCGGTATATCCGTTCAATTCGTTCTTGCTGCACTAAGGCCGAACCTTGGAAAGTCCAGGTGGAAACAAAGCCGAGGGCGGCTCCGAGTGTTCCAGAGGGGCATCTATAGTAAGGAGGGGGGTGTAATTATAAAGTTTGCCTCAGCTCCAACCGCAGCTTTGATATAAAGGCTGCCTTAGCTCCAGCTCTCAAGTTCAAAGGATGCGGATACTTCCCCTCCCACACTGATTTTTGCTCAAGGCTCCAGCTATTTCTGAGATACCTTACCAAAACCACTTGGCCTTGATTATGGCCGCCACGAATGAGCACTCCCACCCGGAGCGCAACAGAGGGTGGTATCAAGAGGACCTACTCGATATAAACCAGTCCATGCGCAACCTGCTTGAGAATTACTCCAAGGTGCCCAGTGAGGAGGTGGTCAAGCATGTGAACAACATAGTAAGTCACTGAATCAACCATGTCTTGTTTGTCCTGGGAAGGAAACTGATAAAGAATTAGCGAGAGCGCGGCTTCGCCTCTAACCCGTACCCTTGCATTGGCCTCTATCGCTTCACCATTCTGACCTTGAAAACCCATCCTCTGTACAGCAAGATTGTTGAGCGCCTGAAGTCCCCAGGAGCCACCTACCTGGATATAGGCTGCTGTTTTGGTCAAGACCTGCGTCAGTTTGTTCTAGACGGTGTCCCTTCCCAAAACCTTGTCGGTCTTGACATTGAAGGAGCCCTGATGGAATACGGTTATGAGCTGTTCCTTGATCGTGATACGCTGCAGGCACGTTTTGTGGTTGCTGACGTCTTCAAGGGGGATTCGCAAGGAAAGGCATGGATGGACCTTGAGCAGGGCGGCGTTGATGTGTTACACTGCAGCGCATTTTTCCATCTCTTTACCCTCGAGGCCCAGCTCTCCGCCGCTAAGCAGATCGCAAAGCTCATCAAAAAGGGCGGAATAATTGTCGGTAGGCAGATCGGCAGTGTCAGTCCCGGCGATGTCGCTGCAATCAGGGAGGGCAGCTCCAGCTACAGGCACAACGTGGAGACATTTGATTCCCTGTGGAGAGGGGTTGGTGAGGCTACACAAACACGTTGGAAGGTTGAGGGTACCATGGACATGATCGGCATCAACCCCTCCAGCCCTGTCGAAGATGAGAACAGCCGCCGTTTGCTGTTCACTGTTACTAGGGTAGAGTGATTAGGTACTAAGAACCATGTTGCGTTAACCATGTTGCGTTGTGCATTCGGGGGCTGAGACATAACGGTGCCTAACCCACATTGAGTCACTAATGAACCCTGTGAATACATTTGCCCAATTACGCTAGGCAATCACTTCGCTGACTGCATGCTGCCTTCGGATCTATACAAATTAGGGTGGGGGCGAGCTGAGGTGAATCCGAGGTGTCACATGCTGACGGTCTCACACAGCCTCGTTCACGAATATTGCAATTACTGCTGCATGTATGTGAAACTGAAGAGGTCACATCGCCTGACGGCTTGGCAATGGGATCCAAGGACGGAAATGCTATCCTATGACTGCAGTTGGAGGCTTCCGCTACTAGTTGACTGCATAATCTCGTGAAACCACAAGTTTTATACCCAGCTCCTCTCGGGCATACTGTTCCTCATTTCGTAGATCCCTTCGCTTCTTTAGAACTGGAGACGGTATCCTTGTAGGGACGCAAAAGGTCAGTTTCACAAGACTGTCCATGGATGCGGTATACTACGTTCCAACGATGGCGGCTCACGTCAGCTTATCTTCACTGTTGTCATTAATCATTCATCCCGGATGTCGATAGCTCCCGAGGTTGAGCCTGTCAGAGCTGAGATGGTATCATCACGGGGATTTGTGATGATATACATCAGTTGTACCTTACGTTACAATAGAGTCGAAGTATTTTCACATGTATTTACAACCTTCTACCGGTCATAAGAGTTATGGCAGTCCAGAGTTTCAAATGGTGCTCTCAATTTGATCACGCATTCCGAATAATCCTCAGCCCTTTCAAACAACAGCTAAATCATTACAATTGACCATGCCGATGTAAGTAGTAGCTATGTCTTATACCGTGCCTTATACGGTGATTTACAAGAGTGCTGAATTGAGAAAGGTTGAAGAAGCCTTGGGAGAAATACGAGCCATTCATCGGCCCAGACCTGCTTAGCCGCACATGGCCTTCCAAAAGGATCGAGAAAGCCCCCAGATGGCTCTCCACTGACCTTCGCGATGGCAATCAAAGCCTCGCAAGTCCAATGGTAAGCCAGCACCCTTGGAGAGATAGAACCAACCTAATATCTCTCAGAATACCAGTCAAAAGTGGGCGTATTTCAGAATGCTTATCGCCCTTGGCTACAAGGAGATAGAGGTCTCGACTCCCACTGCAAGCGCCACCGAGTACAACTTCACTCGACAACTCATAGACACCGCGGATGCAGTGCCCAGGGATGTCTGGCTCCAAGTCTTGTGTCCTTGCCGAATTGATCTCATAAAGCGGACCGTGGAAAGCCTCAGGGGCGCGAACAAGGTGATCATCAGCCTGTATCATGCGTCCAGCCCGGTCATGCTGGATACAGTCTTTGGAATGTCAGAAAAGGATGTACATGACAGAGTCGTGGAAGCCGTCACATACTGCAAGTCGATCACAAAAGATGACCCGTCTCAACAAGGGACAACGTGGAACTTGATGTTCAGTCCCGAAGCATTCTCTGCCAGCGATACCCTTTCCTGCTTGCGGTTATGCGAAGCTGCTAAGTCGATCTGGGAGCCGACTGTTGAGATCCCAATTATCCTGACCCTTCCAGCAACGGTTGAGGTATCGACTCCGAATGTATACGCTGACCAGGTGGAGCTCTTCTCCAAGTCGATCCCTGATAGAGAGAAGGTCTGCGTCTCCCTTCATGTCCATAACGATCGGGGTTGCGCCGTAGCAGCTGCAGAGCTTGGGCAGATGGCTGGCGCTGAGCGCGTCGAAGGATGTCTGTTCGGCAATGGTGAAAGGGCGGGCAATGTTGACTTGGTCACTTTGGCACTCAATCTCTATTCACAGGGCGTGGATCCAGGGATTGATTTATCCGACCTTGCCTCGGTTCGAGCATTCGTTGAGGAGATCACCAATATCAAGCTACATCCTCGCACCCCTTATGCCGGAGCCCTTTTCTTCACGGCATACAGTGGAGCACATCAAGATGCCATCAACAAGGGCCTCGCGAAATTCAAGGCTGCATCCAAGAACGGTCAACAAGCATTGTGGAAGGTCCCCTATCTTGCCATGGACCCTGCCGATTTAGGATCAAGACATGACGATATCATACGGCTCAACTCCCAGAGTGGCAAGGGCGGTGTTGCATGGACTCTTTTTCACGCGCTACATATCCGAGTTCCAAAGGGTCTGCAACTCGAGTTCTCCAAGGTTGTCAAGAGCGCATCTGAGATGACTGGTGGCATCATATCACCACCTGATGTCGGCAGACTGTTCGTCAAGCACTATTTCATTTCAGAACCAGACCCGCGCATTGTGTCAGCAAAGGTTAAGGAGCTCGGTGCGTCTGAAACGAACGGCCATGCTGTCAATGGGAAGAGTGGGACCTCAAATGCCATAACAACCGCTACATCGATTAAAGCGGTGGAGTTTCTGGTCAATATTCAGGGGAGACAGCAAACGCTTCAAGGTCAAGGTCCTACTGTCACCATTGCTCTCAGCAATGCTCTAGCTGGAACTTCATTTGGGCGCGTCACATTCAATGTCTCAGAAGGCAAATCTGAATCGCCGTCGTCGGAAGCACTCGGAACGATACTATATGTGGAGTGTTACTCGCCTGTCAGCAAGCAGTATAGCTGGGGAGTGAGAAGAGCTCAAGACTCCGGCGTCTCGCAGCTTTTGGCGGCTTTATCTGCAGCGTTGGTACGACTCCAAACCTATACATTACTGAGTCGAGTTGAGGCTGACATAATCTCAGAACCTACTCGATCACTAGATGTTATTGTGAGCTCGCCATATTTTCACAAGTATTGGACACAACGACCCGCTGCTAACAGTGAGTGAGACCAACAGCTAGCACTTGACCCAGGTCCACCACTGTGACCTGACGGAAGACTGCTTCAGTTGCGCCGGGCAGGTCATGGCACCGAAGAATTTCAAGAGAGTCAACACTGATGCGATTTGTACGTGTGTGGGTTGCTTCTGTGCGCTGCAGCGGAGGAAGTCGTTCTGGCCGCTGCACACCCTTGGGCACCTTGCCATTGGCCTCTTCTCGGTTCCAGTGCTGGTTCTAAGTCCTCCAACATCGGGCTTCCTCCCTATACATCGTTACCGTTGACCTCTACAACCTTGCAATTTGCCCTCGCCTTGCACAGCATCCAGTATCTATCAGTTCTCAGTTCCTATATGGGCTTCCCAGGATTCCTTTCCCTCTTCGGTGAAGCCCTTAGGAGCTGTGCTGGATCCATTTGCGCAGGACACATTACCCTCGGCCCTGCCCAAGAAAGCTCCCTGGTCGCTCAATTCGCCACCGCCTGGGAGGTTGGTCGCCTTGCCATCCGCACTGGCGGCACCTTGACCGGTACGAGCGACTGGAGCAGACGGGACGGGATTGTGAGCAGACGGAGCAGTGGCCGCTGCGGGCTGACTGCCTCCGGCGGGAGCAGACGGGACAGCAGGCTGGGCGGTGAGGTCCTCAGTGTATACGGGAAGAGCACGAGACTCATCTCGGAGACCTTGAGGGGGGTATATCGCGCCTGCCGTCTGGGAAGAGTCGCATGGGGGTTGGCATTGTCTGGCGGGATCCTGGTTGATCAATCAATACCTGTTGATTGTGTAGAGTGAATTGTGAAAGATAAAAGGGATTTACTTACCCGGAGGATGCAGTAAAACTCTCACTCTCTCGCGAGGACACCCGTGGACGGTATGGAGGATGAATACCCCAAAAAGTTTCATTCTGTACGGGGATGTCGTAGATCGCTCCTTGACCGTTGCCGATTCTGACGTGCTTATACATAGTCATGTCATCTGGATGAGGGGTCGATCGTATCTTCTTCGCGCGTTGGGCGGTAATTATCTCGTCAACTGGTCGTCGTGCGAACCGGTCGCATCATCCACGTCACAATCGTGGCGGGGCCAGTCCACGCGTCGCGAGTTGCTAAGGATGTTGCAGTGGAGTTCAAGATGATCCCATATTTGTAGTGGCAAGCAGTTAAAAGAAAGCTCGACGCCAAACGATTGAGTTATTGTGGAAGGCGGGGCGGGGCAGGGCGTATTGAAGCCAGAAAGGCTGTGTCTAGGGTGAACTTACAGGATCGGGACGGGTCGCCGGTCCACCACGGCAGACTATAGCTACAACAGATCCGTTGTATGCGTTACGCTCAAGACACGAGGCATCACATCGATCAGGTACTCAGAATGGCCTAAACGTGGAATGAGAAGCTCTGTCCCAATTACAAAGCTAGTGGACGGCTCGTGATGAGCTACAGCGTCCACGGGTCACAGCGTGCCATTCTTCTACACCAGAGATGGTTACCTACTTAGTATGTATCAACGACGGCATCCGTGTGTACGTACGTTACGTGGCCGGAAGCTTACCTACCATCAATCCAGGGCCACGTTTTGGGAGCGCTATCTAGCACATGGGAGCTGCAATCATTACATAGTAGAGGCCACATCCAGGACATCTGAGCATGCAGGTGGAAATACCGTTAGTTGGATTTCCATACTAGACACCTGTCAACTGGTACGTCGTGAAGTTGAGTTGCTTGACTAGAGTCTCATGGTCTAGCCACTATTGAAACGATCCGGAGATATGGAAGTATTTCAGAATAATAACACTCTACGCTGATCTTCCTGGCGACAATGCCAAGTAGTCTGCGTACATATATATGTAGTCACCTTTCATCCATGACCCGTATGCATAACACCCGAATAAGAGCCTGCAGGAAGCTCGAGGGAACGCTGGCTAGCCATTCTGCAGGAAGGCCAGCTATACACCAGATTCATTCCTAGTCCTACCACCCTTTTGGCTAGCTAGTATAGTGGTTTGCAATACATTCAGGTTGAGGCATAGCTGTTGCTGCCATCAGTAGAAGGCGTATGTATGCCCCAGGCCCCAGGTATTTACGCCATCCAGGCTGTTGACGGTTCCTCGAGCTGACAGCTGAACTACCTAGGTAGGCAAGTACTACAAATTACAGGAAGTCTGCTTGAGTACCTACCTATTAGGTAGTATGGCAGTTTCAGAAACATGTACCTAGGTACCCGCTTCCATTATACTCAAAGTTTATAGTATTGTACCTCAAAAAATAGCATACTTTGGCCAATCAAAAACTTCATCCCATCTTTCGGTAATGAGCAGGGCCATTCAGGTGGCAGCCTAAATAGCAGTTTGGCACCTCGCCAGTTTACCCTCTTGAACGATACTTAAACCCATCTCTCCCACCCACCTAACTCTTCCCCGAACTTTCCTCCTGCCTTCCCTCACCCAACCTTTTCGACACACACACAACACCAACTGCATATTCCCATATTCATTCCAAATATTGATTCAGAGCACTACAAACAAACAGACCACCCCGACGAGTCCTACAATGGCCGACGCAGGGGCGCATTTCATCTTTGATGGAGCGAGACCGACGGGAGCCTTCCAATCTCCTGCGAGCCAGCCAGTCCCGTATGTTGACATCAGCAATCGAACTGCGTATAATAAACTAATAGTTCACAGTGGACGACCTCGCGAGGCGTATCGTCTGGCGGTTGCGGACGCGTTCACCTACGTGATGGGTTGGGTGAATCGTAAACTCCCTAACGAAGAGCGGCCAGAGGTATGCTACTCGTCTTGACCCAATAATACGCTTTCAAACTTACATGTTTCTCCAGCTCCGCCCAATAATGAGCCTCCTCTGCCTGGTGGGAGACGACCCGAAGATTACCCAAATAGCCGACGACGCTGCTAGACAACTAGACAAGGATGCGGTGCGGATGTCGTTCGCAAACGGCACCACCATTATTATGGCCCATAGCGAGGCCCCTGGTGAGAATCCCGTCGTCCCCGAACAGGAGTCCTCTGGCGAGCATCCTGTCGGCCCTGTCGTCACCGAGGAGGAGCCCCCCATCGACCATCCCGTCGACCACGAGGATGAGTCCCCCAATGAGCATCCAATCATCCCCGAAGAGGCCGCGCTTTGGGCAAATGGAGTCAGCGCAACTCCTGAGGGCTTCATCGCAGAGGGAAAGGATACATGGGAACATCATGTTTCCTACGAGACCGCTCGCCGTATGCTGGGCAACGACAACACCAAGATCTGGAAGGCCAGCGCCGAGGCGGGTGTTGCAATCCACATCAAGAAGGTAAGCTGATACGTTCATTGCAGTCGAGACAATGCATAGCTAACAGCTGTCTAGCTCGAGGGTGGAAAATACAGCTTCACCTTTACGGGAACTGACGCGAGAATCGATGCTGCGGTCAGCATGATCCACCATGTTGGGTCTTGAGCAAGGCAGTGCCTGCGCTCTGCTCGCCCGGGGTAACCAAGGTTCGGCATGTCAATGTCTACGGAGGAGGCAAGGCAGTGCCTGTGGCCTGCTCGCCTTAGGTAACGAGGGTTTTTATTGGCAATGGTTGCGAGGGATACTTGTGGTTTGGGGTGGCGTTTTGATATTTCGAGAGGAGGAGCCTACCTACAGGACTGGTAGCATGACTGACGATGTGGTATCGCGGATCACGGTCATTTAATTTGGTAGTCTCCCCTCCCCAACATGACAGCTCAGCTATCAATAGATATGCTATGATATGATCGATGATTTCCTGTGTAATGTGCGGCAGTGCCAAAGCCGGTGATACCGGGGTGCATTTCTCGCAAGGGGAATTTACGAAATGACTGTCAACTGTGTGGCGTGTATCGGTGTCTTTGGTGCCGACCATGCACCATCCCCTTCCTCCCAGTGCCATTAGCCAATTCAATGTTATGTCCTAGAACTTGTCATCAGCGATGCGCCTCGAGAAGATCAGGAATCAAGCCCAGACAAAGTCAGTATAGGTCGCCGTCTTGCTGGAGGAGTAGGATCCACTCCGAGATCTTCCTGAGCAGCCCCGTAAGATGCTTCAAGCAATGCTCGGCCTCAGACCCGCTAGGTGAGAAGGCACCGAAATGTTTCCAACTCTCGTTAAAAAGATTGTAATTCAAGTTACCGAAGCAGACACGACTTGCTAGATAGCTTGATGTATTATCGCCAGAGGATCCTCCAAATATGGTGTTGATAATGCACTACCTTCCACCACAACCCAAACACCACCCGAATAATTAGAACTTCATGCTAGAATCTCAATGTCGAAGCCAGCACGGCAAACATGATCAAGTACATGGCGTATGGGGATTATGGTCAGAGGATCCGTCGTAATGTATACCGGTAAGCATGGTACCCTGGTGGCCATGCACATGTGCACAATGCTCTACCGCCACGTGATGCGATGGGCTGACCATCAGGGGAGAGCTGGCCCCATAATCACAGCTTCGTGATGAAGGTGTGAAACCAAGAGTAAAGGGTATCTCTTTACCCTGGGGTATATAGATATCTTGGTCTATAAGCGTTGCAGGTTCGGACTGTCGTCACGGACTTTCCCGCTCAGGAGCGGCATCGATACTTATCGTGAACTGACCCTGAAACGCCGTCATGCTTTGGCTCAACCAGACACATGGCTACATAGAGTGGGTTTGGTCTGAAAAGGCTTCGTGAGGGGGACAGGGTCAGCGCCGGGACGTCATTATGGATTCACATGCTATATACATCTAAACAAATACGTAGGAATCCCGGCGATGAATCTACGGGTGCTGTTACTTATCATCCAATTGGCTGTGGTGGCTGGCATCAAGTTATAAAAGGCACCTGGGAGGTGGGATCTATTCGACTGTCAAGTGCTGCGCCCATTCTTGCATCTCCCGGTACGCTTTAGCACATACAGGAAGAACAATATGGATAGGATCTGGGTACATAGGTAACCAATCCACGGATTAGTGAAAGCATGACAAATAAATTGACGCCTTGGAACTACTACCATTCTATAACCCAGAATCGCATGATCGTGCCCGAAACATGACACTCTCACCCACCCACTTGACCTTCATGACCATCCCATCCACCGGTTTAGCAGTCACCTGCCTTGTCTTGGACGGATCAACAGTCAGTCAGGAGTGACCTGCCAGCTTATCAGGTGTGATCAATCTTACCTGGTACATCTCCTCCGCCACTTTATACTGGCCGTGCTTACCAATCTCAGGCTCACCAGTGATGCTGTCGAGGGTCGGTGCCCCAATGCCGACCTTGGAGAAGTCGTAGCGGCGGGCTACCAGAGCGATCACGATGCGCATCTCAATGGTTGCCAGCTCCTGCCCAATGCAATTGCGCGGACCCCTCTCGAACGCTCTCCACGCACCAGCTGGGATCTTGTCCGCATTACTTTTATCAAGCCAACGTTCGGGTACGAACGCGTTGGCGGTCTCGCCGAAGACAGTGGGGTCTCTCTGGATGATGGATATAACGTGATAGAGCATCATGGTGTCTACATTGACCCCGCTAGGCTCGGATCCAAGTGAGTTTGACGCAATGGGCAGTACGATCCCAAGTCCATCCCCGGGCTTGGTCATACGCGCCGTAGCACCGGGGGGCCACAGCCGAAGCGTCTCCTTGATGACGGCGGATGTATATGACATACGATGGACAATCTCCTCCCCACCTGGTGCGAGGAGACGGGCAGTCACGGCGGCTGGGCTCGTGTCCGGACCCAAGAGGTCGTCCAACTCGGCACGCACAGCTCGTAGTGCATGGGGTGTACGTGAGAGCTCGTACAGCATCCACGAGATGGTGCTGCTGGTGGTGTCGTGGCCAGCGAATAAAAAGCTGCTGAGTTGGTCGCACGTCACGTTTATGACCTCTGGCGTGAGGGTTCCCACATCCTGGAGACTCATGGAGAGGATGCTGCGAGGTTTGGTGCGCTCATTGCGCTCGGCGTATGCGTCGCGAACGATGGCTGACAGGAGAGTCCGGACCTGCTCGGCGAGACGCTTGCGTTTCCACTCTAGTCGGGGTGTGCACCACCGTGGGAGGTCGATTTGTTCGCCGGTATAGGTTTCGATGAGACTGTGAAAAACCCGCATAAACTCCCCCGGGCTCGAGGTTTGGGCGCCCTGGTATTGGAGAAAGAATAAGCCATCCTGAAGGGCATACAGATTAATACT
The DNA here is from genome assembly GCA_003795295.1 of Cytospora leucostoma. NCBI lineage: Eukaryota > Fungi > Ascomycota > Sordariomycetes > Diaporthales > Cytosporaceae > Cytospora > Cytospora leucostoma. Next base: position 238,076 of record LKEB01000046.1, on the reverse strand, counting down.
CAACACTGGGAACCTACCAAATCAATATCAAGTGCTAAACGCCCAATAACGTCAAAGGTCAGATTCGTCGCAAGGCTTTGGAGAGAGAATTCCTCCCCCGTCCGCGCAAAGCCGTCAAGGTGAGTGACGAATAGAGAGACCTTGTCGATGATAGATGGCAGCAGGGTCATGAGGTGTTGAGGGGCAAATCCCGGGTTGAACCGTTTACGAAGCGCCTTCCAGTCTTCGCCCTGATGATGGGAGAGGTCGCAATCAGTAAAGATCGATGAAGGTATAATAAAAGATGACCTCTTGACAAGAAAGCAGACAAGGCCAGTCGGTTGCTCACTTTGGAAGCCATGATGGATGTTGGCCCGCTAAGATGGACCATATGATCCCATGACTCCGCGCTTTTCGGAGGGCTATAAGGAAAGCGAGTCGATGCCTTCGCAATCTGCTCCGCTACCTTATAGCTGGCCACGACAATCATGGGTGAGCTTATAGGGCGGAGGTCGACGAACATGATCGGTGGCCGGCCTAAAGCCTCATGCATCGCTGCAAATGCAACATCTAATTAGTGTGGAATCAGCCACTGTACTCGAGCTCTTAGCCAGAGTGATTAAGGATGGACCAAATACCTGGATGAGCCTTTGGGGGTGCGCGACGGACGAACTCATCGACTGTCCCGAGATGTCCAAGGATCCATGAAGGGGGCAGCTGAGGGAAATGTGCGAACTGGTGCAATCGCTTATGCCGAACTTTGCTGTAGAAGTAAGGGACAAGCAGCACGACTGCTGCGACCAGAACTTGCACTAGCATCTTTTACGTCGGTCGACCTCTAAATGTCGAGCAGACTCCGGCAAATCTTAAGAAGAACCGCTTTGATGATGGGCGAGCCGAAGGGGAGGGAAGAATCCGGTCGAAAGCATCAATGGGCTTGGGCACCGCAGCGTGTTGGCGGCTATAGCAACCAACCTGCGATAAACTTGTGGATCCCGCATACTTAGGTATGCAGTTGGGAACTTTTACGACCAACACCTGCACTTGTTGCAGGCCTACCCATAATAGATTTACACCGGGGGTTTCTTTCGTAGAGACTAGAGGTCTGTGATGTCTCTGGTATTGGGACCGCTGCAGGTATGTATTGTGTACATATATGATTTGTACGACTTGGCACAGCATCATATCACTTCTTACATACTAATCTCCGCCAAAGCCAAGATAATCGCATACCACCAACATTTCCCTGGGGGAAGCGAATCTCTGGAGGAAGTCATTAGCAGCATTATCCTAGGTACGTAGCAAAGGCTATCGTTGAAGCCAGCCACCAACTCAGCACAGGCACTTCAATGAAGTCGTCATCGTAAACACTCTCCCAAAAGACTGAGGCATGTCAAAATTCCAAGTAGAGACCTTGTAATTATCCTTGTGTCCACACATCAAGTCCGACAAGCCTCAACCCAACACAATCTACTCCTGGAACTCTGCCGTCTTCCCAGCAGGTTGAAGCATGCTACAGGCAATCGGCGCGGCCCTTCGCCGGGTACGTCAAGTCTCGAAATTAATCTACTGCAACACACTCCGCGAGCACGAAGTACTCATCTGGTATAAGGTGTGCCTACTGCATCTCGCAACGCTTGCGTAGCACACTCTGGAAACTTCCATTGGGATAAACCATCAGCGACAACCACCCGCGTTGGGTCCGTTCGCTCAGAACGCCGTTGCCGGGAGGAGTCACGGCCTCTCCCAGCCCAGCCGCGATCCCAAGGGAGACATCGTATGATTTGGATTGACGACGGATTGGCATTGGCACGAGTTGTCTGAAGGCCTGTTTCCTCCGGCGCTGGGTGTGACCCAAATTCTGGACACATTGGAGTTGGAAGATTCCAGGCAACGCCTGTTTCTCAATATATCGCTATACTGGGAGGAAACCTAGCCTCTGTTCCTGTACCAAATCTGAGAGAATCAAAGACTTCGTAGAAGGGGCGAGAACCCTGTCACATGTCGGGTTTCCTTGAAGGAAGTATGCCCTAGGAGGAAGGATACTATCGCAAGAATCACAATGTCGCAGAAACATACCCTCGTAGGAATGATTCTATAGTAAACCATCCCGTCGCCGGATACCGTAACGTTATTACTATTGTCAATTAGACATCAACCTTCCTCTATTATATCGTGGCTGATAACATCTAGGATAGGAAGAGGGTGGAAAATAGATACTCGAGGATAGAGATGACGGAGGAAGTAGATAACGGATAGTAGGGGGGAGAGGGTAGAGGGCAGAGGGCAGAGTAGAGAGGGTAGAGAGGGTAGAGAGGGTAGAGAGGGTAGAGAGGGTAGAGAGGGTAGAGAGGGTAGAGAGGGTAGAGAGGGTAGAGAGGGTAGAGAGGGTAGAGAGGGTAGAGAGGGTAGAGAGGGTAGAGAGGGTAGAGAGGGTAGAGAGGGTAGAGAGGGTAGAGAGGGTAGAGAGGGTAGAGAGGGTAGAGAGTAGGGGATAGAAGGTAGTAGGCAGAGAGGATAGAGGGCAGTAGGTAGAGAGGATAGAGGGTAGAGGGTAGAGAGGATAGAGGGTAGAGGGTAGAGGTTAGAGGGTCGAGAGGATAGAGGGTAGTGGGTAGAGAGGATAGCGGATATAGGTTTTAGGAGAGTAATAAGTTCTAATCACCAGAGCGAATGTGGAAAGTAAGGTGTGAGAGGGTTGAAATTGAATTGGATGGTGCTACGGAATTAGATACTGGGCCAAGGCCTGCTCTCTTATAGCTAACAGAATGCGCCGGAGGTCCCTCTAGAGCGCTGGGCTCTTGTACGAGCATTGGATGAAGGTATCGCCATATCAGTGCTTCTGTTCGGAATAGTGTACTACAAGCCGTAGCATAGGGTAGCTCTTTAGGCCAGCCTTCCCTCGTGCCAAGCCAGCGTTTGTTCTGTTCCACCGCACTAGGGAGCGCATGCTGACTACAAAACCCGTGGACCTTTTTTCCCATGCTTGTGATTGATGACTGCCTCACGGAAGCACGCGCACCTGCCGAGATTGTCCGCCGATGGGTCGCATGTGATGTCGAGGATATCGAGACATACTGCGAAGTTGCATGCGTTGGAAGCGTGCCAGTCGGTGAGCTCGCCTCTGGCATGTAACTCGACGTGCTGGTCGTCTCGGAGACTCAGGAGCCTTGATACCGAGACCCGGTTATTCGTCATATGGGAGAGGTGAGCATATTGTCGGTGTCCGGCATTAGGGCACTGGATGCTAGCTGTCGCGGTGATGCGAGAGGACTTGTTCTTATCGACGTCTTATGGGTGCATACGCAGCTTTGCGACCTGGATAAGGGCACACAGCTTCTGGCGGGGAGCTTAGTGCTTGATAAACTCCTTTTGAACTCTCCAAGCTTCCGTCGGCGGAGTATCTCCTTTTTGTTGGAAGGTGACGGAAGTCTTGTCAAAACAGGTGTCATCCAGTCACCCGTGGACTGCTGCAAGATCATGTGCACGGAAAGCCGGTACGAAGATGGTATGGTACACCACGCCGATGACCACCAGGTACAAGCTCCGTTTGAGTATTTACCTCGGCTTCGATTGCCGAGATGTATTGGGAGGCTTCCACGGGCTTTAGTGGAGCCTCGATGACGTCTGTTAGCTACTCCCTGAAGAATAAATAGCCACCACATGGCCGACAATAAGCCATAGTCATTCCCAAAGATTAGGTTGAGACCCAGCCGATGGTTTGGGCCCTGCCTCCAGGGGTGCCTGGCGCGGGAGTCAGAGGGAGCTCACGGTCCAAGACAACTTTAGTCTGGGTATTGATGTCGCTGTCGACTGCCGCAACATACTGAGAGGCCTCTTCGGGCTCAAGTCGAGCCTCGATGAAGCTTCGCAGCCACTCCCGGAAGAATGCATACTGGTCTCGTCGATTCTTGAGGCCGTCGGCGAATACGTCGTCTAAGCCCTTGTGTGAGCCATCTCGCAGGGGACAGTCGCGGATATGTCGATGCATCGCGCAGACTTCGTCGTTGAGGTCGACCCTGAGATTCGCCTTTTGGTTGCCAATGTCCACGACTGCCTTGACGACTGCAGCACATGGGCCCATCAACCTGCGCCGCGCTAGGGATACCCGGTCGTTACCGCATCCCGGCGTAGAGGGAGTTGGGGGGCTGTCGGTACTCAGTTCCCCTCGGGTCATCACCGTGATCGAGGGAAACACCGATTGCCCGTGCAAATTCCTTTGGTGAGCCGTCTCGTTGGATCCGGGTAGATAAGACAAATGTCCTCAATAGGTCCAGATCGGCCTGTTCGATGATCGGCGGACCACCTGGGCACACTTGTTGAACCTACCATCCTCCCTCCTCCCTCTCCCTCCTCGCTCCTCCCTCCTCCCTCTACCCTCCACCCTTTACCCTCCACCCTTTACCCTTTACCCTCCTCGCTCCTCGCTCCTCGCTCCTCCCTCCTCCCTCCTCCCTCCTCCCTCTACCCTCCACCCTCTACCCTCTACGCTCCTCCCTCCTCCCTCTACCCTCCACCCTTTACCCTTTACCCTCCTCGCTCCTCGCTCCTCCCTCCTCCCTCCTCCCTCTACCCTCCACCCTTTACCCTTTACCCTCCTCGCTCCTCGCTCCTCCCTCCTCCACCCTCTACCCTCCTCCCTCTGCTGTAGACCTAGACAGCGTGACTGATGGATGTCTTCCTAGAATCGGTCTTGGGCTAAAGTCATGATCCGAGTTCTGGATTCGTTGATCATATCTATGATCTCATCCTCGTTTTCTCGTAGGCGCCAGGTGTCGGTTGGCTTGGAGACAATAGTGTTCTTGTTCCATTTATCCAGGAGGGTTGCAGCAACCCACTCCTCCCGATGAACAATCGGGCACAACCAAGGATCTTGTCGTCTGCTACCCTATTGGGTGCGAACTCTTTCATCCACATCTGCGTGCGCCTGACCGGAGGTCTGATCGCATATGTGGAGGATTTTAGCCCGGTCCTTATCCGGACCTCCTCGAGTTTCTCTCGAAATCCAGCCGCTTCGTCAAGGCGTTGGGGAAGACCCTCAATGATGGCTATATGTAATTTCGTGGTCGACGACAATGCGGACGCAGACACTGCGATTATCGCTAGCAGCGTCAGCCCTGGTGCTAGCGACAACCCCCCTGCCAAAGGCGCCCAGAGCAGGCGAAAGATTGTCACGGGCACAGGAGGTTGGTGGTTGGGGGGTACAGGGTCCACGGGAAGAGGAAGAGACTGCTCGACATGTCGAGGGTATCGAGCATACATAACGCGGGGAGGTTCGTATGGGGGTTGGCAACTCCGGGCGCGGTCCTATTAACATATCAGTATTTGTTGATTGGGTGGAATGAAAACGAAGATACACTTACGTGGATGGTGCAGTGAGACTCCCGATGTCCCCTGCATCTCTGGCGATAACATGGAAAGGAGGACGCCCGGGCCCCCCGTACCCTTGGGTATTCATTACGCCTCGGCTCCCGAGTTTGTCGAACATGGAAGTGTTCTGGATGATCACCCGTCCACAGGTGGCTCGGGAGTTTACACCGTTGAGCAGTTCGGGCTCGCCGGTCATCCCAGGCATATTTGACCGAGCCATGTCGACGAAGACAACATCAGCTTCGAGCCCCTGTACGCCCTGGTGAGTGCGTTCAGGATGATCCCGTCCCTGTAGCGGCGAGCAGTCAGAGTTACCGCTCGCTTGGTTGTGAAGACAAAACATGAGTACGGAGGGGAGGACAGGTGAGGATGAAAGAGCTCGACGCCGAAATCGTCTGGAATGATTGTAGATACCTAAGTATTGAGGAAGGCGGGGCAGAGGGGGGGGGGCGTATTGAATTCAACGCAAGCACTTGAGGCTATGTCTAGAGCGAACTTACGTTATCGCGACGGGTCTCGGGTTGAGGCTCTTGAGCAATAGTAACCTGAAACCTTGAACGATTGACAAGGACGGCTCGAAGGATTGATACCAGGTAGATCGAGAAGATTGGGATAGTGGTACGGGAAAGAAATGGGGTTTGCTGAAAAGAAGTAGATGTTTTAATGTTCACCTAGAGTTCGTGGGAAGGGAAGGGAAGTGGGAAGGGGGCACGGCGGTATCAAAACAATCGAAAATGGGCAAGATACGTCTGCCTACAGTGCATACCTACCTAGGTACTTAGGTACTTAGTAGGTGATCAATTAGATGTTACTGGAAGGTACTGGACGCCTGGGAAGTACCTTAGTAACCTCTCGATGGACAATAAAACGGAAGCCGGATGAAACTTCCATTGATGCAAATCATAATCCCCAGCAAGAAGCAGACCTATATACCCTTTGTATTTGTTTACATTTCAGGAGACTAAGCATCGTAGGTTCCTCTCGAGTGTAGCTCGTGGGGAGTCTATTGGCATGGAGGCCTTGCTATAAGTGCTGGAAAAGGGACAGATCAGAGGTGGTGCACATGTGCTATCGATGGGACTGATCCGGAGCCATTGCTCAGCGACCACCCACTCTGGAAAACTCTAAACCTGCTGATTTCTATCCCATGGGATATCATTGTTACAGCCCATGAGATACGGCTTCCCCGGGCCCAGGAGCTACAACATTGGAAAGAATGCTTGGTGTAATGATACCATGAACTTTCAGTTCGTGGAGATTAGTATGGTCCAGTATCCATTATGTAGCTTCCGACGGGTCTTATACGCCTGGGACATGTCAATATGGAGGATGCATGTGAATGTCGAAGATATATTTCCGATTCCTATTGTTGGTAAGGCACCGTGATACGTATCACCGTGCCTTACCAACACTGATCAGTGATTACCGAGGCAATCACTGATCAGTAAGGAGGAAGGAAGATAGATCGCCCTTGAGGATCATCGGAGCGACTAGAGCGTTCCCTGAGGGTGAATTGAGAGGCTGGGATAATAGCGTCTTCGTTATCCTTGGTCTCGCTATCCTCGGCGCCTGTAATCGAGTATATAAACGCCGTATCTATAAGGTAATTCGCGGCCCTTCGGTCGTCGTCGTTACTCATATGGGTACCGCCTTCCTCGTTATCCTAGTCCTCGCCTAGATCATCAAAGCCGTAGGCGAGTTTATAGCCTTCGTACTCGGTTAGAAAGATCGCGAAATCCTCTTCTATAGGCTATTCGCTAGAGCAGTCACAGTACGCTAGGTACTGACTTCGAGATCTCTAGCGCTCTTCTGGGGTATGCTTCGTTGACCAGCATCCTTCCTTCTTATACCTATCTGATTATCCAGATGTCTCAGTCACTGTCACTATTGTTGACCGTCCAAAAGTCCTTGTAGACCACGCAGCTGATTCCTTCGCCGTGGAACCGCCGTCTCCATTGCAGATGCCACTGCGGCAGGAAAGCAAAGGAAAAAAAGAAAAACAAGAAAACAAAAATACGTCATAGCACATTACCCTATCCTCCTCCCTTTCATCCGCTGACGACCGCGCGGTTGGCTTGTTCCTTGAAGGTCCCTACAGTGTCCTTGGGTTTGCCACTACGCTTGAAGTGGATGGAGAATGCCCTGGCACACAGTTGCTCTCCCTCCTGGCCTGGATGATCCTCGACCAGGTGCATCTTCAACTCATCCGCGGTTGGAAACCCATCCTGCCCCTGGTGGCATCCTTGGATGAGACAAGGATACAGACCGCCCATATTGGGTTGGATGACGATATCCTTGTGGGATACCCAGGAGAGCCATTGGTATCGCGTCCAAGTTTGCAATGTACCGGGTGCAGTCTGGGATGCAGACTGCTGGGCGGTAGCCAAGGCTTGGGCCGCATCGGGGGTCTGTACGGCAAGTGGCTCTTCGGGAGCAGGAGTCGTTGAAGGGCTGGTTACGAACTATTAGTATGTTACCCTAGGTATGTGTAATTGGAACAGTGATGTAAACGTACGAGACCTCCTGGTTGGCAGAGTTGTGGACGACTTGCATCCATCCCACAGCCTCTTCAGACACCTCAAAAGGCGTTAGTACATCTTGACAGCAGGACGGTGGCCATGGAAGTGTGTATCCGCCAAGGATTGTGTAACAACTCACCTGCCGAATGTACCAGCCCTGAAAATGGATGGCGCTCAAGCGTACATATGTACCGCCCATGCCCCGCCCTCAGGGTAGAAACGATGCCCTGAGGAGTAGGCGGCCGTGGGGATCTCATCGCGGTTGGCGCTTGCACCTGGATCGGCCATCGCACAAGAATGCGTTGCAGTTAAAGCCGTGATTGGAACCGAAATAGTGTAAATATTTCGGTGCTTACTCGGTACTTGGTATGTATGCCGAGGTGTTGGGTGAGGTGAAGGAAGAAGAAAGATGGAAAGGTCGGGGGAAGAATTGAGCGGGTGGAAACTGAGGTTCAAGTATTCCCAGGGTTACTTAAGAATGCAGTTGGAAGGATCCAACCTGCTACTTACTTAAGCAGGCTGCCACCGATAGATTGGATGAAAATCCATACTTAGTGAATGGGTCAGATTTCTATATACCTAGGTATCTAGGTAGTTATCTCTTAGTCAACGACCAGGTACCTAGGTCGGCTTTGACAGGTTCCGTCGCATAGACAAAAACCTTGGGAATGGCACAATCTCCAACTGCGGACGGTGACAATCGGCACCTACGCAATCCCAATCACCGACCCATGAGATGAGACATATCGCTCTATCGATATTTGCCTGTATCATCAATCTGTCCTTGCATTGCCTGTTCTCATGGACTTGTGATCTCCAAACGACCGATTAATGCGATTGAAACCATATCCTCGTATACTTTAGTCACGTCAGAATCTGTTGTACCTGATCGGGAGCTTATGGGCTGTCGTCTGAGTCGGACATTTTAGGCTTTTGATAGTAGGAAGATTGTGGGCAAGGCGTTCCATTGTCGGACATTCGTGGGTATAATAGGTGAGTCTCGAAGGAAGCTGGTGGGGCTGTAAGGTCTAAATTCTGCGGTTTCTGAGGATGGTTGCCCAGGTGTTGAGGGTGATCTTCTTACTTAGTAAGTACCTAGGTAGCTAGGTACTTATATAATTTGATAGCAACGCACCTGGGCAAACAGCTCCAGGGCTGGGCAAACACCTGGGCAAATTGCTGGGCACCTACGGGGGAGCAATCCCGAGGTCGCCCGGGCACAACCTGACTATGGCGGGGAGCTGGGGGAGGGAGAACCTTGGAACGGTTTCCAGTGCCTCCTGTGGCCTGCTTACTTATACTTACCTACCTAGGTACCTACCTAGGTACTCAGGTAGGTTTGGGGGCAGACTTCTAGAGGCATCACCACCACCAGCTTGGCCCCAAGCCATCCCCATGCAGTCTCGGCATCCGCAAGTCACAATCTCTGAGCCAAACCAAGACCTTACAGTAATCCCCTCCACATCATGCGATTGCCATCGTGCACGCCTGCATCCGAAGTGGCTACAACGCCTTCTCAGAGGTATCGCTTTGCGGGAGAGCATTTTAAACACTTAAGGGTTTGGGCCTCAATGGATCCGGTCTATCACCAGCCTGGAGGAAAGTAAAATAAAGAAGTATTTCCATACAGCTCCATATTTCTACCCCGTCGTGCAATAGCAATATCTGTCAGATCATCTAGATAGTGGCTGACAGCTTCACACATTATCATTGGTATTCAACGAAGTTCCCCATCACCCATCCCACTGCTGGCACAGCACCGTTGACCTTGTCGCAACAACAGGATCAGTCCACAGTCTCGAATGGATCTGGAAGTCGCTATATAATATCCACGAAATGCTGATCCTGATTGTTGCACCAGGCTTGACCCGAGGCTATTGTTCGGAGTCCACGACTTGTCCACCCCGAAGATTCCTTGCACCGAGCTGACTTCGAAGCCGCTACTCTCAACACCTCTTACACGAATTTAATATCAGCAACATACCCTCCGACCCGTTCGCTTACGTTGACGATTTCATGGTGCGTAAGACTGGGATACCCAATTCAATAGGGATTAGGATATAATTGATTACACCGATATCCACGTTTACACGATAACCTCGGACAACTAAGACGACGGAAGTAGCAGCCAGCATACATGCATAATCACAATACGTCGGAAGGAAGACTCGAACGAGATCAGGACATCAAGACCGTCTTGGGGGTTTCTCCTTTGCTTTCCTTTCCTCGTCACTCTTGGATGGATCAATATTTCGGTACCGCTGGACAGGTAGCCACCGATGTAACAGCTTCCTGACGAAGTTTCGACTTTCAAAGGAGCAAAGCACATGTAGTTGTCTGGATGCTCCTCGCTGCGGACGATCCGGCAAGAGTCCACGGGTTGTCGTCGACCTGCTTAGTCAGACACATGAGTACCTACAGCCAGTTGCTTTTGGGCAAGGCTTAGGGGGCCGTTTAGCGCCCGGCGGACGTCATAGGGCCCACGAGCCCCCTGAAGTTTGACCGCATGCTCAGGTCCCGAAGCACCTAGGCACACATGCTAGGTGTGTATCAATACTGGTGAGAGACCTGCGCCTGCTGCTGGTTCGCATGGCATTGGCTACCTATGACGTGCGGCCGGTATGGGATCACAAGCGGATTTGGGCTGCATACGGCTCCGAGTGTGTTCTTCTTTCACCCCGAAGGACCCCGGGATAATATGGAAAGATTCTCGATTGAGAGACACATGCTGCAATTAGGTACCGTTCAGATCTTAGTAATGTGAGCTATAGCATCAACCCTCAACCGCCTCCAGGTCCTTGTGGTTGCCCTTCAGCGGCGCCTCGTTGAACTCCTCATCGCCCTTGGGCAGCTCGATCGTCAGCGTGTACATCTGGGCGGCCTGGACGTCGACCTCGCCGTCGCTCTCCAGCGCCAGGACGTGGCCGCCGTGCTTCCGGTCCTCGGTGATGAAGTGCAGGTGGTCGGCCGCGATGCCCACGCCCTGCAGGTAGTGGGGCTGCCTGAAGCCGATCAGGGTGCCCCGGACGTTCTCGAAGGTGAACGAGACCTGGTTCTTGCCGATCTCGAGGAGGCTCTGCTTCGGCTCCGTCTGCCCCGCCGCCGTGCGGACCGTGACGGCCTTGAACACACCGTCGAGGCGCATGGCCACGTTGTGGTTCTTGGAGCCAGGGCTGAGATGGGGGGTGTCAGCTATAGTGTCCAGATGACCTTCACTGAGATGGAGGTCTCAAAGGAGAAAGGCGAAGACTTACATCAGGCCGCTGACGATATCACCCAGGGCCTCCTTGCTCGGGAAGTAAGCCTTAGACTTGACATCGGGCCTGAAGCGCGTGATCTGGGCGAAGGGGTGGATGGCGTCGCCGTTGGGGTCCAGCTCCTTGATGGAGCCATCAGCCAGCATCTGGTATGCCTTGCCGTCAAGAACGATGGCCTCGCCGTTGATGTAGCGAAAGGTGCCGATTCCGTGGTCTCCATGCTTGAGATACTCGTTGATAGGCAGGCCCTTGTCGGCAACTCCGTCCATAAGACTGAGAGCGAGGGAGTACTGGTACATCTCGTTGGTGGCCATCTTGTGTGTTGTGTCCTTGCTGATAATCGTTGGACGATAGTATTACGTTCTGGGTCAAGCTCTGTCCTGTCTGGGGAAGTCTGATTTTGCCTAGAGTTTTGGTGATGCGGGACGTGGATGATGCGGGTGTGAGAAGGTTACGATATGTTAACTGACGTCCTCGCGGTGCTGACTAATAGTGGATACAGTGGGTATTTATGTAATGGCCATGGGCTGAAAGGTTTGCAGGGCTTGTAGTGTTGTGGTGTTGCATCTGCGAGGCAATCCAGAATAAAATATAGCAAGCCGAAGCCGGCTTTTTCCTCCCGGAGATCGCAAGAAGGATGGAGTCTCCATCCGGGAAGTGGAACATCCCGCGGAATGGATCATACTTTAGTCTACACTAATCCCCTTTGAGGTTAATTGATCAATGCTACCGTCTGCTTCCCTACCGTCTAACAGATCTGACCTTGAGGTTCTATATATTCCCAAAGCTGTCTGGTCACACTGTCCTGGGTTAACATGCAGGTGTATAGTATATGGTCCTGCGGTTGGGGCTATTAGACTCGTATTTCGATCTCAAGTATCACGGAGCTGGTTCTCCCATGTACCTCGTTTGTCCGAGCACGCCCGACGTCGCGTTCCTGGCGGCAATTCTTGCGCAACCTGTTATCGGGCCCCTCGGGTCGAATAATTGATGGTTTCTCCACGCCCCAACCGCGATCGGGAGCATTCGGATCGGCCCAGCACTTGAGAATTGTGCGGTTTATGGCCGATTTGCGGGTCCGCTGGACCACCCTTCAGACTCTTGATTCTGGTAGCATTCCTTTTACGGCGAGGACGGCTAATATAAAATAAATCAGTTAGAGAATCTGGTCATATGACCATCGGCACGTATCATAAAGGCTGGTGATCGGTCTTTCTTTCCTTTCTTCCTTTTTTTCTCTCCTTTTTCCCCCCTTCGCATATGAAGTTCGATGCATTGCACAATCCAGGAATGGGAAATATCTGCTCTGCGCCGCTCTGATCCAGGTACCCGTGAAGTTGGCCCGAATCTGGTCTGCGAGAGGCTATGCTGTTAATTACCATGTATGCAATTTCATTTCCGAACATCGACGACGAGATAGGGGTAACAACCAGCCGCCTGTTCTGATTTTCGAGACTGGATGAGTTCCAGACCTGTTATGCGCTGCCTACCTCTGGGCATGCTCCAACGGAAGACAAGCATCCTTCGAGAAGGCAAAGGTTTGAATAAGCACTAAAGACATCGGAGTATTGGTGGAGGAAACTTTGCTACTTGGACCTGATAACCTGTCGTGAAGGTGGTCAACGCTGTGGTCGTGGTCAGACATTACGGCCCTTCAGACATCGCAAGAGTGGGATTGAGAGTATGTCGTCACCGTCAACACACAGCACATCATCCGGATATACAGCATCCCTGGAATCACTGGAAATCGGTGAAAGCGAATACCCCAGTCCGCGGCTTGGCGGGACTCACGTTGAACGATCGTATAACGAGTGATCGTTAGCTAGAAGAGGTGACACCAGTCGACCTGTATCGATTGTTCGAAACATAAGAAGAGCGAGTCCCAGTCAGAGACCTTACCCATTCTATTGAGACGGACCCAAATCACTCCCATCACAGAGCCCAGCTACCGGTGTCATAACCTTTATAAGCACCTTTTCCGGCCTTCTAGCGAAAGCCCCGACGAATACCTCGAGGAAGTCAAGCTCTACGGTACAAGAGTCGCACCTAAGGACCACGACCCCAGGGAGAAAGAAATAGGTGTGGTATTTCAAACAGGACTAAAAGATCCGCCCGGGCCAACTGGTACCAGAAGTTGCTTGTGAAAAAGAGGAAGTGGCAAGTGGTTCGCGAGCTGTGTCAGGCGGTTCCGGTTAAGAACTAGGGACCTAAACCAAGGAGTTAGAACCCAAGCTGGAATCCCGAGATCGGGACTTCGAGATGTGGAAACTAAGTGCGGAACTTATCTTACAACAGAGGGCTGCACCTCTGACCATTTCTCAGAACCGATGTCTACAGGCTATCTTGGAAAAGGCATACCACGTGTGTTTCTACGGAGCATTCCCGGAGGCGGAGATCTCGATGTCCTCAGATTCTCCAACAGCACGATATCACGCAAACCAAGATCACGACATTCGGATTTGTGGTCTGATACTGACACAATCACCAGGGCCCCTGCTTCATCAAGGCACAGTGGCATGAATGGGATTGATTGATCAGGGAGCAGGAGAAAGGCTCTCTAGAGAGCTGCCTGGAGGGTATCATGATTAAATGAGGCCATTTTGGTGCCGAGTTCCGCGGGATACGGAATAGTTATTGCCGTGCTGTGAACCACCTGCCTCTTCAACAGATAATCACAACTCGGCGGTGTTAGTACTCGACGAGACGGTACATACCTAGGTATATGGCGGTTCGCATTCAGCGGTGGTGAGAGCTTAGCACTATCGCCGATCCCACGGGTTCGGCGATCCGAGTCTCCCGCGATCGCATGTCATCAACTCATTCGGCCCAGCCGAGGGTCCTGTGACATCGAGAAGGCTGGAGTAGTCTGGTTGCGTAGAATATGAGCCGGGACTTATGTGGCTACTAACCCCAGCTATGATTACTGAGTCGGCAGCAAACATGAGCACAAAGAAGTACTTAGGGCACGAGGCTGAGTATAATATGCCACATACTTCAGGGTACCATTGTCCTCTCAGGACAGCCTCATTTGCTACATACATATGTAATCATCACGACCCGGAAGGACTAGCTCTTTGAAAGTGAGTAATCTCCTAGCTACATAGTACACATGCATATGTAGTTGAGTCACCCGCGTCTCCGGAGTCAAGAGCCACCATTTGCCGCGGTAGATGTTGCCATTACATAGCTATGGTTCCTAGGATATAGTTCTTTCTACCTAAATGACTAGGTACTTTAAATGTCTTTTCATCTCCCCGACAACACTTCTGCCTGCGTCTTCCCACACTTGTTCAAGAACTCAGCCGTCGTTGGAACCGCTTTGGTCGTGTACTTTGCCCTCAAGACATCCTCTATAAGGCTCCTCAAACCCGAGATACCGTTCCGCGAAGTGATCTCCCACCTCTCCCCGTCCCGGACGTTGAAGAGAATGATCTTGGGCAGGTCTTCTGCACGATTTCTGATGGCCCAGAGGTACGCATAGGTACAGACCTGAACGGCGTGTTCCAGGGAGAGCTGAGCGACGAATTTGATCTCCCAGATGGACATGCCCTCTTCTGGCCTTCTCTGTGCCGAGGCGGGACTTCCATCGCACCGCACGATATCGGCCCGTCCGGAAAGCATTTCGACGACCTCAGGCTCTGTCCCTGGAGGTTGGGAAACTTCGAAGTTCTGCTTCGCCAAATCAACCTCGAAGTCCAGCCTCTCAGCGTCTTCAAACTGTCCAGTCAGCCGATCCCTTGCAGCATCCAGGTACGGCCCGAGCCAGTCGAAGGCATGGTTGTCCATTTGTATACTCCGGGATGTGTACCCAGAAAACAGAGCTTCGTATTCACAGGCCTTGTGACAGAGCCACGCGGCTTGTCCACGTAGATCAGATGGCATGCCAATGGGCGGTGTTATGGAGCAGTAGCCGAGTGTGGTAAGTGTCCTCAACAGGGCATACTCATAGGCCGCAACCACGGCAAGGCCATTGAGATCACTAACCGCTTCGTAGTGCCGCTTGGTTCCATCGGTGAGAACTTTACCGGGAGCGTTGATGTGTTGGCTAGGCGGTAAGGGCTTCGAAGCCACTTCGATATTTACATGGGTTTTGCAGATATCGGACAGAATCTCCTCGGGAATGTGGCGTGACATGTGTGAAACAGCAATGTGTTTGGGAAGAGTCAAGCCCAGCTTTTGTGGCCTCCCGACGGGTTCCAGATCTTTCATCTCCTTGCCGGTCAGATTAAGGAAAGTTGCCGTCTTATGGAGCTCGGGGAGGGAGATGAAAGGCATCGGAGAAATACCTCTGTTGTTGAGGACGACGAGCTGTCTGCGGGCACGAGTGAGGGCCACAAAGGTGGCGTTGGGACATGTATCGTCCGGTAAGTCGGGGGCGAAGAACTTAAAATAGGCCGCGTCAACACCGTAGACGATCACCAGATCCCGCTCGCTGCCCTTAAACTGGTGGTATGTAGACACACATATCTTTCCAGCCAACACGTCGTCGTCGAGGTTGACTTCATCCGAGATGGAAACAGCAACTGGGAGCCTGTGCTGGCGAGACAGAAGGTTGGTGAAGCCCGAGAGGGCCGCATTCTCGCGAACAGAGGGTGCGATGATGGCTGTCCGCTCCGGTCCATATTTTCGGATCAGAGGTACCAGATGGTAGGCGATCTCACGCGCCTCAAATGTGTTGCCGTAAATGTAGAGAGGCTTTGGTCCATTGTGAGAACCTACAATGTACTTCTCACCTCCGAGGAAAACCTTGTTGACGAAGGCGGAGTTCTGATGACTGAGACGGAAGCTCTTGCTAAGCGGCAGATGCGTCCACGGATGAGGCGACAGCGCGGCCAATATCGATGGAGAGAGGCTCAGGAAGCGGGAATCAGCGCCGCGGAAGTCATAGATAGCCTGCCGTTCGTCTCCCAGAACAACAATTCTTGGCGCTCTGCCACCTGCTGCCTGAGTCACTGAACGAATGAAGGAACAGGTGAGCCAGAACAGGTCGTGGGTACAGTCCTGCATTTCATCCAAGATGATTACCTCGTATGGTTTGCCGGTCCAGACAGGTGTGATGCCAGCCTTCCTGATGCCATGCAGGATACTGTCATTGTAGACGATAGTCGAGAAGAGCCTACCCGCCAGACCGTGGAATGTGTACACATCACAGGCATTGTGGTCATGCAACCGGCGGGCAGTCTCAATCTGCAGGCGTTTGGAGTAGGTGATGACAGCTATGGGCCGGTTGGGATTGGCGGCAACAATTGCTTCTGCTGTAGCCGTTTTTCCTGCGCCGGGGCGTGCAGACACGACGACATTTTGAGTTCGTGACAGATCGACAATCGCCTGTTGCTCAGCGGAAGCAATGATTGGGCCTCGCGTACTTCGAGGCCCAGCTGTACTGACGAGACTGCGTGTTCTTCGGAATGAAAGCAGACTTTGATGTGTCTCTCCACAGGTGAAAGTATTGGCCTGCTGTTGGTGGTTAGTACACGATTTGTGGACTGGTGCCTGTTTGTAATAATAGGTGTACTTGCCTGATGCCTCAGAAAAGCATATACTCGATATGAGCTCGTCCGTATACTACATCTTAGAAAGGCCAGATGCAGAGGCATTTGCGACGCTTCAAGTCAGAGGACTAGGCGCCTAAACCGTCCTGGCCGTCAACACCGATGAGGAATGGTACATATGTAGGTAGGTTAAGCAAGCTATACTCAAACGCACCCGTGAGATGAGAATTTTTGTCTCGAGATTATGCTGGTTTCACTATTTTCACCGGGACGTTTGCTATCCGCATTACAGAGAACCACCGATTGTCTCACCCTTTCATGAGGAAGAGGTCACACATTCGACCCTAGCTGGCCACATTTTATAGCGAGGGCGGTTGATACCACGAGTTGTATGATTTTGGCCCACACACTATAAAACAGGGCTTCCTATTAACTGGCCACCAACCTTGACGCTGTGTGCAATCCAAGTTGTTTGGTATTGAAAGGCAAATAGGCCAAATTCCTTTGGATGTGGTCTTATCATTGCTGATGATCCAGCTGTGTGCTCGTCCCATTTGCATTTGGCATCATAAAAATCGATTTCTTGCTGCACTGTTATTATCTATTTATCAAGGAAAGGTCTATAGCCAGATTGATCTAGAAATTACTCATTCAAGATGGTAATGTCCCGTCTCGGCCATGTGCTGATGGCATTCCACAAGCGTCTCAACCATTCGAGCCACCTCATCAAGCCTCGTTAGGACGACCTTGTTGCCATCAACAAAGCTCTTGTAATTATACTTGATCCCAGTCTTCTGGCAGAACTCCTTCACGAGACCCTGTGCCTTGCGCAGATTGTGCCTCGGCAGCCGTGGGAATAGATGGTGGACAGCCTGGAACTGAAGTCCACCGTGGAGGAAATCAAGCCACTCGGGGCAGTCGACATCGAGGGTCGTGCGGAGCTGGCGTTGGGCAAAAGACTCAGTGGGGCCCAGGTCGGAGGTTGGCATTCCCCAATGGGAGAGGGTAATCTGGATATGAAGCAGGATCGTGACGGCGTGGGACATAAGAACAAAGCCCACGCGGGTCGGCCAGTCGGGCAAAGTGCGCCAGACCAGGCCATAACCAAAGATAGCCCAGTAGCACGCCATGAATACAACCTCGAGCCATCGTGTCCACCAGGCGGAGCCGAGCTGGGTGGCGCGTGGGGAGAGGAGATGGAGCCAGGAGAGGATGTAAAGGTTGAAGCGAGCGACGGCCATGATTGGGTAGTAGGTGTATTTCTGGTAGGGCACGAGGACATCTGCGGCCTTGTCCCATACGAAGGTGAAATCGTAGAAGGTGCTGTGGATAGACTTGAAGTAGGACGGCGTGTTGGAGAATAGCGGGATGTTCTGTAGATCGGGGTCATGCTCGGGCAAGTTCGTCACGAGATGATGGACATTGTGCGAACTCTTCCACCAACCGATGGACAGGCCGCAGCAGAAGTCACCTACAAATGCGGCGATGACCGTATCGATGGCAAAATTGCCCGTGATCCCTCGATGGCCGCCGTCATGCGCAACGAACATGATTTGTTGCTAAGTCTGATGTTAGCTATTGCTAGATGGACTCTAGGGTCCAAGACATTGAGAGAGAACTGCTTACCCAGAAAAGACCCAGGAACACCGATGATGTGATGTACCACTGTATGTGCAGAAGGTAGAGGAAAGCAGAGAACAGCATGGAGTAACGAATCATCTCCTTGCCATACTCAGAATATGCACAGGTATACAGACCCTGGTCCTTGATACGCTGGTGGAGGATCTCGTACTCTGCCCTGATCTCGTGCTGCGTAGCGTTATCGAGGGAAGGATAATCTCGAATGCCATCGGATATCTCCTTCCTCTCCAGAGCTGCAGTGTAAGCTTCGCGTGACAGGTTCTTCGGGTTGATAGGGCATGACGAGGTAGTATTTGTGCCCGCTGCATTGGTGTCTGAGGTAGTGGATGGCACGTCTCTGCGTCTGCAGTCGCTCTCCGTCTCCTCTGGGCCGACACTCGAGGTTCTGGAGCTCAATGGCTCACTAGGACTGAGGTTGACACTGAAGATGGATGCTGAGTCGGCCTGGTCATCGGATCCGGAAGACGTTGAGGCCGTCTCCATGACTACCTCGTCGTCAGAAACGACGTTGATGCTGACCTCACTGCGACCATTCTCATGTGAGAAATTGCGATACGCATCGGGACCGGCGCGGATGGGGGGCTCCAGGTTGGTCCAGGGAAGCCGGACACGCGCGATACGGTAAGCCTTCATGAGTTTGATGGTTTTCTCAAAGTGGTAACTGCATCATGCATGCGAAGTTCAGTAATATGTCCAATAAACGATTGACTCTCACCACCCTCCCTTTCACAAGCAAGTATCGAGAATACGACTCAGCGGTACCCTGCAGAAGCAGCTGTGACAACCACAGCACTGATGCTCTCGCTTGAGAGATCACAGACTCGAATGATTCAGGCCCCAGCTTGTGAGGTGTGAGTTTCAGGGAGTGGGGAGTTGGGCTGGGCATACTTACACGTTGATCTCGTCAGTTGCATCTCTGCCAACCATATGGTGAATAGCCAGCCGTCCACCAGGGTGCTTGTCTATCCAGTTGTCCAGTCTCAAGAGCATATCCTCATAGACGACAACAAGGTGCCCATCTGCCACGAGGCCCTCGACATCGCGTGCCGAAACTAGAGTATCGCGGTCCATGTTGCGCCAGGTCGAGTTGAGTTGTGCTGCGGCGGGGGGTTTCAACATGGATGGTTGTTCCTTGGGTTTGAATAGTCCCTCGAGGGTTTGGAGGGGAGTAAATAAAGACATCGAAAAGAGTGGCGACCAAACGGGTCGACGTGCCAACAAAAAAACGTCGATCTATCCAGGGGAAGGTACGGTTGTACGGTTGTACAGGTGTACAGGCGTATTCCACGGGTCCACGGGTAGGTACGAGGTACGCTAGAAATGGCAAGGTCAAGCGAGTGAGTGAATCAGGTGAAGGAAAGAAGCCACACTGGAAGAGCGATGCTGCGATGACGGATAACTGATGGACCTTCAGATACCAAAAACAACCTTGGAAGCTCTGGATCACAGGTGCGAGTTGCTGCGCCTGACCTTGGGAGAGCTAGGTTATCGTCATTATATACCTGCTTAGGTACTGGCCAGTATATCACACGGGCACACAACCCAATGACATGAAACAACCTACACGTATAACCCCCCCCCCCTTGTCCTCCTTCTGGTACAATGGCCTTCGGACTGCCTGTAGGCCGTGAGGTAGCCAAGGTTCTCCTTCTCCTATCTATCATCGTCACCCCGCGTTTGAAATATCCAATTTCCCACCGGGTTGAACGTTCCACGCTCGATTCAGTGCAGTGCTGGCAAGGTGCGACGACGCGCGCTCATCTTGGATCTTGGCCCACAGCCACCTTCAGTCTTGGGAGCAGAAGCACATACTGACACCTCGATTGTGGCCGGTCACTAACAGCTGCCAGGTATGATAGTAGTCCACGGTGTTAGTCATCCTGGATACCACAAGTCCCCTGCCCAGCCTGCCCAGGCACGCCGCATTCTGCAAATCATTATTCTGTGGGCATTTCGTGTCATGCCGCGTCGCCAATCCCGTTTTACCCGCCCATGTCCCCTGCTAGCTGTAACCTTGTCCCACAGTAATAACCGGGGGATAACTTGGGGACAGGTTGGGGAGGCCAGGGAGGCAGAGAGGCGGGCATCAAGGAGTGCTATTTCGAGTGGTTCTGGAACATTACCTAGGTATGTACATAGATCAATTACATCTGGGACCCCTCAGGACCCAGGATTCAGGACCCAGGATTCAGGACCCAGGACCCTGAGAAAGAGGACCCCAGATGATGTAAGGCCCCAGCAACCGATCCAAGCGAAACAAAGAAGTGCCTAGCTGTACGCAACGGAGGACCCAAGGGGACGGACTCGTCCATCATTTCAATGTAACAATGTAGCAAGGTGATGAGCGGTCTGGTAAATATTTGGTCCTGACCGCCGCCTGCGCCCCTGAGTCGATGGGGTGGAGGAGGGGACCTCGGCATATACATAGTACCACCGATGACTGAAGTATGACGGTGGAAAATAAATACGTGGTGATCAGGGTTAGGACTCCAAGTTGCTTGGTCTTGCCATTCAGCTCGTTGTGCTCTACTCGCGTATGAACCCAAGCACGTGCATCGTATAGTAGGGGCGACGTAGTGCAGGTAGGTGTGCGGTGGCCTCTGAAAGGAGAGGCGACCAAGGGAACCCTTGCAGCCCTGGAAGGTCTGGACCCAGAGCTATACCCAGGTAGGCAGGACCCTGGAGTCAGCCCCTGGAGTCAGCTGCAGCCCAGCAAACGCTGCATGGAGCGCGGGTAGGCAGGGCATGGCCTGGCATGCTAGGGGTTGCTAGTGTACCCAGAACTAGACTACCCGTGGACTACCCGCAGGCCCGCTGCCTCCCCACCTACTTCGCTACTTTGGCAGGTACTACACTTGTACCGCGAAACCTTCCTCCATTTCCGGGGCCGAGGCGAATCAAGAAAACAGGTTTCCCAATTTTATGGACTGGTACGCTGATGGCATGGCGTATTAGACAAGACGTGGCTGCTCGTTTCCCCAGAAGTATCATCTCTCATGCCAGACCTGATGGGGCGCAGTAAAAACTCAGAGCTCTGGAGGCCACCTGGGCCAGCACAAGCTCCGGAAAACTTGGAAGTGAGATACCGGCGACGTGGTATTCTGCGGTCCCCAGAGGCCTGGGCCAGTGTGCACGGGTACCGGCAAGGCCAATCATTCGTGTTAGCCATCTCGGTTGACGGCGACTAATATCGAATAACGTCCCTGTTGTCTCAGATACCCAAAGTTGGGGACCTCGGGACACAACGCATGCAATGCACGGAGCGGGCGACGCCGACGAGCGGGAGATCATCTTAAACTCTAACCTGTTACGAAATCAAGCCGTCTTCACTCGTTGCATAAATCCTTCAGCAGGCAGCTCAATGCAGATGGTAATGCAACATGTTGCTGCCCCCCTCCAGATGTCGCCCCCCAGATCGCACCACGCAAAGCTAGCTCCAAGAGGAGTATCGTCTACCCACTATTTGCATATTATAGTGGATAACTTGTCCATCTTGTCGTATTGAAGACACTTTCAGAGCATAGCTGCATGCCTGTATTGCCCTGAAGTGGAAAGCATCGACGGAGCCATGTGTAAGTGGATGAGACTCGGCCGTTCCATTGATTATGGACGCCCCGGATCCACGAGATCGGCAGTTCGAAAGGGGAGAGATGTCTACTTGCCGACTACCCTTAGTATGATCTTGACTTCGTGGCAACGGTACAACCAAAGTTTACTCAAGATTTGTATGCAAGCTGCGTCCATATTTGGTGGGCGGCTAGTGCAAGAGTTTGCAAAGTACACTACATATCGATATCCTTGAATTCGATGGCTTCAACGACTTTGACAGTATCTGGCATTGGGATGGGTCTGCTACCGATGGGATGACCGACGGAGATGCAACGGCAGCCATCGCCACGGTGGGATTTGCCTGATGCCATCTACATGATGACTGATTAATAGGTACGCAGCGCCGGGCATGTGCCTAGGTGGCGAGGGTAGTGCCACGTATGGGCGTGTCCTCTCAGAGTGAGTGCTATGTCTAGAGACATGCCCAGCTCTACTGTTCGTTTTATTTTTTGCCGGCTAGGTCAGAGAGTGATCCTCGCTAAACGACAAGCTTGAGCCAAGATGATACAGTGATAATTACAATTTCGACATGCTGATCTGTGATCTAGGTATACTAATCAACTCTGAGCCATACAATAGGTTCGATGGAAGGAGACATGGCCTCAACCTATGAGTCCAGCGGTAACGGAACTCAAGAAGGCTCTTCGTGGACGCACCAGCCTCTACGTAGTCTCTACTTGGTTACCAACATTCTTACGGCTATGAAAGCCCACTCTGCCTTCCAAGAAACCAAGGCATTACTCCTCATAAGTTATTGGAATGGTCAGGCATACATGGTAAGGGATCCGGCCATCTCTGAAGAATCAGGCCTTCCATTGTTGGAAGATCACAGCTTCTCAAGTCGCTGAGCAGTCAAGTGTCTCTCTTCTCACCCCTTGTTTACAACTTTGAATCAATCGCCTTACGGAATGATCCAAATTGTAAGCAGCACCAGATTACAAGCAAGAATCAGCTGCCAGATGTCGGAGACTGGGATTTCCCGGATACTATCTGCGCAGTCTGGCTAGAGTAGGCCTTAGCAACCCCATCTTTCCTCCGGTCTATCACTCCCTCTGGTGAGATACCTCTGCATTAGCCTCATCAAGGGCGGCCATCCGGCCAGCCAGGAAGCGGATGGTATATTTATGGGACTTCAACACTGCCACGATGTCAATGGGGAAGGAAACGGAACAGGATGCTAAAGACAAAGGTATTTCCCTTGTTTATAGAAGATGACATGCTTATTATCTGGCCTTGAGTGTTCGCCAATAATCAAATAGGAACGTCAGGTCCTCAATCAAGCCCCATTTGCTGCCCCGTTTGCTGCCAGGTTATGCCTCAGTTTGTCCAGAGTAACAGCTAACTCTTCCTCTACATCATGCGACCACACCCAATCCATTTTCGTCAGCAGCGCCTCCCTAACCTTCGCTTTGTCTGTACCGTATACTGGGTGCTCCAGATCATACAACTGCCCCGTCTTCCTCGAGTCCTCCACCAGCCGTAACGTTCTCTCACGGCGAGTAGCATCGTACAACCTGAACGCCGTAGAGATGGCCTTCCTGGTATCCACGCTCTCTATCGACAGAGCCTCCGAGATCAGCCAGCCCAGGATAAACGAGTCCTCGATGGCCATGCCGGCTCCGGAGCCCTTGTGCGGCGTGGTCGCATGCGCAGCGTCTCCAATAAGCGCTACTAGGCCATCCTCCGAGACGTAGGTGGATGCGGGAGGGTCGTTGAAGAGCGCCCAGATATCGGTCTTCTGCATCAACGAGATGATCTTGGTCGCGGAAGACGACCAGCCAGCGAAGCCCTTGATCATCTTCTCGCGGTTGGCTTCGACGACCCAGCGGTCATCTGTCCACTCGGGTGCGGAGTTGAAGGCGACAACTGCATTATGCATTAGTGAGTGACACGCGCGCGCACCGAGGTTTTTGGGGGGTGGCTCACCATTCATCAGCTTGCCCTTCTCGATAGCAAACGTCAGGATATGCCCATGACGACCAAGGTACATCTGCGAGTTGCTTGCCAGTTCCTCGCCCAGCACGCTCACGGCTTGATCCATCGGGATCAGTCCTCGGTAGCAGTACTTCCCACTGAACACCGCGCTGGCAGCCTCGGGCTTCGATGTCCCCGCCAGCACCGTCTTGCGGATGGCAGATTTGATGCCATCACAGCCGACTACCGCATCGTGGACGGCAGTGGTTCCGTCCTTGAAGTGTAAAGTTACCTTCCCGCTCTTGTCTTCGGTATAAAGCACCACCCGCTTGCCGAACTGGGCAGTACCGTCCGGGACGTGCTTGATCAGTTCGTCCAGGAAGTCGCTCCTCTTTACACCGCGCTGGCCTCCCGGGCAGCGCACCGTGGCGATGAGCTCTCCCTGTCCGGTGCCGTCTTCGCCCTCGACCTTGAACTTCCCGTCGACGCTCTCGCCGAAGCGGAAGTCGAACCATACGTCCTCCTTGGATTTGAACTGGTTGCGAGTCTCGGTCTTCTCAAAGGCGGCGTAGACCTCGGGCCCGATGCACTTCATCGCGTGGGAGGCATTGGGGCCGAAGGATACGCCGGCACCGATCTCGCCGAAGGCGTGCGCGGCCTCGTATATTGTGACGGCATATCTGGGCTGTGATGAGGGGTCTGACTTGGCGAGCTTGATGAGGTTGAGGGCCAAGGTGAGGCCGGCAATGCCACCGCCGACGATAGCAATTGAAGGGACCGGCTTCAAGGGTGCCATGTTTGAGGGTTTTATATCTGGTTATTACGGCGATAGAAGGCTCTGAGGATAGCAGAGGTGAATAACAAACAGCATGAAGAAGGGGAGTGCTCGGGTCTGATCTCGGGCAGGTATTGAGGCTTGCTTTATATGCACGAATCCAAGATTGTCCCCAGCCTGTTATGATCACCTCTGGAGTGGCATTTGCGGTGCGAGTGACAGCTATCGGGTCTGCTACGTGACAACCCGCACTCGCAAGGTCCTATATCCGTCGCCGCCCCCCTCTGTCCCCTTATAACAGGATCGAAACTCATGAAGGGATCTGTGGATGGACGGATCAACGTTAGACCCCCGGTCTTGTTCATGTGCCATACCCGGCCTATCGAAACGTGAACCCCCAAGCACTAATACAGGACCGAACAGGCTAGTGTTTATACTCGTAAGGTCCTTGATGTGTGGTTATTGCAGGATAATCTGAGGGCTTTTCTGTTAGGGAAACTGGGTAGCATGGTCGAGTCGTCCAGGCTGGCCACATGCCGACCTATGAGATTAACCCCGCGATCCACCCTTGCTCACACATGTGCAACGTCAGACGTGGGGACAGAATTATAAATGCCGAGAGAACCGTATACACTCTACACCTGTAGGTCGGATGTGGGGATTGGAAAAGTCCTTCCTGTGATAGGTGAAGGCGATACGGTGTACCTGACAGAGTTTACGGACCGCACGTCGAAGACTGAATCGTATAGTCATTGACCTGATCCCGTCTACGGGTCGCTCGAAGAATTACGTGATGAAGCCAAGTAAACAAACACATGAACGCCGGTTGCTGCCCCGTGGAAATACGGAATCGTCAACCATTTTGACACCCGGGTGCGGCTCTGCCGAAACAAAGACCCTCGATGCTACATATCGACCCAGATAACTACCGAGGTAAATAGCAACGACGATTGTCGGCAATTACACCCGGAAACCGCACTAGTATACCGGATCGCTGAGAGTTGCATGCGGACTTCCAAGGTCAGGGTACCGGGCGCCCCTATTTTCACCATCCTCCTTTACCCCCATCATCAACGAACTACACCATACACCATAACATGAATCAAAGTATATAGTACGTATCCTCAAGTCCGCGTTTGTACTAATTTTTCAATATACCCTACTTCTCTTCTGATCTCATATACTAAGTTTAAAAGTCTTGCCTAGATATTGCATTCTTTGCTGGCCTGGTTCCTACGAAGATCTCTTAAGAGTTGCCAGCCCCTATACTCGGTCACTCACCATCGCTGAGATGCTCCTCAGCATACAGTTGCGTCTAGGCATACCGAAAGGTACTCGGATATGCTTGTTAGGTGATGAAATTGGTCTACTATTGCGTATCGATCATTTAGGAATTGTGTCTCCTAGACGCTGAGTCTGGGTATAGAATCACTTGTGGGTTAATTATATACTTGGTAGGTAAGATAGTGCTCGCTCTGTTACACGACACATATACATACACTGGTTTCCTTCCGCGCTAATGCCGTGTTGACATGGTGATGTCGCTTATTCTCGATTCAACTCGCGCGTGGTCGGCGTGTGTATCGCTTAGGTACATGGCCCGTACGATATATCTCTAGGCACCAAAAGCCACCTATCACACACCCTTCCTAGATTTAAATCGTGTTTCGACGGGTGGTCAGAGCATGACGTCTCACATGATTAAAGCTTGAAAAGCAGACAAGACAGAGCCTATGTCTGATCACATGTGCAGGTATATGCGAGCTATCCCTGCTCATTTTTAACCGTGCCCGCGGACGTACATAGCCATAAGTCATCGGCCCCCTCAGTCGGAGCAAACCCAAACTTGTCCGAAAGGCCCTACTACGTGCTTGATCTTCCTTGCGTTGTGACTCGTTGGTTTCTCGCTTGTGATCTGGCATTTGGATCATTGATCACTCGATCCGAACTTCTCCGCCGCCCGCTGGCAGGTTCAGCCATGGTCTTGCCTCCAATGAGGGGATCCGAAGAGCTTGGTCTAGAGGACATGTGTTTGGGCTAGCTAGCAGGCAGCGATGTATGCTCGCTTTTCAGATCCCTATGCGCGGGGGGGGGGGCAGGGGCCCCGGGTGGCAATGGGCGTTGGTAGGCCATGTACCTGGGGAATATAAAAAGTCCAGATCTGATAGAGTTTCTTTGCATCACACCCAAACCATTCACGTCTCGCCCCTAGAAAGATTTATCTCTCGATTGTCGCATGCCAGCTCACCGGCTGTGCTTCCGTGGCTCACGCAGTTACTCAGCACTTGAGGCGAGAGGTCATGGTATGCTCTCGCTCCCTCTTACTCGAGCGAACGTAGAAATCCAGTGTGAAGTATAGGGGTGAGAAATAAATTATACTCCGTACCAGTCGTGGTCACGAAAACGAATTGCACAGGTGCCAAAGGAGCTGATACCGCGCACTGGGTTGGAGTTGGGGGGGGGGTGTGATTGGGGGCTAGGGGGATAGAGAGTGGCATATGATGACCTCAGATGCGTGTTTACTGAAGAGGATCTCACGAGACTCGCACTGAGACGCCAGTCCGGATCCGTAATTCTTGTACTTCGATTTGAAGGCGTACGTAGTCCCACCACGTATGCAATGCAGTTCGACAATGGTTGATGTGGTGTTTGCATGTTCGTAGTGAAGTTGGCGCCAAATCCACAACAGCCACCCATCCACACAGCCACCCACGTGCAATCGTAGAAGCCAACTCGGGTAATCCCGAGCTGTGGCGCAGTGGCTGACACGACGTGACGGACCAACTCCATGCCCCCTCCGCATTGCCAAAGTTCCTCCGAGCCGCAACAACGAAGCTTATCAAAGCCATTCGGCCATTCATCGAGCCTTCCATCCATCCATGATGACAAGCCGCGACTCTCTTGTGGCTTGCAGCTTGCATCGGCATAGACGGCATCAATGGTTTCGATAAGACAAGCTGGTCTCAGTGGTCTAGGCCTCGAGTCTCGCCGCAGTGCGGGCTGACTGACATGGACGATAAAAACACTCGATGATCCTCTGCCTTGGAGATGATGATGATGATGATGCTGCTGCTGCTGCTGCTGACTTTGCATTGCTATACAGTCCTAGTACAAGATTAACACCACAGAAACCTACTACCTCGTCAATTCCGAACGATACCGAATAAACCCTCCCTACTAGCTGCTAGTTGATTTCGACGACACAATGACCAAACCCCAAACAATCCTCTTCCTCGGGGCCACGGGTGGTTGTGGCTTTGGCACCCTACGGCGCTCCATTGCAGCAGGCCATACGTGCATCGCCCTCTGCCGAACACCCTCCCGCCTCACCAACAAGCTCCCCGCATCACAACGCGACGCGCCCAACTTGCACATCGAAGAGGGCAACGCCCTCGACCGGTCCACGGTCGCCAGGTTACTGGTGCGCTCTACCTCCACGGGATCGAAGAGCGTGGTCGATACCGTAGTCTTCACCCTCGGCGGGGTCTTCCAGCCCAGCAAGTTTGCCAACGACGATCCTCACGTGTGTGAGAACGCCATGAAGACCCTCCTCGATGCCCTGAGCGACGCGCGCAAGACCACAGGCGCCACAGGTGCCACAGGGCATCCCAGGATCGTCGCCATCAGCTCGACGGGCCTGTCGACCCACGGTCGTGACTACCCCTTGGCGCTCTGGCCCTTGTATCATATCATGCTGAAGGGGGCACACGCCGACAAGAGAGCGATGGAGACACTGCTGGTAGAAAGCGGCGAGGCATTCGTGATCGTGCGGCCGAGCTTGCTGAAGGATGCGCCGGACCCGGAGACTGTGTCCGAGAAGGCAGCGGTTAAGAGCCCCATCCGCGTGGGCGTTGAGGACCCGAGGGTAGGCAGGCTAGAGAGTAAGGAGGTGGGATATACGATTACGAGGGACGATGTGGGTAGGTGGATCTTTGAGGAGATATTGAGTGATGGTGGAGAGAAGTGGACGGGGAAGATTGTGAGTGTCACACATTGAATGATGTGCTCGATGGCTGTTCGCTTCTCTTGCCAATTGGAGAGTTTGTTTGCTAGTATTCCGCGTGGCACTCCGGTTATTGCTCCCTTTTTGGTTGAACATCATTGGTAATCGGGGATTCAGGCAGACGATAATTCTTAGATAATTCATGACAGGCCCGTTGAGGCCTGTGTTGCTGTGATACCAACTGAAGGGCGGGTATGGGGCCGATCCCGGGCCCGGGCCCGTTGCCGTCCTCCTTAATCGGGCCGGCGGCTTGGCACTGCTCCGTAACATTTGAAGCCATCTCGTCGGCGCAGGGCAACTTCCTGCAATTAAACTAAGATTCAATACCCAACACCAAGACGGACGAGTCTTTGCAGCCGGCGGATTGACAAAACTTTCTACATTCCGGGTTTGTCATCGCAGCATCCCATTCCCAGACGCTGGATACGAGAAGGATTGCGCACCTCTTCCTCCTCCAGCACCTGAGGACCTCGGCGCTTATCATTGATGGGGTCACGCTACACTGCTAACCTGAAAGGTACGAATGTTACTCCAAACTCCATCTTCCATCCACCCCAAAAGTTTTGGAACCTCTCCGAACCTCATTCCCCAAAAACAGCCCATTGAATCTTTTAGAGTTCATTAGCATAATTTGTCCGTCTGCCCAGGCGCTACTAGGCAGTAAACAGAAGGTACCCGCCAAGAGATTACACACAAAATCATCCGTTTGCCACCATGGGCCCCAACGTGACGAGGAGCCAGAGGAGGGCCGCGGCCAAGAAGGTGAGTGCTACCTCCCGAGTTTGGCATCGCGACGGTCTCTCCGGCGCGTAGGTGGTCTCTGCGAGGGTCTAAGGATTTGGGGATTTGGAAAGATCAAATGTTGTTATGAGTGGCAGCGTTTGAATCATTCCCAAATTGGGGCGACTAGCGAAGGTCTATTGACGGCTAAGACTCCTTCGGCTGTGATCCGGACCTTCACACTGCAGAGTAGCAACTGCATTGGGGCTTCGTGCACGTTTTTACACAATATTTCCGGAATGCCTCCTTCTCCTTTTGTCGTTATGTCCAGATGTCGTCGAGAGTAACACCACATGGGCACATTTCTTCACTCACGAGGTTGCATCCGTGGATTTCTATGAAGTCTACAAACGAAGTTGGAGTCTTCCTCCAAAATCACCATTCCTTACTACTATGTACTTAAGAGCATGTGTCTCGCACCTACATCTCTGCCGGTAGTCATCTCATCACCCTCATCTCCAACTCAGGTTACACAACATACACGATGCTGCCCAGATCAATCTACCCCCTCCTCACGGCTGTGCTAGGCGCAACTGCCGTGCCCACCAGAACGGGCAGAGGCTATACAGTCGCACGCTCATCCGCTGACCAGAGCGATGTGAAGAAGGTCCTGATCGGGGGTGGTCCCTCTGGCACCATCGCAGTAGCCAACTACGACGGAAGCAGTTTCGACATACTCTCCAACAATACTATCTCTGGCACAGATGCGAGCTGGCTGCTCCTCAAGGAGCCAAACCTGCTGTATGCTGTCGATGAGAACAGCAACAACACCAGACTCTTCAACGTAAGTGGATAGCTTCATCATACCCCAAGATGAGACAGTACGCAGAAGCTGACCAGGATACATCTCAAAGTTTGACCAGGACACCAACGAGGTGACATTGGTTCAGGAAGCGATTGGATCATCTGGTGTCGCATTCTTGGAGTTCAATAAGAACAAGACCGTTATACTTGGTGCGGCATACGCTCAGGGCACAATTGATGTATGGGATGTTTCCGCCTCGGACGGGAGCTTGAAGCTCCTGAAGCAGATTGCCGCCGGTGGCACGCCCGGTCCTGACCAGCCCCGTCAGGCAAGCCCTCGTGAGTACCCTTATGCTTCCACTTACCTCCCACCTTCCTTTATTGTCCCTCGAAGTCCACGCTCAGTCATTAACTCGGATGTACAGATCCTCACCAAGCCCTACTCGATCCCAGCGGGCGCTACTTCCTTGTCAACGATCTTGGCACAGACTCCATCATTGTCATCGACAGCGAAGCCGACTACAGCATCATCAACCGGATCGCTGTCACGCCAGCAGGTAACGGTCCCCGCCACGGAGCCTACTACCCACCCGGGGCCGACAAAGCCACGCACTACTTCCTAGCCAGCGAGATCGCGAGCCTCGTCTCGGCTTTCGAGCTGACCTATACCGACGACGGTACCGGCATCAGCCTGGCGAAGCTCCAGTCTCTCTCCAGCTACGGCGAGGACTTCCCACCGGCCAACGCCACGAGCGCTTCAGCTGGCGAGTTAGTCATCACCTCGGATGGCAAGCACCTCTACGTGTCCAACCGCCTCTCCGGGAATGAGACGGACAGTATCTCGCACTTCTCCATCGACATTGACGCCGATGAGCCCCTCACCTTCGTGGATCAGATAAGCTCAGGTGGTCTGGTCCCCAGGGATTTCAGTCTGTCTACGGACGAGACTGTGCTCTTCTCGACGAACCAGGACGGTGAGCTTGGACTGCTGGCGTTTACGAGGGATGCGGAGACAGGCAGCCTGACGGAGACGCCAGCTGCGAGCGTGGCACGGGATGTGTTTGGGGCACCGAGCTACGGGCCGCAGTACGTGAGGGAGGTTGGTGAGGTGGGTAGCAACTCATGAGTCTTGTTGGATTGGCCTAGCACTTAAGGTGGCTGGCATGAGACGGAGTATCAGTTGAGCTGGGCTGGATGGTGGTCATTAATTAATAAGAAAACTTGAGTGTATTTACATCTATAGACAGACCCACCTCTGGCAAAATGGAACCTCACATTACAATGCCTAAATCGACTTTACTTGGATAAGTGTATTTGGGATAGGCTATCTGGACTTTGTCACAAGGCCAGTCACTATATGTGCTAGATACATAGGCGAGGCAACCCGGAAGGTGATCGATTGATGGCGCCTCCAGTACATAGTAAGGGCGTAATACTTAAGCGGTGGACACTGCGATATGAAGTCTTGGCTCCAATGGCAACAATCTCGTAAACGAGTACTGCCGGATAGGAGCGATATGTTCGTTCGTTTTTATCTTTCTCTATATGTAATAAAACCTTAGTTGAGAGGTTAGCCTTTCGCCTTTGCCGCTCACAGCCGATGACGGAGAGGCTCCCTGTTATGCCCAGCCGCCAATAAGGACTACAACTTCATAAGCATAATAACGTGATATGCCCCAGCCGGAGGCAACCTCGCCTCTTCACACGCATTGCTAATCCAGAACTCCTTCAACACCTCCTTCATTGTCACATTCAAAACCAGCCAGACCGCCAAGATGCCTTACGCTCCCAAGGTCGGCGACCCGCTCTCCTCCCTGGACACCCCCTCCATGATCGTCGACCTAGACCTCATGGAAGCCAACATCCAGAAGCTCATGAGGCAGCTCCTCCCGACCGGAGTCAACATCAGACCCCACCTCAAGACGACCAAGTCCGCCACCCTAGCACGGCGCCTCAACGCAGCCGGCGCAAAGGGCGGATGCGTCGCCAAACTGTCCGAGGCGGTGGTCCTGTGCGCCCTGGGGTTCGACGACCTCCTGATCACATGCGAGATCGTCGGCCCGGCCAAGGTGGCCCGGCTGGTGGAGCTGTTCACGCGACACCGCGAGCTGAGGATCGTGGTCGACGACGCCGGCGCCGCCAGCGCCATCGACGCCGCGCTGGGAGAGGCCGGGTTCGACGCCGACGACGCGGAGGGAGGGAGGATCTCGACCCTGATCGACCTCGACGTCGGGCTCCACCGCACCGGCGTCAAGCCCCCGGGCGCAGCCGCCCTGGCGCGCCACGTCTCGGGCCTGAGGCACCTCCGGCTCATCGGGGTGCACGGCTACGAGGGGCACCTGCAGCACGTGCACGGGCTGGAGGAGAGGAAGGGGCTGTGCCTCGAGAGCATGGGGGTCCTCACCTCGACGGCCGAAGCCCTGCGGGGGGAAGGGCACGACATCCGGGTGGTCACTACGGGGGGCACCGGCACGGCCGAGTTCTGCGTCAGCGTGCCTGGCGTGACGGAGGTGCAGCCTGGGTCTTTCCTGTTTATGGACACGGACTACCGGAACGCGGTCGGGTCGTTCTATAGTAACTCCCTGACTATCCTGTCCACCGTGCTGAGCAGGCAGGGCCCGCGGGCGGTGACTA
The DNA here is from genome assembly GCA_003795295.1 of Cytospora leucostoma. Classification (NCBI taxonomy): domain Eukaryota; kingdom Fungi; phylum Ascomycota; class Sordariomycetes; order Diaporthales; family Cytosporaceae; genus Cytospora; species Cytospora leucostoma. The sequence goes on along the minus strand of LKEB01000046.1, from coordinate 205,359 downwards.
CGGACGCTGGGTTGAAGAGCCTGACGACGGACAGTGGGCTGGCGGAGGCGAAGGATGGTAGGTATACGTACAGCGTGCTAGGCGATGAGCACGGGAGCTTGAGCTGGGAGGATGGCACGCCTGAGTTGAACGTGGGGGATCGCGTGGAGATGATTCCTAGTCATATCGACCCGACCATCAACCTGTTTGACGTCTACTATGCGCATCGGAAGGGGGTCATCGAGGAGATCTGGGCCGTCGATGCTCGGGGGAAGGTACAGTGATTGCACCTGGGGGGTAGGCTGATGAAGGGATAATATCTGGAATGTTCTCAGGCATTCTCGTGGCTCAGTGTAATTGTTATGAGGGAATCGGGCGCCAGAAACATGGTGCAGTCTACTATTTAGCGCCCATAATTACCTATATCAAGTCGTATACGATTTGTACTGCCGGAAACGAGTCCAAATCAGGTCCCTAGGTAGTCATACTGCGCAGTGACATGTGCACCATGCCTCTGAGAGTACAACCTCATATATGCATTTAAAGGCCGCCCTTGATGATCATTCCCGCCGCAGTCAAAGTCCTTTTTTCTTTTGGGTCATGTCCATATTGCCGTCGTTATGCTCACTTCAGCCCGTGGACGGGTGGCACATGAGTTGGATTCATATAGTCCAAATGACGTTCAACGATGCCGTAGGTAGATAGATCCTCACTATACGTGTTAGATCGCACGGTTATTTCTATATTGGCACAATCAACAAGTGTCCCTGTTATGAGAAACTTTCAAGCTTGCGTTGTGAGGTTTCCTGATACGCGGACAGCTGTCTCTGATAATAAGTGAACTTGGCAGCCGGATCCAGATGACTACCTGTTATGTTCTCAGGCTACGATGAGTCCCACAGGGGATCGCCATCTTGATAACTACTCAGGCAATTCTAATCAGAAGTGGCCATATACGCTCTAGGTGTCGGCATCCCTGATACAGATGTCGTTGGCGCCGTCAGCACTTGAGATACAATAAACCAAGCGTAGCAATAGGGTTTTAACTGCTCGAACACCGTATATATCCTTGCTTTATCGATTTCACTCGTTCTCAAATCCAGTCGAGAATACACTACAGTCTTACAATCTGCCCAGACCCTCCCCAACTTCAAATGTGGTCATGTTTGCAAGAGCCAAGTCAGCTCATCCAGGCCAAACAATCAGCAGTGGTGGATTGTTTCCCTCCACAGCAAAGAGCAATTAAACATGGCACTACCAGTTGCCCCAAGAAGCCACAGTACGTCGAAGGCTGGCGTTTATAATCTCGACTTTGCCCCTCATCACCGGCCCATCGAGTAGCAGACTCATTACCATGCGATCAGATATTTGCTATACCCGAAAGATGCCGATATTTGCTCCTAGGCACACACAATGGAGAGAGAGAGAGAGGAGAATGAACTCAGCTTGGAGTTATGGGCGTGGACTGCCGGTGCCTACATAGGTAGTGGCACATGGGCGCCTGGGTTCCAGATGTCAACTCAAGGATTTGTGACCTGGTGAGTGACAATCTAACCACAGTCGACTGGTAGACAAAAGCATACGGGGTGTTGAGATCCATTCGGTTCTGTCCATACTTACGCCATGATGACCTTCAAGCCTCAACGGGGAATGGGTGAGTATGGGAGATCGGCACTACCAACGGACTGATCGGGAATAAGCGTCCCTTCGAGGCAGAGGATGCGACTATTGACTGACAAGTAGTGGTACACGCAGAGCCAAGGCTCAAGAGGCTCCGGAACTTCCCAGGGCTGGGTGATGGGCCACTGCGAAGGCAAGTGTTGGCGATTTCCAAGTGTGATTTACTAGGGAAAGCCAATGTTGGTCGTTGTGTCGGCTGCCTATACGAATTTCACCGGGTGGCTATATGTAGCTTGATGGGACATCGAGGATGGCGACGGACGAGGATGTTGTGATCGCGTTTGCGAACCTTGGTATTTTGCTTGTTTGCCTATATTCCCCTGAGGGAGGGTATCTTCTAAATGCTATAGTCCCAACTCCATAGTCCCAACTCCATAAATGCCATTCCCCCAAAGACCAGCAGGGCAGCTCCGTGAGGATGGTCTGCCGCAGAGGTCAACGCTGCCTGTCCCCGGGGCCGTCTCATGATGTCTCTTGGTCCAAGCGTCTGTGACAGCACGGGACCCTGGCGGCCCCTTATTTTCAGTCCACGGCTCTTTGCCTTGTTTGGTTTCAAAGCCGGTGGCCAAGTCTCGGGGGTGGCCACTAAAATTGCCGCAGATATAAAGTCTAGGCACCTTCTCGTGCCACACTCTGTCCAAGAGCTTTTCCTCCATGCCGGTATCTAGTCGAAAATATAGCCTTGCCCTCCCGGCTACCCGTGCAGTAATCGAAATGAATTGCCTTTTTAATACATATTGTGCTCGACTTCTCGTCCCCGAGGCAGTGACCCTCGTCACCGCAGTTGGGGATATGCTTCATGAGATGGTACACCGGAGCCTCTGTTGGAGTTGAAGTCGATATCGATATCGATGTCAACATGCTCGTCGAATCTTGATGCATTAGGCGTGGCTGGCCCGTCGAAAGCGTCATCTGAGTCCGATGAGTCTTCTGCTTCACTCGAGCTTGAGTCGTAGCTCTCTTCACTGGAGCCTCCCTCGTTGCAGCATCCTGCGGCATGGTGCATAGCTTTCGATGCCATCAGGGCAGGGTCGTGATTCACCAAACGAACGGGAATCATGTCCCCTAGCATTTGGCTCTTCGGAGCGGCGGGGACATCAATCTTCGCATACAGCCCCTGTAAGGACTGAAGAGATGACTTCAAGAGGTGTTCCCAGTCGGCAGTCGATTTGCTCTTCTCGGAGAGGCTTCTTTGCTTGGTGGTGATAACCGGCTTGTTGATACGTTGACGTTTCTCTACCCGGCGCAGTACATCTGGCTGGCTCGCCCGTCTCTTGATACTGAGCACTGAACTCCTTCGCAACGGAAAGCTGTCGGCCTGTTTCGTCTCGGTCCACCTTAACGTGTCCTCAAGGACATGCTCGTGATCCCATTGCCTCTCATGTCCGGGGTGGAGGATCATTGGGTTGGGGGTGGATGATGGGAAATCCATGGTATGATGAAGCAGCAAAGGAAGACGGAGAGTAAATGGCTATATGTGTATACCGTGGAGGATTTGGGAGTGATGATAATGGTGATGATGAGGATGCGAATCAGAGACAAACAGGAGAAATAGGCAGAAGAAATAAGCAGAGGCCAGGTTTGGGCCCCGATGAGGGAGGGAGACGGGGCAGATATATTTGAATGTCGTCCCTTGATCGTAGGATTGCACAGCGACCATGGCATGGCCGTGCCCGTATCCGTGCTCGTGCCATATTGAATCTCATACAGAAACAGAAGTTTGGCTGCGACCTCCGTTGGACCCGCCAGACCATCACTGGCAGGTGAGCAGGGCTGACAGGGGTCGTGGGCGCGGTTTCGCGGGCCAAATGAAAAGGTGAAACGTGAGATTCAAAACTTACCTACCCTCTCATGATCTACATGCAGGAGCCACGCTGCACTTTGGGAGGGTCCTAGCTCTGTTTCGCAATTCTGAGGACGCAAAGCACTCGCATGCGCCAGCGGAACATAACATTGGGTGTCAAGAAGCTGGTTCCGATCAAGACTTGAAGACGTAGTCAACAACGGCCTCGCCGTATTCTGATGAAATCTTCGGGAGCACGACAGAAGCCCTGGCAGCACAACTGGTCAGCTCAGCTCGGTGGCCCCCCAGTTTCCAAATATAGACCCGGAGATGACCCCACAGGTGATAGCACTGGCCGGAGACTCGGCCGATGGTATTGGGGCACAGCTGGTGGATCATAACATCCTCATCCTTTCCTTTCAGAGGTCGCATTTCGAATGCCATGGCGATCAGTAGATTATTGATGGCGTCGGACGGACATCGAATTTCGGTGCCTTGCAGCTAGTCCATACCCGACAAAGCGCCCGCTCGAGAAGGTTGGTAGGTGGTAGTTGTACGGATCAAGTAGGGCCTTGATCCATCGTCCTGCAGCTTGGAGCCGAAGATGCTGAAAATAGCTCTTTGCGCGTTGTTGGCCCCGGGGCGCACATGTCTCCCCCCAACCTGTGGCGCAATGCTGCTGCTCTCCGTCGCCTATCACCTTGGTATTGCAAATGATTCGCAGAGGTGAGATACCATAAGCAATTGCAAGCTCAAGCATCCCACCTGCCGCGGATTAGCCACAGGCGTCCGGCGAGTATGCCTTATATCTGGTGCTGGTATCCTCTCTTCTGGGATTCCGACTGCCTCAAGACGAAGCTTGGGAGTGCCCACACTCGATTGAGAGCAAACACGTACGGCGCCGGCCTGCCGTATGTGTATGGTGGGTGACTGCAGCATCACGGTAGCTCGATCCTAAAGAAGAAGAAACCATCTCCGTGGCAAATTCAGTGCAGACATGGTGCATTGCAACCTGCAATTTATAGAACAGATCATATAGACTAGAGTTGATGAATACGAGTGTCGCCGGTCCACGCGTGACGTGCCTTGCTGCACCACACACACCACACCTCATCGAGCTGGGACTGCAGGCTGGCTGCCTTAGACATAGGGATAGGGTTGTTAACAGGGGTAGCGGGGGGGGGGTGCTGTGCTTGAGGTCGGGGTGATTTTCTTCCACTGTCCACACTACTATCCCTCACCCTATATCTTGCATCGCGAGCCAGGGTACAGGCTGCCTAAACTTATTTGAACGTTCCGATGAGCCGAAGAGATATACTTGGGGAAAAAAAGATATGAGAAGATATTAGTCTAGACCGTTGCAGACTTTGACAACTCTAATCCGAGCCGATCATTTACACGCGTACTGTGTATCCTTCATTCGGATGGTCCAAGAGTACCTGGGTACTCTTCTAGTACTCATGAAGAGCCCTGGGCGGCTTCTAGAACGGCCTGTGAAAGGCCTTATAAAACTTACTTACATACCTAGGTACCTACCTATCTACCTAGGTAGATACAGTGCCAGGTACCATGGTTTTTGGTTTTAGCATGTCTCAAGGCGCTTCTCCTACTGTAAATAAAAAGGGGCTCGCTGCTATAGGCGGCCACTGAGGGGGAGTTTGCTCAGGAGCCAGTCAGATTGAAATAGCAGGCAGGCACTCCAGGGCCGTAGTACGGACGTAACGATAAGATACCTGTACTAGTAGAAAGGTACCCGCTTATCTACATCAAACGACCAATGAAAGCCCCCAATTCAGCCGCTGGCAGCGCGCTAATCCCCTTCCAGGTGTACAGCGGCCAATTCTCTCTCCCCATCCGATCCGGATTCTGGGCTCTAGATTCCAGACTCTGTCTGTGCTTTTTGGACTCTGACTCTGGACTCTGGACTCTGGACCAGTTGACTTCCTCGCTGTGTGGGCTTCTGGAGACACTCTGACAACTCTGGAGAACCTTGGAACTTGACTGCCGTCAAGACCACGTCAAATCATATCCCCTTTGACACCTGACACCAGACACCAGATACCAGATAGTGATCCGACCCTCCTCTAATCATCGACCACCTTACTTCGTACGCATCCACATCTGCGAAACTATCTACAACAGCCTCTGTCTGCGTCTCTCGATGCACCTCGACGACACGGGCGTCGCCTAGAGCACCCAATACCACCACCACAAACAAACAAACACCACAACCTCATCACCCCTTCTCCCTATCAACCATCCACCGCAACATCGCCGCCGTCTGGTTGGTTTATACCAAGTCACGGGCACATAACTTCGCATTTGCCATCTGGTAAACAACAACCAAGGGAGCGACCACGCTGCAGCACCCATAGCACTGTGGTAGTTGACATCCGGGGCATCTGGCTTGCTCAGTGACACTGTCGCTGTCGCTGTCGCTGTCGCTGCTGTCCTTTACGCAGCTGCATCCCGTGGTCCTGCGCCCGCTGCTCCTGCGCCTGCTCCCAACTGTCAGCGTGTCTCGGCGATCGTCCCACCGTGCCTTCTTCGCCATTCCCACAACGACGATCAATAACTCCACCATTACCATCGGGGGGTCGTCTTTTCTTTGCCACTCGTTACCTACGCTCGTCGCCTGAACAACGGGTCGAAGGCATCCCACGGTGCTCTTAGACGGGCTCGCTCGCATTGGCGCTGTATACCAAGTATCAAGGCTGGCTTTTGCATCGGACTGGCCTCGTTCACACCCGATCACTACCATTTCTAATCCAGCATTCGTTGTTGATGTCTAGGTCGGACGTATAGTCAACCTCCGCCACACGTCAACATCCCACCTCACCTACTTCGACGGCCGATACAGACACATCCCGTGCTGTCGACGCACTCGCGACCCCGTCCGCCATGGATTTGATCCGTCGCGCTGGGAAGGCGTTGCAGCGCCCTCCGCAGCTCCCTACGGCGGATGAAAAGCTTCTCAGGCCGAGGACGAAAACATGGAAGTCGCGCCTAGAATTTTTCCGGAGGCCACTCCGCCTGAGAGGAAATTCCGCCGTCTCTATACCTCTAGGCGTCGTTATACTCTTCCCCCTCATCGTTGTCATCCTCATCTTGATCATCTTTGTGAGGCATCCCGATTCGCCAGGGAGGATATTGATGCCCGCTGGGGCTCCTCCAGCTATAAGGTGAGTCCCATCCTCGCGAGTCTGACCTCCCCTGGTCTAAATGCTGACTTGGGCCATCGCACAGAAAAATAAGCGAGAAGTATGACAAGGTCTTCGTCGAGGGCTGTCTCGAGCCCGACACTTCCAAGCCTCGCGCCAACGGCGTCTTCGTCGTCCTGGCCAGGAACAAGGAATTGGAAGGCGTCATCCAATCGCTCAAGTCCATCGAGCGCCACTTCAACCGCTGGTACCACTACCCATATGTCTTTCTGAACGATGGCGACTTCAACCAGACGTTCAAGGACACCGTCAAGAACTACACATCCGCCCCCGTCGAGTTTGGCAAGGTTGGCCCTGAGATGTGGGGTTTCCCCGAGTGGATCGATCCCAAGGTTGCCAAGGAGGGCATTGCGAAGCAGGGTGATGCTGCTGTCATGTATGGTGGCCTTGAGAGTTACCATGCCATGTGCAGGTTTTATTCAGGGTTAGTCCTGCCTCCTCCACGCGGCGCAAGGCTGCAGATTACAAACGATTGGGAGCTAACCTCGCGAGCAGCTTCTTTTACAAGCACCCCCTCCTTGCCAAGTACGAGTGGTACTGGCGCCTCGAGCCCGAGATCAAGTACTTCTGTGACATCACCTAGTATGTTATATCCAGCTTGCGTCCTCTCTTTCTAGTGTCTAACCACTATTCCAAACAGCGACCCCTTCCAGGCCATGATCGACAACAACAAAACGTATGGCTTCACTATTGCCGTCAAAGAACTCCGCGAGACCGTCCCCAACATCTGGCGCTACGCTTCCGCCTATAAGCGCACGAATAACCTGACGTCGAAGGGCCTTTGGGAGATGTTTGTCGAACCTCCGCCCGAACCTGATCCGCAAGAAGCCCTCAAGGATCCGGAGACGCCTCCCCTGCCTGAAGAGATCTTGCGATCTGAGCCCGGCCACGATACCATGCCCGAAATTGACCCCGAAGCAATGGAGGGCGAAAACTACAACATGTGTCACTTCTGGTCCAACTTCGAGATCGCTCGTCTAAGCTTCTTCAGAAGCAAGGAGTACGAGGATTTCTTCGAGATGATGGACCGCAGCGGTGGATTCTGGATGGAGCGGGTATGTCTTGCTCCCCTGATATCACTCCCGTCCAACTCGAGCATCATGCTAACCGTGTTCTAGTGGGGTGACGCGCCTATCCACTCACTCGCAGCTGGTGCACTCCTGTCCCCACGCGACATTCACTACTTCCGTGATTTCGGGTACCGACACACCACAATTCAGCACTGTCCTGCCAACGCGCCTCTTGGACGGCAATTGCCTCGACACCCATACCTCGAGAAGACGACGCAGGACGAGCGAAAGCGATTCGAGGAGGACGACTACTGGGAACACTGGGATCCACCCAAGGAGAACGGAGTTGGGTGCCGCTGCCGCTGCGATACCGACATTGTCGACGTCGAAGGCAAGGAGGGCAGCTGCTTGGCGGAATGGGTTGATGTCGCTGGCGGATGGGCCAGCCCATAGACGGATTGCAACGAGGGCAGGCCAGGAGTGTACAAAAGTTTATATAATCAGGCTTCACGTCCTGATCACGACGGTCACGAAGGAAGGAGTTGCAGGCACGGCTTGGAGCTGGGAATGATGGTCGGAGGGGAAAGGCCGTCACGGCTGGCCTGAGGAATCTCCGCATCATCACGATTCATGTCGAAATTTGTCCCTGGCCACATATATCCTGTCGCGAAGAGCAGCAGCGGGCACTGTATCATGACCAGGGGGTTGGTCGATAGGCGTTATTGCCCTTTGCTGCTGAAACGGAAGCCAAGCACACGGGCGCTCATGAACACTATAGTCATATCTGCATTCTGTTCTGCATAGGATGAGGCGGAAGAAGAGCAGTGGCCGGGAACAAATGTGGAATTCTGGTTGGTGGCTACTGCGACACATACGGTCCTCCTTGCATCCACCAACTGCGGGTTGTTGCACCTGACTGTGCTTGTTTACGATACCACATATTTAATCAAAAGCCGTTGGAAGAGTCCACTATATCTCACCCAAGCATCTGACTGTACGTGCACCCAGATACGTCGCTTACGCTTACAGTCAAAGCGGCCTTTCTCTTCGATCCCTCCTTGCTGTGTGGCCTATGATTCGGACATAGTTGTCAGTATTGACGAATGCGCATGACATGCGTTGTTGCTACACGTTCTGTTCTCTGGTGTTTCGCAGGGCCTGTCTTTGTTCTCGTATGGATGATATCCAGTGCCTTCAAAAATCACGAGCATTCTATCACATCTATATCTCTCAAAGGGTGACACGCTACCCAGGACGAGCCACAAGGTGGTCTTCCCACATGGATATGCTCTCGTCGAGTCCGAAGCCACCATCCCCATCTCTCACTACAACTCACCTCTCTCACCACTCCGTAGACCCCAGCGGCTCAGCCAGGTCCGTCACCGCCCCGTGGCTCGCATCCCCGACAAGCCTCGCATACTTCGCCAGCGTGCCCCTCAAGGGCCTCTGAGCCGGCGGTGTCCAGCCCTTCTTCCTCTCCCTCAACTCCTCGACCGTGACGTTGAGCACGTCGATCCTGTTATCAACAGCATCGATCTTCACGTCGTCGCCGTCCCGGACAAGCGCGATCGGGCCCCCGACCGCCGCCTCGGGACACACATGACCGACGATGAAGCCATGCGACGCACCGCTGTACCTCCCGTCCGTCACGAGCGCGACGTTCGTCAGCCCCGCGCCCATAATCGCCGCCGACGCCGTGAGCTGCTCGGGCATGCCGGGCCCGCCGCGGGGCCCCTCGTAGCGGACTATGAGGACGAGGTTGCCGTCCGTCGCCTTGATGTCGCCCCTCCGCAGGGCGACGTCGAGGTCATGCTCCTTGTCGAACACCCTCGCCTTGCCGGTGAACGACAGGCCTTCCTTGCCTGTGATCTTGGCCACTGCCCCCTGGGGCGCGAGGTTCCCCTTCAGCACGCGCAGGTGTCCCGTCTTCTTGATCGGGTCAGACAGCGGCCGGATGATCTTCTGCCCTGGGTCGAGCGATGGCCAGGACGCGCAGTTCTGGGCGAGGGTCTTCCCAGTCACCGTGGGGAGATCCCCGTCGATGAGGCCCGCGGCAATGAGCATCTTCAGCACACTGGGCGTGCCGCCCACATGGTACAGGTCTTCCATGTAGTACTTCCCACTGGGCGCGAGGTCAGCCAGGAAGGGGATCCGGTTCGAGGTGCGGTCGATGTCGTCCAGCGTCAGGGGCACATCCGCCGAGTTCGCCATGGCGAGGAAGTGCAGCACGCCATTGGTGCTGCCGCCGAGGACCATCGTCAGGACCAGGGCGTTCTCGAACGCCGCGCGCGTCAACAGGTCCCGCGGCCGGATGTCCCCCTCCATGACGACCTTTATGGCCTCGGCGACGCGCTCGCACTCGCGGTGCTTCTCGGGCGACGTGGCGGGGTACGAAGACGAGCCCGTGAGGGACAGGCCCATCGCCTCTATGGCCGTGGCCATCGTGTTGGCCGTGTACATGCCCCCACAGGCGCCCACGCCGGGGCACGCGTGCCGCGCGATGTCCTCCATGACGTCGCCCGGCGTGGCGGGCGCGCCGTCGGCCCTGGGCCGCCGGGCGTGGAGCCTCCCGTAGGCGTAGGCGCCGCTGGCCTCGTAGCAGGTGGAGATGTTGATGTCGCGGCCCCCCAGCAGGGACGAGGTGCCCTTGTTGATGGTGCCGCCGTAGACCATGATGAAGGGCCTGTTGTGCCTGGCCGCCGCGATGACGACGCCCGGCATGTTCTTGTCGCAGCCCGGGATGGCGATGTTGGCGTCGTGGCGCTGCGCGCAGGTCACGGTCTCGATGCTGTCGGCGATGATCTCGCGGGATTGGAGGGAGTAGCGCATGCCTGTGGTCATGGTCAGGGTATTGTGAGGAACAGAAGAAGTCCTCTTGAAGCTTTGAGAGAGCTACTACTACCCCTGAGGATGAGAACTCACCCTCACTGCCCATCGTGATGCCGTCTGACACCCCGATGGTGTTGAACTGCCAGGCTAGCATGTTCTGCTTCTCAACAGACCTCTTCACGATCCTGCCTAAGTCCATTACTGCGGGCTGTTAGCCCGGCTTCGGCGCGAGAGCAGCCTCTACACTTCATGAGACCTGCTCATGTCCATTGCTTACGATGTGTGCTTCATATATTGTCAGAACTCTGAGTAACAATACTTTTCTGTCTTCTCCAAGAGGTGAGAGCTCACTTGCACGGGTTTCCCTCCCACCAGACCGTCGCTATGCCAACGTGAGGCGCAGTCTTCATCGCATTCGGATCAGGGACGCCAGCAGCATATAGCATGGCCTACACCATTCGCGTCAGCACCTTCTCAGAATACATCACGATACTTTTTTGCCGGCTGTCGACCCATTGAGATTCCGTGCTGCTTCCAGCCACCAAGAACCTTCAAATGTGAAAGCAGTGATATCGCACTAACCTGGGCGCCAATGTAATCGTGCTCCTTCGTCATACTATGAGACCACCGGTTCAGGGGCCCCCCAGGTGGGAGAGTATCCCATTGAATGTAGTCCCCTTGCCTGGGTATATTCCTCTCCCCCACGCCATTGCTTTCTCTCGCCGAACTCATACTGCTCGACCGCTCGCGATAAAGTGCAGAACCAGCCCGCCGAACCAGAAGGGATAGGCAAGGCGAAGTACAACCTCGGGTGTCACGGGGTAAGAAGCTGACTAGCCCCAGGAAATATATGCAAGAAGTGCCGAGTATAGTGACAGAACGGGTGAGTAAGACTTTGCTTGAACGAAGGATAAAAGGGGGCACCCGAGAAGGGACCCGAGCCGGTTTTGTACTACCATGGGTTATCATAAGTCAACGGCGACCTGCCCGAGCGTGCCCCAGAGACAGCCATGTTTCCGCGAAGCTAGACCCGACCCATGCTTCCCACTCAGGAACTCATTAGCTACGTGTTGGCCTTCCTGTCTTTGGTAGCCAATGGCAAAGCATGTCCTGCTCGAGGGAGCGTGCCAGATCCTTAGCCCGCGGGATGCCTAGCATGGACTGGCGGGACTAATGCCCATCTTAGAGAGGAGCCACCAAGTATCGTTAGAAGGTTCCAAGGTTCTTCTCTGGGGGTGAATTAGACCGAGAGGTCCTGTACAAGTTAACCCGGGGGAGCCCCATCATAATACGTGAGTGCATGTGCGGAGTTGCGGAGAGGAAGTATCCACTCTCTTGCGTCTATGATATCCTTTCAAGATTATTTCCAGCCAGGTAGGTCCAGTACATCATGAGGGAATGAATGTATTGATCCATCAGCTGCTGCTCCGCGGTGGAAGATCGGTTTCTTCCCTGATGCCGGATCGTACACCCCCGAGCATCGGAGGAGGGTCGACACTCAGCCTGAGTGAGAGAGCCGAGAAAGAAACTGCCTCATACAGAAACCTGCAGGTCATTCCAGGTAGCCGGAATAAAGCATGGTACGACTTTCGCGCCATGCACAGGAGATGTTCGGGTCACGGTTGGAGGAGGAGAGGAGAAGTAACGAGGTCGGGGGGGGGTCATTCCTCTTGATAATCCATCCGTCCGCCATTTCATTCACGTTATGAACACATCCGCATACATACGTAGGGACCTTTGACCTTGGCCTTATTGGAAGGCATGGAGACTAGAGGTAGTATCTACTGCATATGAGGACAGCTCATCTATGGAATATCAGCACTTGTCGAGAGGCTTGACGTCGCTGGTCAGAAGTTACACATAGGCCTGACGTCTGGGCGTCCGGATTACCCCTTTTGGCCATAGCCGGTTCTCACATGCTAAAGAACTACCCCGCCCTCTCTGTAATTTATGGACAGTGGTCCTCGTGGGAATAGGCTCATGTAGCAGATCGAGCAATGGCATGGCATGACTTTACAAGGATCTCAAGCAGTGAAGTGACCAGCGTCGAAGTCATCAGCTGGAGTTTCACACGTCACGTTGCATTGCCGAATGGGGGGATTTACATAGCATAAGATTGGGGTCAGAAGTGTTCGTATTCTTGAGCACCTGATATGGCACAGTCCTTGAAGATTATGAAAGTAAAGAGCAATATTCTTCGTCGAGGCTAGCTAATTATACAATTGGCTGAAGATGGGCTTCAAAATTCCACGATCCCAACCGGTCCCTCATAGCGACATATAATCTATCGTGATCATTATACACCAACAGAGCAAAGCAATAACAGAGAAAATATTGAGTGATAGCAACCCGATGCTCTACTTCAAAGGGCTTCTTCAAGCCAGACTGGTCATCGTGTCAACTAGGCACCCACACCGACCATCACCCTGCCCTCCTCCATCCGCCTCACCAGCTCCCTCTCCCCAGGACTCCTAGGGTTCGCATCGATCCCCAGGATCGCTGAGATTCGCGTCTTGTCCTGGTACCTGCCGCCGTTGATATCTCTCTCGTCGGAGCTGCCCGTGCCGTAGCTGTAGCTGCAAGACGAGACACCATTGTGTTGCGCTGTCCTCCAAGCTTGCTCCAACACTGTGGGGTGCAGGCCATTGCCATAATCCGCTGCAATGGCCGACCAGAAGTTGCCACGATGAGCACCGTACACGGCTTGGAGGCGAGCCATGTCGACAGGCTGAGCGCCTACTGCAGATGAGGGCGGTGGAGGTGCGGAGCAGTCAAGGCGCAGTGGGGGCATAGCCGTGCTGTGAGGCGGCTCGAACGACGTGATGGTCTGCGCATAAGCAGAGGATGATACTGCCACAGGCTCCAAAAGCGGGGCGCTGGGCTGGGCGCGGGCTTGCAGGTCGTTATTCCAGGCAGAGTTGGGAGACATCGTCATGTTGGCTGGCTTTGGTAGGATGGCAGGCAGGCGTGGAGAGGTGTTAGAGGCCATACTAGCATCCGTGATACTAGGCAGCTGGACACCGGCACCTGAAACAGTGTGGCCATAGCTGCCGATAGGCCCAGGAATAGACATGCTCCGGCTGGGTACATGCTCGTGGACGGGGCTAGGGATGTTGGCGCGCATGATGGGGGAGTGTCCGTCTGAAGAGAAGGACGAGGTGGACGAGATAGACGTGTTCCTCCTGCGACGGTTACTGCCTTGGCTCAGCTGGTGGTAGTGCAGACGGCATGCCAGTTCCGTCTTCCTCAGATGGGCGGCGATATGCTTATAGGGCATCTTGTGTAGGCGGGTTTGAAGCAAGTAGGCCTCCTGCGTTGCAAGCATACATTGTTAGCATGCCGTCTATACATGTGGAGCCCCAGTCGAGCACCGCCCACACAAATACGTACCTCTTCCTCACTCCAAGCTCTGCCTCCTCCAGTCGATACGGTCCTGCGATGCTTCTTGACGCCGTAATCATGGCGATCCATGGCGTCGAATTTTGGGTTATACATGGCTGTGGAAAGAGTCATAGCCATTGTGGAAGACATGGGTCCTGTCTGTTGGTGGTGTTGGAGATTTGGATATGTTCCAGATGATTTTGTTAAGAGCCTATGAGACCGAGGCCCTTTGGTTGCGAGTGCGTAATGTGCTCGAGGTGAAAGCTGCACCAAGATCACGCTTTTAACTATCCGACTCGTGTTGGAAAGTTCGTATTGTACTGTGGCTTGCTCCGGGCGAGAATCGAAAAAAAAAAACCAGAAATATGATCCAGAGCGAAAGTCGTGAAGCGACACAAGTGTCAATCAGCAAACACACTGATTGAAGATGTGTGTATCGTGAAGGAGTGCAAGGGCAGCCAATCCAGTTGGTCTTGTGAAAACAACGAGGGTATAAGTCTAGCTGCAGGCAAAGATTTGTGTATCTTAAGAAAGGATTTCGCACACACACAACAGCGTCGTGATTAAATCAATAAGGTCGTTGATACCAGGCTCAGCCGTGATATTCATGAAGGGACAGAGCAAAGAAGTTCAGTGAGATCTGCGAGGGAATGGGATGTTATAGTAGTTGCCCAAACATACCTCCCGTTGCGGAGTCTCATGTCGGTGGATGAGGCCCAGACCCAAGGCATAGCATAGTAGCTTTTAGATATGGCAGGGGTCATCCGTCTCTGATAGCCATGGTAGCCTTGAAGCCTTGTTACAGACCTCTTCCGGAAACCCTGGGTCCCCAAGAAGGTGTGCGTACTGACTAGGTTGGCAGCCGAAGCATGTGGCCGCCAGAGGGTCCAACTCCGTACCGATCCACCCAGCCATTCCGCCAAATGTATCCCTGCCCACTGAGCATGGCATGGCGGCTCATCACAAGCATGAGCCGCATACTCTGAGATCTCCCCAACATGTGTATCCCGGTAATAGCAAGACGCATGACACCCCGTCGCAAGGGTCCAGCATGGTGGGGTTCACGAGCGTTTGGGTGTGGACTCGGTCTCTCATCTCAGCCTCGGATCTGCACTTTCATGTCTTGACTGGACCACACACAGTCCCACCACTCGGTATGGATATGCACACATGCTGGACGACTACCGCCGAGCACTAAATCCGTCCCAGTCGCTCAGAACATCTGCAGGTCCTGACCCGAGGCTAGGCATCATCACAAACATCCCTGGGGCCTCCTGATGAGGACCTCCTTTGATAGAGAGCGGTTGGAAAGGCGAGCATCCGCCGCGATAACAAGAGGGAACGGGAGGGGACAGGCGGTAAACACAACAGATCCAAAACACTTGATCTTGCCGGATTCTGGAATCCCGGGACCCAAGTTTCATCGATCAGATTCGTTCTGTTCGGTGTGGTTTGTTTTGGACAGCGTAGGGCCGCTTCTCCACCTTGCAGAGAAACGCTGGGTGGGCAACAGGAGAGATACAGTATGAGAATGGTAGCCGAGGGCATGGCTCACTTGGCCATCTCGAGCAGACAAGGCGACCCTATCCATTTGTCATAGGAAAGCGAAGGCAGCTCAGGGGGCCGTCGCTGGCGGGTCTATATTGGGCGAACGCATAGAAGCGGGAGTGTGGGTTGGCTTGACAGGTACATATCGTCAGCCATCGCCGACGACGATGTTAAGCGTGTGAAGAATTCACTTTGGGGCCTGGGCAGGGTCTCGCAGTGTTTGAGGTGGTGGCTTGGATGTAAGCCGTGGGCTAGGAGAAGTTCAATCGACGAAATGTGATGTCCGTTCTCAACTTCTGTCATGTTTGACGTCTGAGGCAGAGTGGAGTATCGTGGTTGGTCCTCTTGCTTCAAACAGTTACAGAGCCGTGCTCGTGCATTAGCCATAACCCCCGGCAGGACACTGATTCGACAGCATATCAGGTCCCTGTTTCGCGGGCCGGATCATTAAGATTCTTAAGGCCGTCCAGGCTGTCGTGGAACGTTCGGCACCACAGTCTGGGCGGCAGTGGATCTCGCGGTATAAAGCTTAAGCCGCTTAAGAGGCGCTGTTGAAACGTCTAGTGACTGGAGGGTGTGCCTGGCAGGCTCGGTGTCAAGTCCTCTCTGAAACAAAAGGTTGATTTTTGTCCAGGGGAGCAATACCTCGTACTGCCAAAGACGAGCATTGACCTCTTCCTTTTTCGTGTTTCCAACAATCCTATTCAGACTTCGACTTCATCCGGACCCGGGGATCAATAAGAACGGTTGCCTTACATAGGCCGGCCCCGGGGGCCAACATCAACAAGCGCCGCCTCATAAGCAGGTCCGGCCATCCTGCAGGAAGAACTACAGCCACTGCTACTCCAATGCCGACGGCGGCCGCATGGCGCAGGAGGTACAAGAGGGTGTGGAAATATGGTCGGAGTGGCGCTGCCCGCGGAGAGCTTGAATCGCATCCAACGGCTTGGGTTCTGATCTCGCATGGTGAAAGATTGCGACCTCGAATATGGCCCCCATCGGTGACAGCGAACGCTCAACAGGCTTGCATCGCAAGCCGGAGCTGGAAGTAGCTCCACATGAGATATTAGCCATCAATGCGATATCCACTGCAGAGTACTGCAGAGTACTGCAACCCGGGCAGGAGTCTGCATTGGCGAACCAAAGAAGTTGTTGGACGTTCGAGATCCGAGATTCGATATATTCGGGGGTTTAGTTCCAAGGTTGGGTTGGGTTGGTCCAGGTGTGTTCAGGTGTGTGTGTTCGGGTGCAAGCAGGGGCACCGATCCCTTGAAACTCGCTAAACAGTAGCCACAATTTCACAGCTGTGTCAGCCTATTTAGTCTACCACTGCCTACCACAGCAATGCTTGTTCAGTGGAGGCTTTACCCTAGCACGAACCTTGGGACCTCCGGGGCTCCAGGGCTACAGGGCTTCAGGGCTAGCCTGCACCTGTACTGTACAGTAACCTTTGTTCTTTAGGGCCCTCGGCCCGTATAGCGAGTACCCGCAACTTCCCTCCCTTCTGCAAGCTCGAGTCGGAGGAGACAGAAAACAGAAGGAGATCTCCATTGCTTCCAGATATTCCCCGCGTGCCACGCACCGATGCAAAGCTTACCATGGTAAAACGTTAACCTTAATAAGACTGGAGCCCACTCTGCGGCTCAGAATATCACGCACGTCTTGGCGCTTAGCTAGTGAAGTGACAATTTCTCATCTCCTTCTTCAGAATCGTGGGCGTTTATGAAGACTTTGTGCTTGCTGAGACCTTACATGCCTCAGGACTTGCTGCGCGTGATGCGAGAAACAAACGACGTGAAGGCAGTAGTACCCCATGGCCGCTCCTGAGGCACGATCGAGGTTTCTGTCTCGTCTCGTTGTTTGCACATCAGTGGGTTCATCCGAATTGCACCCATATCTGGGTATTGAACACAGCCTCGAGTCGTTTGACAAGGGTTCAGGGGGAGATCCGTTCGGCTCGTGGCACACTTGTCGGATTGTTTTCTCTGGCTGCCGATCTTAGCGGAGCCTTGGATAGAAGATCCCAAGGTATCATGTGAGAGGATCCCGTGGAAGCACGCATCAGAGTCCAGCTGCAATGAGTCTTTCCAATGTATATGTGAGGCCCACGGGAAGGAAGGTGGTGCCAGGTTCTGTGATATACGATGACAACCAGAGCAAAATTCGTCAACTGAAGGACCGGGGCATCAGGTTGCCCGGAGGATTGACCACTCGGGAGTGTGGACCGCCGAGGAGAGATCACCGGAACCAAGCCCCAGTGGCAGTTCCTGGGAGATAGTACTGAAACACAGAGAGCGTATATTTGACAGTGGCCATATCAATCATCTGGGAAAGGCCAGACGGTCGAGACTTCATTCGAAGATGGCTGAGAAAACCTCATATCTGAGATAGGGGTGAGGATGCTGACAAGAGTACGGTGAATATGATAGGCGGCTCGGTGTTTGATGCCGCTAATGGGCCAAATTCGGTGTGCATATTGGTTCCATGTTGATTGCCTTCCTCGAGTGGTCGAGCTCTACGAATAAACGCCTATCCCTATGCCAGTGACCGTAGGAATTGCAAGACTTGCTTTGCACGCGTAGAAACATCGAGACCCGGTGTGAAGTGAGGTTCTGGTCGTGGCCTCTCACCAAAGGGCACCTATGCACAGAACTCCTTTTTGTAAGAGGACTGCGGTTTGCGGATGTAACGGCAGCAAGCACAGCAGCCCGCGGTACCTCAAACAATGTTCGTCAGGAGGTACCGGGAATCAGTTTCAGTAAGCACCGGGGAATGCCCGTCCCAAGGGAGCACCTCCAGAGCTCAATGAATTGTTTCGAAAGGTAGATGCAAAACACAAGCATGTCTATACACTTCCAAGATCGTCATGTCGTCGGAGCGTTGGCTAATGTTTTCCAGAATCGTTCCGTGATGTTATCAAGGTGAACCTGTATGGCCGCGCACACAATAGCGTGGTCTTGGTTGCTCGAGCGAAACTCCTCTACTTGTCGGCTAGTCGAAGACATGAGTGCCTATGTTATGCGTGGAAATCACGCCGGTGTGGTCTCTATTGCTCTCCCATCAGGGTGTAATGTTTCCGTGGAGATGATGCTCAGAATTTGCTGGCGTTGGTCTAGTCATTTCTCCTGCGGATTGTTTCCTCGTCAGAAGACCTGCATTCGATATCGATACTATGTAGCGAATCCCGGGTTAGATAGTCGCGCGCAACGATCCTAGGCCACCACTTTCATGGTTGCTCGGATCTCGCAAGGGGAACATAGCTTCCACGGAAGGGCGTTGATGTGACTACCCCGGTACCAAGCCTTGGGCGTCCCTACCTCCATATCGGATGTCGAGTCGACGATATTGAAGTACCTAGCCCTGGGTAATAGGTATGACCAACGCCCGTGAATGTATGCCATAAACGATGGAACCCTTGAGGATCGATGGCCTCAGTACTCGGATATCAAGATGTCAGAAAGACCGGGACACCACATTACCCGTGGACTTCCAGGGCGAAGTCACCTTCTGGAATAGACGTTTTTAGGTTGGGACTTCCGACCAGACAGGTGAGTAGACATAACGACCAAACCACTATCCGCGACCTTCCTCTCCGTTTCTCGAGAATTGACCCAACTCTCGCTGCCTTGAGTTGCTCGCAGGTAGCGCACAAACCAGCATGTCGAGGAGCAGGTTGCCACCCAAGACGGCCTTGGGGAGAGCGGAGCAAGCCCTGCGAATACCCCAGAGGTCGCCCTCCCTTTCTGCTGATGCTTGAGTGAAGTTCCTCAGTCATCGGTGAAGACTGACCAGAGCCGTGTATTCTCTCGGCCCTGACCATGCCCTGCCGCTGGATTGGATCCCGAGTCCGAGTCGCGGAGTTTCCGGAACGTACAATGGTCGTAGTCATAGTCATAGACGGCGTGCCCAGGCAGTTTCAACTTCAACACCCACTCCGCCGCCGCACGGTCCAGGAGTTCACTCGGCGCCGTCAACGGTGGGTGCCTTGGAGCGGACACGGGCAAGTGGAGACAACCTTGGAGCCTTCCAATTCTCAAGCGACTGTTAGGTATTGGAACGCTGTACTGTTCTCAAGTACAGGCTGATACCTGTACTCAAGGATGCCGATCGCACACTGGCACATCAACATCGTGAGCTTCAGATTGTATGGTACGTTGACCACTCACTGCTTGGGTCGTCGAGCTGGCTCCTCGAGCGGTCTTTCAAGATCATTGACAGAGGAATCACCGTCTCAGGCCACCGAGACGGCCTCCGTCTAGGTAATCTTTGGTCTCTATGAGCCCTGGCCTTCCTCGTACCTGTACCTGAGCGAGGAACTTAATATGACGAACATCTGCTCTTGGCATCTCCAACAACCCGGTGAAACAGCTAGCGAAAGCGAACACTGTAGCACTGGTCAAGCCTCCGGTGAAGGTGGCGCTCGAGGGTTGGTGGTTTGGCTCTTTCTCCAAGTAGCCAAGTCTGGGCCCAACTGGATGCTAGACGGCACTCGAGGAGACTTGTGAACCTCAGAGAATGCGGCCATGGACTCAACAAGGTCCAGCTGATTCGACGTCTTTGGTCTGTGTCGGTATGCGAAGCCATCCTGGTTCCAACGATCGGCTTTGGTGTTTGAAAGGAACCCAAGTGGAGATACTCACTCACCTGCGGGACACCTAACACCATCGTATGTGATGATTCCTTGGGGCTCGCCATGACGCCGTATATATGGCGTTGCAGCAAGTTTACCTAGGTAGTCTCTTTAACGAGGTTATCCTCAGTCATTTCAATGTTGTTAATCCAAGTAAGTCTCCCCACTTCGAAGCGAGTAATGCTAGCTACATATGTAGAGAGCTTGGACGTGGGGCCCCAAGGGAACATCTGGAGATTTGGGAGACATGCCAGTGACTTGGACTAGAAGTATACAAGTAGGTACGTATCTCAGCGGTACGGTACACTCATCTCCAGCAGAATGTGTCAAGTGTCAAGTGTCAAAGATGCAGGAAGCTCCATACGTAGACAGTACATTCGCATGTACCTCGAAAAGACGTTACATCTTCAAACAACACTGGTACGTACCTGTAGTTGTATCGACTCCTCCTGCGAGGATGTACTCGTGCTGTGTAAAACCCTAGAACTTCGGATTACCAGGCAAAGTGCTGCTTCTATCGTGTATCGCTTAGATGTTTCTGCATAATGGTCGGGGGATATCAATTCCTTCAGGTATTGAACTGGTGGTACCAGCCACTGTTGCAACCCGCTCAGGCATACTCAGAAAATGCACACCTTACAGGTGGACAGATTGAACTCCCCAATAAGCAACCTTGGAATCTCGAAGAGCTGAGGACAAATGGCCGGCGACTGACGATGAGGGTTTCCATTTGGAGGACATAGTACAATATAAGAAGTACCTAGGTACTGCGTAGTAGCAGTCGCATTCTTGCAATCCACCTGGGCATTGATCTCCAGGGCCTTCAACGTCAAATTGGGAGATTGTTACTGCATCCTGCCTGTGTCCCATTAGGACCTCGGGAACCTTGGAACCTTGGAAGGCCCTAGCCTGCCTACCTACCTAGGTAGGTACCTACCGAGGTAGAGTCGTGCCCTATACCCCCTGGGCAACTTCCTGTAGGTACATGCCATGTAGGCTAGGCAGGTACCGTAGCGAGAGACTTTCAGAACCTTGGAAGCGACCTTAGCACCGCGACACCCTGAACCCGGTCAATCAACCCACTCTGGATTTTAGGCGAAGGTACCGTGGACTGCAGGGGCCACGTGAGTCGACATCTGCTGGAGGATCCACGCACGATACCCACTTTCTGGTCTACATACACTACCTGGGCATTTGCAGGGCAATCAACGGCGCGATCAATCAATCATTGATATCTGTTCAGGCGGTCTTTTAGGCTGTTGATATCAGCCGGGAGGGAATGTCCACGAAGATGGCATAGCAGAACAGAATTTGAGGAGCTCCATCTACAGAAAACTGAACAGCCTGGGTACCCAAGCACATTGCATTACATAGGTACCTAGATATCCAACGTAGCATTAATGGACAATTCTGAGGTCACTACTTTAGTCACCAGCTGTCCTTTATAGCGTACGGGGTACTTGGCCCAGAGTACTTCCCTTCCAATTAGTAAGTCAGGTTCTATACCGTTCGGAGTGCGGGAGGTCGAAAGGCGGGGGCCTCAGGGTTCAGGTATTTTGAACTTCACGAGGGGGGAGGTGGTGCGAGGTACCTAGGTACCTGAATCACCCGCACTAGATTAGCGTCTGGCTATCATCCCCGTTCGGCAGGCACCTTGCACACTTTTGGTTCGCCAAAGCCTGTTATCAGCAGCAACCCTGTCACCCTGTGAAGAAAGAGAAAAACAAGCGGCAGGCGCGCACTAACCGACGGGTGGCAACTGGCGACTGGCAACTGGCGATCGATTAACCCCAGACCCGCGCGTCGAAACAAAAACTGAACACCGAAGTCACTCATCTCCTGCCTGCCACAGCCTGCCACAGCCTGCCACAGCCTGCCTGGTCTCTTCTCCCCACCCCACTACTATGTAGACCTTGCACCCGGTCACTACGCGGTACCTCTTCTCCCCCATCACAACAACACAGGAAATACTTGCAACCAGGCATTCAATCACCAACCTTGCGACTTTCCATCCAGCTTGCCTTTGCGACCATTGCACTCCGGCCTGGGAAATCGATTCGAGGTACCATTCGGTCCGCAACCCAGAGAAATACAACCACGTAAGTACCGCGTTTTCCCACGTTCTTCGTCTTCGTCTGCCCATGCGCGTCTTGTCAATCCCAAGTCACGTCACGTCTCTTCTCGTCTCGTCTCGTTCCCATTGTTTCCCTGTCCGCCCGCCCGCCCGAAGCTGGTGCTGGTGCTGGTGCTGGTGCTGGTGCAGAGCCGCAACCCGCAAATGTACCGGTACATGTGCATGTCACGTCCACTACTTGTATCATTACCCTATTCAACTACATCGGTCATGCTTGACGGTCATTCAGTGTTGATGCCGCTCGAAACCGAAATCTAAGGATGGATGTTTTCGATGCGCCATCGATATTGATTCCAACATAATGGAACGAAATGTCCTCGGCGTGAGAAGGCGAGAAAGCACCGCAGCAAACACGGCAGCCAGCAGGCAGCCAGCAAAGCTGCAAAGCAGCGGCCACCCATCGGCGGCTCTTCGATCTCGTCCACCGGTGTTGTGTGTATGTGCGCATTCGACGCTCCAGGTCAGATTGGATCGCACCTACTACCTATCTACCCAAGTACCTGCCTCCATTCTTTGACCTCGAGGCTTCATCCTGCCTGGAGCTACGACACGACAGCCGTGCGAACGCACAAACACGAATACACATACGCACACACACACGCACACACATACACACGGACATTCGACAATAGACACAGACACGCCGTATCAAACGGGCTGCACTTCAACAGCGGCATGTGTCGTCATCGCCCTCACCCTTTCCTCGGAGCGGTTGACCAATAAGGCTTGGGAGCCGACGACAACAGACGCGATACCCTTGAAACAATACACTAGATCCGGCACCTGAGGTTTTCCTCTTCTTCAGCTGGGCTCGTCTGTCTTGTCTTGCGCACCCTGCCATCCCCAGCCCCAATCTGAGCCACCCACTGTGCCTGCCGTGGCCCCAGCCCTCCCAAGCTGCTTTCTTCCCAGAGCTCCGGCATACTCACATTGTCGTTGTTCACTGCTGCTGCTGGTCTGCTGTCTCTTTTCTGCCGCGCCAACAGCCAACCACCATCCCTCATTTCCATCCACAAAAAAGTCTGCCGTCGCCACTTTTTATTTCACATCCTTCCAGCCCTCTGCTTCTTTCTGCCACCACTGGACATCCCTGCTGCTTCACCTGCAGCCCGGCTCAGATTAAACAAACAGGGCCATGGTCAGCATCCTGAGTCGCTGTTGTTTTTCTTAATCCAGTGTTGGTGGTGGTAGTAGGCCTCGAAGTGGTGGCCGTATAGATTGCAATTCGGCATTTTCTGGTGATGATGACGCCGGAGTCACAAGCGGAAGCCCCTCATGGTATTGCTACCAGCACAGTCCTGCTCCAGCTCCAGCTCCAGCTCCAACAGCTGGGCGCCGGTGGCAATACTGGCAGTGATGATGCATCCGTCAACGAGGCTCTATACAACAGCTTGAGTCAAATTGTTGATGGCGACATCCAGCTGGATCCCAATCTGGATCCCGCTCCTATCGTCGATGCGACTCCTCGGATTATATCTCCCGTACTTGATCCACCTGTCATCATTATCCACCCAACGGCGTTCTTACAATTTTTTTTCCCTTTCCAAACCCTTCCCTTATCATCAGCATCAGCATCAGCATCATCATCATCATTCTTTTGTGAGCAGTTGACGTCGGACAAGTCTTGGCTAACAATCTGCGCGACGCGCAAGTAACGGTTTAGAGCATGCAGCAGTGGCAAGTCACTCCGATGGGTGCTACGTACGCCACGGCGTATGGACAACCCAGCTCCACCAACCACCAGCAGCAGGTCAATGATGACTTCCAGTGAGTAGCTACCCGCTCCCTTTGTACCTTTCTCGTATCCAGCTTTATATACACCCACCCACCAAGGTAGCTCCTTGCCTCTCCGGGGTCCCTCTTCCCCCTACCCCTCCCTGCCCGCGCGGGTGGCCCGTCCTTTGTCGCTAGCTAGCTTCCAAGTATTCCTCTTGTCTCTCCTACCATCCCACCACTCGTTCCTATACGAACCTCACTCAGTCACCAATGCATAGCCTTGATCCTGCCCCCATCCGGATTGTGTGCTCAACGGTGGTACGTACACCTGCACACGACCCGCTTTACCGCCTACCAACCTTGCCCTAGTGGGCTCCAGCCGCTCTCGTCCCCGTCCCCATCCCCATCCTCCCGTTCCCCGTCCCCCAGTCTTATACTTCATGTACTCATTGTACCCCGTCACCTCTCCTGCTTGTCCCTCTTCTTCTCTTCCCCTCCTCGATGTTACAACAAACAACAAACAAGGGCTTGGTGGTATACCAGATCATGAGCGACATTGGAAAGCACTGATCACCATATAAACCTAAACTGGTCCTTGTCCCCGCTCCTCTACCCTTCCACCCCTGTCACGTCCCCCCATCGAGGTCAATCCCGACGGCCCTGTCAGGTATCACTACCCCCGTTGGATCCTATATAATATCGGGGCAGAGTGTCCTTGTGTCCCCTGTCGTCCGTGGCCCCCTGTGGGTGTGGGATGGTAGTTTCCCCGGGTGATACACCTGCCCAGGCTTCCAACACACACGAAGTCCATCGGCATCTTATCCCGCGTCCCGTCCTATCTCATTCCACACACAGTCCGCGGGTGCCCTGTCTAAGCCCGCCCAGCCTAGCCCTGTGTACCGGTCGGGATCGAATCTGCTACCTGACCAGCCCAACCTCGCTACCTCGTTGTCTTTGTCTCGCTACCTCGTTACATACCTCTCTACATCTGCCTGATACTCCCACGGGCCATCCACCTTTTTTTGGTTCACGTCATTCGCGTCTCGCGTCTCTCCCCACACTGCTTGCTACTTCTGCGTTTGTGCTTGCTTTGTTTCGTGCAATCGACGCGATACCCTCGAGCCAGCCCTCGCCCGAAGCGAAGCTACTTCACTGCAACCTTCCTTGCCTCCGGTCTTCTCAATGAAGAAGCAGAGAGGGGACGTCCAGCCGTCATGGCCTCCCCAAGCCTCACCCGCGTTGAATCCGATGCAGACGCAACAACAATCGCCCTTTGCTAACAGTGCCTGGTACAGCACTCAGCAGCACCAATATGCCCAGCCAGACCTGAATCGCCGCAACGAGGCCGCCGACTATCGCTCCTATGGTGCCGCCCCACATGCCCAACAGACCCCGACCCAGCAACATCATCAGCAGCAGCAGCAGCACCAGACTGCCATCCAGCCTCCGATGCCCGTTTCGCAATACCCGGCTCAGCAGCAGCAGCACGCCCAGCATGCCCAGCATGCCCAGCATGTGCAGCCTCAACATGTGCACCCGCATCCCCAGCAGCACGCGCAGCACATTCAGCAGCAGGCACAGTCTCAGCAGCACCATGTTCAGCACGCCCAACAGCCCACTGCTGTCCAGCCCCAGCAGGTCCAACAGACCCCACAGCAGTCAACCCCCCAGCCGGCCCCGGCTCCGGCCCCACAGTCTAGGGGACGCAAGCGCAATGCCGCCGCCGCCTCCGCTACTCCTGCGACAGTACCGGTCACGGTCCCTCCCCAGACCGTCCAGACGCCTGTCCAGCAGGCTACCTCGGGCCCGACGCCCGTTCCTGTCCCTACACCCCCAGCCACGATAGCTACTCCTAGCCAGCCTGCTGCTGCCACTGCCGACAGCGCCCAGGCCGCTACTCAGCCGCCTCCGGCCAAGAAGAGTAGGACAAATACGCCATGGACGCCGGCAGAGGAGCTGCGTCTCAAGCAGATGAGAGATGCTGGACAGAGTTGGGCCGAGATTGCAAAGGTAGGATAGACGACACGATCAACATTTCTTTGATGACATGCAGACTAACCCGCGTGACAGACCTTTCCCACCAGAACAGAGGGTAGTGTCAAGAAGCACTGGTACAAGGACATGCATTACGCAGAGTTCGCGGAAGATGAGGTATGATACTACAAGCCACCACAACTGCTCTCCTCTCTCTGCCGATACGGATCACTTGCTAATCAACATGTCTACAGAGCCAGGCTCTGATGAATGCCATTAAGGAGTACGAGAACAACAAGTGGAAAGTCATCGGCCAGAAGGTCGGCAAGCCGGCAAAGGCATGCGAGCAGTACGCCAAGGAGCACTTTCCAGGTACGAGACCCTTCCCCTACTCCCACTCCCACTCCTGGGTAGCGCGACTCAGGCCCGAGGCATACTATGGGAGTGATGCGCGCTGCTTCACTATCGCAACGAACAGGTACTAATTCCGACCCACATAGATCTTTTCACCCCTGCAAAGCGCGTCTAGGATGGCACGCCCGGGGTTGGCACTTCGTCTCCTGCGCGACGACGTCACTCAGCCGCATGGGCAAAGGCACGGGCTGGCTTCGTGCATCCCAACCCGAACCACCAGTCTCAAGTAGGGACTGATGAAGGAACTGGCCCCTCTGGATTCAAGACGTGCTCCACACCTTAAGTTTCTGTTATTTACCTCTGTTCTACTTCAAGGGTTCCACATGGATGGAGGTGAACACACAAGATTGGCCACAGCATGACCTTGTAATGCTCGGACAGCACAGGTGGTCCATGGTCTTTTATTCTCGGCTCTCACCCAAGGTCCAGGGGTCTCGACCAAGACCCTTCGACCTTTTCATGGCACCCCGACTTTCGGGAGGGGGGTCATGATTTGTTCGGACTTGTACCGGATCCAAGCCTGATGGGACTGGCGACGATCGTAGTTGCGACGATACGGGCGCACGGTCCTGGTTGGTACGATGTTGGCCTTATCGGGCCTTGACTTTCTCTGTGCAGTCGGTACGACAGCCTCGAGCAGGGCGTTTATTTGACGAGACTTGCGATGGGATGTCCTAGAGGGTGTGGTAATCAGGAACGGGTCATGGCTCGGCTGGGCCATCAACCCGGTTGCTCGTGTGATTCTGGCTTGTCGTTGAATGGCAGAAGGCGAGGTCTCCAGCAGTGGTTTCGAATTGATGGTGGGAAAAGACGGTGAGATTGACGAAATGCGGTTGTTTGTCTGTTTTCCATAATTATTGCTTTGATGTCTTGAGGGGTGGTGACTTGAGGTGGTTGTTTGAGATGCTGAAAATCGTTATACCCCCACCAATATATGGCTTTACGTTCGTCCCACTCAAACAGGCAAGGTTCGGTCTGGCAGTTCCCCTTGTGTCCCTTGAGGTGCGACATCTGGGGCTCAAGAGTGGCACCGGGGGCGTCTCCAGAGTAGTGACATCTGGACCCAAGTACACAGTGATCAGTACTCCAGGGATCCGGGGATCCAGGGACCCAGAAGGTATGCGTCTAGACTCTAGCTTCCGTGTACCGTGTACTGTAGATGGGTTCGAGTCATGATGGACCCATAGATACCTTTACCTTTACAGATATACCATGTACATACAGTACAATGCTGCATGTATGTACCGGTAGTGCCATGTAGAGGAGCTCGTTTACAAGAAACAGTCTAAGGAGGATGTACACTACATGCAGACAGATAGGTCCATGGATCGTACGGAGTACCGTACCTGGCTGGTACAGTACTGGAGCCGGGCCACAACACCCACCACCCCGGACGTTTATCCCCCAGAGCGTTGGACGGGGCGGCAAATCTAAAAGGCCGGGGACCGTTGATGGTTGATCTTTTTGGCGGACGGTTTCACACTAACCTACAAGACGTGAAGACCTCCTTGTACCCCCCCCCGCCAGCATGCTGCATGGATAACAATGCCAACCCTGACTGGTCAATCTGACCTTGGCCAATCTGGCTTGGTTACGGTATTCTGTATTCCACAATCTTTATCCCAACACAGTCACATGCCGTACTTGTGCCGCAGTCTTGACAGACAGAACAAGTACACTGCATACATGGCATGGCCTTCATTCTTCAACATGATACTATTAGCAATGCGATACGCACTCCTTACTTTCTACCTCGAGGAAAGGCATCTCGAAGGGATCTGCCCTGGGATCCATGGATGGGGTCGATGCCCCAGTTGATGCAGCAGCAGTCGAATGAATCCCTCCCCCATTCGTATCGAGCGACCAAGGGTGTCCAGGTGGGTACCATACAAAGATGTTGGTATCAATATCTACCTACCATGGCTATCAATGTACGGATTACTATCTCGGGGCTTTTTCTCTTCTTGGTCGAGTGACTAGCAGCTGGATCTTTCCGTTACGATCTTCGATCTTCTTCTCTATCTTCCTTCTGCTTCAGGTCGATCACTCGCTCCACTGCCCACTGCCCACAGCCCACAACCTTCTTTATCCTTCTTGTTTTCTCCAGCTTCTTCTTCACCACGGCCTTACCCTCGTTACGGCCGTTGAAGATAGTGGGGAATTGTTTGCCAGGGTCAACTGGTAATATCGGGACGGGCATCAAACACGGTAATAACGGCAACAAGACCAGTTGACTGCAAGCAAAAGACTGCCTCCTACTGTACTTTGTTCTCCCTTGGCCACCTCCTTCGCCCCCTGCCCCTACCACGAATCCTTACGAACACCTCGCCTCACCCTTCGTTTATCTGGTTTCCTTTGTTCCCCATCCGCGATCGCTGCGATCGGAACATCGCGAACTCCCCGACATTCGCTTTTGGTATATTTGCCTTTGATTTCAGGAGGATATAGTGTGTGGCCTGCACGTGGTGCCGAATTGTCCAGTTGCGCCTGCCATCGCGAATTGAGACCTTGAAAGAGGCTACGACACACGGACGGACCCTCACAAACACCATAATCATCATCCCAACACATACGGTACTTCAAATTCATCGGTCGAAATGTTGCGATCAATACTTCCTGTAGGGGCCGCCCTCCTCGGCGCCTCCTCCGTCCTCGCCTCGACCTCGTGTAGTGCGGGCAGCCTTTGCCCCAAAGACACTCCGTGCTGTTCACGTGGGTCTGCCTTTCCCTTCATGCGCCCAGATTATGCATCCGTCCCAGTCTCAAGCACCACCAATCGAAGAGAAAGAACTGACAAGATGGCCCATGTGCCTACTTGCAAACAGAATACGGCGAGTGTGGCATCGGCGCATACTGTCTTGGAGGCTGTGACCCGCGCTTCTCCTTCTCTCTCGACTCTTGCGTGCCCGAGCCCGTCTGCGAGTCCAAGACGATGAATCTGGACTCGCTAGACCGCGTCATCAGCATCGACAAGTACCTGGGCGACGCCTCCGAGGCCGATTGGGTCTCGTCCGGCGACCCTCTCGTCTACGATGACAACATCCTGCTCACCATGCCTGCCAACTCTACCGGTACCGTGCTGGCATCGACCGTGTACATGTGGTACGGCAACGTCAAGGCGAAGCTCAAGTCCTCGCGGGGTAACGGTGTGGTCACGGCGTTTATCCTGCTGAGTGATGTCAAGGACGAGATCGACTTTGAGTTTATAGGGGCGGACCTCACGACATCCCAGACTAACTACTACTTCCAGGCCCTACCTATTTGTAAGTGACGGGATGGGATGGGATGGGATGGGGTGGCTGGACGGCCCCAGGCCAGAGACAACGTCGAACTGACACAACGGTCTCCTAGGGACCAACGTCGTAAATATCACCGACCTCAGCGACACATACACCAATTTCCACGAGTACGAGATCGACTGGACACCCGACAAGATCACCTGGTCCGTAGACGGCGTGGCAGGCCGGACTCTCAAGAGGACCGACACATGGAACGCGACCACGAACCAGTGGGACTACCCCCAGACACCAGCGCGCATCGAGCTGTCCATCTGGCCCGGTGGGGCCTCGTCCAACTCCGAGTACACGATCCAGTGGGCCGGCGGCGCGATAGACTGGGACTCCCAAGACATCAAGGACTATGGCTACGACTTCGCCACCTTCAGCTCCGTCACCATCGAGTGCTACAACGCCTCGTCCGGGTTGGGCACCAACAAGGGCAAGTCGTACTACTACGACAACATCTCCGGCCTGAACAACTCGGTCGTCAACGGCGACAACGCCACCATCCTGGCCAGCTTCCTCGGCACGGGTACCGACATGGAGGCGGGCGCGGACACCTCCGCGTCGGCCAGCAGCTCCAGCTCGACGGCGAATACCGTCCCCGGCAACTCTGGGTCCGTGGGGAACGCCGTGGGCGCAGGCGACGACTCCTCGTCCGGGAGTAGTAGTAGTGGCAGCTCGACGAGTTCCAGCACGGACTGCGCCACCACCGGCTTCGTGCAGAGCTGCGGCGGCGACGGCGATTCCGGGAGCAGCAAGAAGAGCGGTGCCGCGGGTGGGGGCGAGGCGGTGTTTGGCACGGGGGCCAGCGCGTTCGCGGCTATTGTCGCTTTCGTGTTTCTGGTGTGGCTGTGATGAGAGGAGGGACTTGGCGACTGAACGATCTCATCTATACATTGACCTGATCAGGTGGACGTTTACTGGTTGCTAATGCTCACTTACTCTCTCATGGAAAACCCCCTCGGTGGCAACAGAGTTCGTTCCGACAATGACTTGATGGCACGAAACTACTTGATCCCGCCCCACGACGAAACCAGCGTATGACATGGCCGGTACATTAACCCTCCGTTTATAATTGTTTTCTCTCCTTCCAAAAGCATTTCAGCCAGCCGACCGACCATCATCACATCACTGCGCATCAGACCGACCAGACAGGAACATAATAGAGAACTACGAGGCATGCATTTGCAGGAAAGCATCGAGTGCAAGAGGAGGCGTTCTTGATTGCCAGGGTTAGCATGCGACGGGATCAGCCAGACAAGAACATACACGCGAGTGGCGAAGACTGCATTGGAGGAACATAATGATGGCGTTGTTTTCCATGAGTTTCCCATGCGCCTCCAGTTCCTCTGGGGTGGGGGATTGGTAATATGGGGTGCACGACGCAGGAATGGCTATCACCAAGGATGGTCGGCTGTATATAACACGTCGAGTGACACCCGTTTTGAAGATTGAGTTGCGCCAGGGGGGCGTGTTCATATTACCTGCATTGCGGTGCTTCATGACATGTCTCTGGTGGTTCCGTTGTGGTGACATTTTCTATCCGTCTTCCATCCAAGGTTTTCTTGGTGATTTCCCCGGCAGTCCTATCGTCGCGGGGGAGCACCAGCTTTCGCTGTCCCATGCTCTCTCGTACCCCGTCTTACATATCGTAGCCTCCACCGAGCGTTTTGAGATGTATAGTGGGGAATAAGCTATCACGTTGACGGGCATAGGATATACCCAGGGCATCGTTCATCCACCTCGACTAGAAGCACAAACCATAACTTAGCCTAGAAACCTTACCCGACATGTCTCACGGACGTACAGCCCTTCCTCAGTCGAACCCCTCTATCCTGCTCCCAGAAACGTTAGTCACTCTTCTTATTCCCCTCCTGCTCCTCCCTCCACCTAGTCCGCATCACACGCCGTAAAACCCTCCCCATCACAAACCCCGGCGCCAGCTCCAGAGCCAGCTGCTGCAGCGCATGGGGGAAGTACCCCACCACAGCAGGCCGGCCGCACCCGACCCTCGCCAGCACCGCGCGGGCGACCGTCCCCGCGTCAGGCATGAAGAAGGAGACAGGCCTGCGGTTGTCCGACACGCCCGTGGTCTCCCCGACCCTGACGGACAGCACCTCGACCTCGACGTCGCCCTTACCCTCTTCCTCCCCCTCCCCCTTCCCCTCCCCATCCCGCCCCCTTCCCAGGAGGGCCAGCTCGCCGGGGAGGGCGCGGGAAGCGGTGCCGAGGAAGGTCTTGGCCGCGGCGTAGGCGGCGACCATGGGGAGGCCGTTGTCGGCGAGGGAGCCGATGCTGACGACCAGGCTGGGGCTGCTGACGAGGAGCTGCGGGAGCAGCGCGGACTGGAGGAGGAGGGGGAATATGGCGTTGAGGTTGACGGTGTCGAGGACCCGGGCCTCGGTGGCGTCCTGCAGGAACTCGTATGTCGGGGACCTGGGGCCCCCGCCGGCGTTGTTGATCAGCACCGTCAGGTTGATGTCGGCCAGCGAGGCGGCTAGAGCGTCGAAGTCGACGGGGGTCGTCTTCGCCGGCGTTGAGTCCGAGCCCCGATCCCGACCCCGATCCCGATCCCGACAGTTATTGCAGCGGATGGCAGTCGCGTCGGCGACCAAGGAGCGGAACTCACGGGCGGGAAACCCCCCGGCGAGCTCGTCCCTCACGGCGGCGAGCTTGGTGGGGTCCCGGCCGTGGAGCACGACGTTGAAGCCATGGCCGGCGAGCTCGCGAGACAGCTGCTTGCCTATGCCGTCGCTGGCGCCGGTGACGAGGGCCCAGGCGGGCTTGCCTGCTGTGTCGTGGTGGAGGTAGCGGTGCAACCTCGAGGGTCTGAGATAGAGGAGGAGGAAGGCAGCGGACTTGAGGATGATGCTCAGGCTGGAGAGGATGCCGAAGATGTATACGACGGTAGGTAGGAGGCCGTCACGCTGGATGTCCAAGGGGGAGGGGATGGAGATGGGGAAGAAAGTAAGATTCCAATCGGCCACACCCATTGCCCGTGGTGTTGGGTAGTTCTTTGCCGTGATATTCAGCGAATCTCGTCGACTACAAGCGAAACGATGCGATACGATGCTAACTGGAGGTGTAAGTAGAGTCACGGGTTGACAGGCTCATGTGGATGGCAGATGGCAGATGGCAGATGGCAGATGGCAGATGGCATATATGTCGAACTGCAGGATCCCATATCATCTTGCCTCAAAGGTTGGTCGCCTTGCTTGGCCAGACCAAGTGTTGCGTGCCACATGCGCGCAGTAGGACGGTTTCTAGAGGTTGCGTGTTCCGGGGTTCCATTCCGTGTCTTCATGTTTCTGTGTCACGGTGACAAGGGAGAAGAGGAGTGTGGGTTGAGGTTGAGCTCACCCACTTATTTACTTGAGATACTGAGGTAGGATAAATTGATGCTGGTGGTTGATTCATCTAATACGAAGTACCAGTGTGATACTTGAGTACTTGCTGTGGTCCAAGTACTTGGTGTAAGTCAAAGTACTTGGGTACTTGGATGATACTGGGGTACCTTAGTCTCTGTATAGTGTAGAAGTGCCATCTGTATTACCTCATCAAACCGAACTGAGTACCTGGGTATCTAGGTAAAGGCTATGTACTCCGGTACCTCGATACCTCTGGCTGCACAGTAAGTGATACCTGCCCCACAGTAGTAGCTCTACCCCGCATCCCGGGAGATGATGATGATGATGATGATGGTTGACACTATGTATACTGACACTGTGGACTGTGGACTGTGGACTGTGGACTGTGGACTGTGGTGATGATAACCGTAGTGTTGATGATGCGATACCGTCCATATATGCCGTATAGAGATACCATCACTGATAATACCGATAATACAGACATACCTCCACAATCACCCACGTGTTTTCCGACAATTGAAGCCGGCTACGGGCACTCCTTGCGGGTTAGGACATCACGTCTTCGTAGGACAGGTTATCTGGAGCTCCCCATCTCGACATACGTGCAGCTATATATCTACATATCTACTCATCCAAGCAGACACAACAGACCACACATCCACCTCAACTCCAAACCTCTCCTCTCCTCTCCATCTCAGTAGATCCCAACAGATAAAAACACAAAACAAGATGCCTCTCGTAGCAGCGAACCCCACCCCCCGCGTCATCCTGGGGCTCATGACCTTCGGGCCCGACGAGGCCACCGGCGCGCGCATCACCACCGTCCCCGAGTACGCAGAGGTGCTCGACCTCTTCCAGCGGCGCGGCTACGGCGAGGTCGACACCGCCCGCGCCTACATCGGCGGGAAGCAGGAGGCCTTCACGCGCGAGGCCGGCTGGAGCGAGAGGGGGCTCACCCTGGCCACAAAGGTCATCTACCCGGGCGCGCCGGGCGCCAACACGGCCGAGAAGGTCGCCGAGAGCGTCGAGACGAGCCTGAGGGAGCTGGGCACCGAGACCATCGACCTGCTGTACCTCCATGCCGCTGTACGCCTCTTCTTCTTTGCCTTTCCTCCTCCTTCCTCCCAAAACACACACACACACACACACACAAACACAACAGACTGACATCCATCCCCACCCCACCCTTGTAGGACCGCGCGACCCCCTTCGCCGAGACCCTAGAAGCCCTAGACAAGCTCCACAAGCAGGGCAAGTTCGTCCGCCTGGGCCTGTCCAACTTCACCGCCTTCGAGGTGGCCGAGGTCGTCCTGACGGCCAAGTACAACAACTGGGTGCGGCCGACCGTCTACCAGGGCATGTACAACGCCATCACGCGCTCCATCGAGCCGGAGCTGGTCCCCGCCCTGCGCCGCTACGGCCTCGACCTCGTGGTCTACAACCCCCTCGCCGGCGGGCTCTTCAGCGGCAAGATAAGGTCCAAGGACTTCACCCCCGCAGAGGGCCGCTTCAGCGACAGGGCCGCCAGCGGCCAGGTCTACAGGGGCAGGTACTACCGGGACTCGACCTTCCAGGCCCTGCGGGTCATCGAGGCCGCAGCCGAGAGGCACGGCCTGAGCCTGGTGGAGACGGCCCTGCGGTGGGTCGTGCACCACAGCGCGCTGAAGGTCAAGGACGGCGGCAACGATGGGGTCATCATCGGCGTGTCGAGCGCCGACCAGCTGGGGAGCAACCTCGACGCCCTCGAGAAGGGCCCGCTGCCCGACGACGTGGTCGAGAGCCTCGACGAGGCCTGGAGGATCTCGAAGGTCGACACCGTCCACTACTGGCATGGCGAGCTCGAGTATCACTATGACCCCAGGCAGGTGCTCTTCGCGCCTGGTGCGCAATGAGCAGGCCTGTGGGCAGATAAATCTATAGTAAACAAGTAAAGGCCGCGTGTGAGCGAGTGGCCTACTGTACCAGAGAAATAGACATGCGTGCAACACATCTGATACCGTGATACCCAACACTTCCAGCGCAGCCAGCCTCAGCAGTATTTAATACATCCGGGAACAAGCTCTTGAATGCGGTGGAGGGGCCCGGGTGCGGTCAATTTCGGGTCAGCGTTGGACGGTCGTATAGCGTCTCGTATCAACGGGACTGCTACATGGAAAATAGGTGGTCACTTCTTGGTCTAACTCATGGACCACCGCTTTTGTCAAAAGAACCGCAACCGAATCAAATGTGCTATATGCGGATACTAAAGAAGCACGGACGCCTGTTGCCTTGCCCATGTCACCAGCAACAAAGCTGGAAGGTTTGCGCAGCAAATGCTACGCAGGTGAACTATGCACAGACCGATCCGTGATGTATCTATCCTTTCGTCCGCCATGGTGAGCCGTCTCTTCTCGCGAGGCTCGCGAGGCCGCCTTCAATGGCTCCTTCCAAGACGCCAGAAACCTCTAGCACAGCCCTATGCTCAGCCAAGCATGCAGACGGACGCCAACGAATCCGTGAAACTCCTCTCTGGTTCCCTGCCGTGGCCGTGGCCCTGGCAAAAGCGTAGTCTCAAAGCCCCAACGCCATGCAAATGTGTCGTAGTAGTCGTGTAATGTACAGGTAATAGAACAAAGTCAAATATGTTGTGTTTCGGTCGGTGTGCTGCCGAAATCCAGATGCCCCCAGATGCACATCTCGAGGCAATGCCAGCTCCATCGTGGTCGGACCCGCTAAGGTTCTCGGTCCAGACATCGTCGGCGTGTTGCCGATGTTGTAAGAGCTCCAGAGGTGGTCCCCAGTATGCCCATCACATGAAGATGCCGACCCAAGCGTTGTTGGGAGAGACCTCCGACTGGCAATCGTCCACCGCACAGAAGATCTTGACCGATCGGGCTTTCTCACTAGGCTGGAATTGAAATCCCGTCTTCGCCGCGGCCGAGTCCTTGCCCTTGCTGTGCTTCTTGCGATTGTCGTAGCAGCTCTTGCAGTAGACCTGGAAGCAAAGTAGTTAGCAACTGAGGGAAGGAACCGGGGCGTAGGGGCCAAGCAGGGTTGTGAGCACTACTTACATGACCACAAGCCTTGACAGCCCAGAAGTGGTGCTCCTCCCTGTCCTTCTTTGTGCGGGCTCTCTTGGCGGGTCGTCCGCTGTTGCCGTCTTCCTCCTCTTCCTCAGAGTACTTCAGCTCATTGTCGCAGCTTGGGCAGACAAAGACCTGCTCCTCGCCCGTATCCTTGTCTGGACCGGTATCGCGGGTAAAGCCAGGTCGAGCAGCTGGCGGGGCCTCGAAGTCAGGCTTGGGCGTGGGCTGCCTGCCACCACCACCGAAGAGACCGAAGCCATTAGCCTGGTAGTTGAAGTCGGGAGGGTTGCCGGCGAGAGGATTTGGATTCATTGGGATGGCGGGGTTGGCTCCGATGAA
The DNA here is from genome assembly GCA_003795295.1 of Cytospora leucostoma. Lineage (NCBI taxonomy): Eukaryota > Fungi > Ascomycota > Sordariomycetes > Diaporthales > Cytosporaceae > Cytospora > Cytospora leucostoma. The sequence goes on along the minus strand of LKEB01000046.1, from coordinate 169,007 downwards.
TTGGATGTCAGCTTCGCGAATCTGGCCGTAAGTAAGAAGTCCCGGGAGAAGACCTCTGATTGATCCCATGAGGTTGCGGCCAAAGAGGTGGTTGTGTTGGTCTCGCTGAACTGGGGTAGGGGCTGGGCGAGGTAGGCGGCGGTTGGCGGGGATGTTGTCATCTGGCGAGTCAACGGTCAGATCGATGACAGCAGCGTAATTGTTGAGGAAGCTGCCGTCGCTGCGGTTTAAGGAAGGTGTGCGACCGTTTTGTGACATTTGTCGTCGTGGGTTCTGGTGTGGGTGGCTATCGTCGTGGTTGCGACCTTGGGGGCGGTGTCGGAGAAGATTCACAGGCTGGTGCCGGCGTAGTTCAGGACTGTCAGGCTCCTCGGTAAGATCAATGACATCGACATTCTGGGCGTCGTTGCCTCGTCTCTGCTGCCTTTGAACCCTTTGTTGTTGACGACGTGGTGGGGTTGGAGGGGCAGGCACGGCGCCCTCGAAGACCACCTCGACGAGTTCATCATCCATATCCAAATTGTCCATATTGTTCACGTGTGCCGAATCCTCCGATTCCTCTAGGTGGAAAGAGTCCCAATCCTCCCCGAGGGACCTATGTGCACGAAGGGCCCCGGAGCCTCTCCCTCTGCCTGGCCGTTCAGCCTCCTCCCTGGCGGCCCTGGCGGCCCTGCGAGCCCTACGGAGGCGCAAGTGTTCGCGTGGCGGAAACACTTCCTCCTGATCTTCCGGATCCAATCTTGGAGATGAATACTGAGAGGTTTCAGGGCGGTCAAGGTGGTCAAATTGGCTATGTATGTCGTCGATTTCGGAGGGTTCGAGACTCTGGGCTGGGAAGTAGTCTGATGGAGGAAGGGCGTATGGGTTGCGGTGGAGTTCAAATTCGTTGGCAGGATCAAAGTCGTACGGAGGTTGGTGGCGATAGTTGGCACGGCTCCGACGGGGCAATAGAGGACTGACTGGACGCGGCTGTGGGTGTTGGTGCTGATGTGAGTAGTGACCAGGCCGTCGCCGGTTAGGGCGAATGTCAGGTGTAGCACTGACACGGCGGGGCAGATTGTGGTTGTTGATAACTTGTGGTTGACGAGAAGATCGCCGGTGTGGATCGCCGTCGGGTTCGGGAGTGTCGAGAAATGAAGCCGAGGGTGGCTCTAGTTCAGAAGCGGTTGCTGACAAGTCTGAGCCCAGGTCCAGATTTAGGTTCAAGTCCAGGTCCATGTCCAGATCCAGGTCCATATCCACTGCCGAGCCGGAGACCGAAGCGGAGTCAGGCCAGCCGGAACTGGACTGAGAGTCAGGCCAACCGGGAGTGGATGGAGACGCGGCAGCAGATACTGGGGAAGGGGAAGGGGCACTTGAGCTTGATATCAGGTCGCTGTCGTCGGCTGAGGGCGAGGCCAGTGAAGACCGCGACAGGAGACTTGAACCTTGACCAACACTGTCGTCGATACTATCGTTACTATCGCCCCCGTCGACACCGTAGACGCCGTGCAAGCTGTCTAGATCCTCATCTGAACTTTGGGTACCCTCGACTACAGCATCGTGGGGAACTGACTGGGATAGATATGGCTGAGGAGAAGAGTCCAGTGACAGGTGCTCGTTGTTGTTGTCGTAGGCCTGCAGGTAGTAGTCGTCGTCGTCATCTTCTTCCTCCAGATTGACGAGGTACGGTGCAGGATTCACGAGACTGTAGATGGACGGAAGTCTACTCATGGTTGAGGAAATGCCGAAGCATTGGTCTCTTTGTTCGACTTGACGATTCGGATTCACCACAAAGATCTCCGATGGGAGGCTCCAAGTACCACGGATATGACAGCTGGATCACCACTTCGAAAATGCACGCGGGGGAAAAAACCACAGGTGGGAACAACAAGAAGGAAGAGAGAGAGGAAGGAGGAGTGGAGTAATGGTGTGAACGTGAACCTTGGAGGTCCCGGTCAAGTGAAGTAAGGGCCCAGAGCTTCACTCCGATCAATGTAGAAGAAGAAAAAAGTAAAGATGCATGTAGTCTATTAATTGCTGCTCAGGTAACGAGATAATGTGAGGATCAGCCGGGGAGGGTTGGCGGCAAGTGCTACCCGTGGAATGGGATTGCGACTGCCACAGCATGTCCGAACACCTGCACACCTGCACACCAATCCATCCATGGATACCTACTAGCAGGTACTTAAGTAGGTACATTTAGCAGAGCGAGTACTTTACTTGGTACCACCTGTTCATGGTTTTCCATAGAACGATAACTTAAAGTACTTGCGAAAGAATAAAAACGTATAGAATACCGGTACCTAGGTACTTTCACGTGCCTAGTAGCCCCGAATCACGATCTATCCAAGCAAACAAAAAGTCCGTTATATATGAAGAAGAGGAGGAAGAAGCAATTGATGATTATGCCAATATTGCCGTAACTCAGTCCTCTCAACTGATCCGTCAGCATTAATAGGCCCGAGCCGCTGCAACTAATTTCCAATCTCGCTGATATTTGTTTGACTTTGGAGCTGTTCATGCATAATTTTCATCGTCTGGGCGGCAAGTTGCATCCGTTGCTCTGCGTCGAGACCCTCCCCTATCAATCTGTACAGACTAGGTACCAAGTAGGTACCCCCATGAACATGAATGAAGGGGGTATGGCGAGTACGACATGGTAGCTGGACCTCAGGAGACAATAGGAACAATGCAAGACCACTGGTATGTTCATAATTCTCCCTGCTTTCGAAATCCTGAAACAATCATGCATCTGCAACTTTCAAAGGCCCATGATGAGCTCCTCTTATTATTCATTGTACTGAGTTAACGCCAACCATCCTGCCTCCGGGCCTTCCTGCTCCCCTTTCTCCAGGCCAGTCTCTGCCTTCGACCTCAGCCCAGTCGTCTGCCTTTTCCATACGTGTCTTCAGCCTCAATGTCATATACAAGCGCAGTCTTCCCTGAGAAAGTGTCTCCTTAGGATGCCTCTGAAGCGCCCAGGACAGAAATTACACCATCCCCGTTGGCCGTAATCAGCTTCTTCGCCTCCTCACCCCAAGCCAAGGCAACAGAAGGTGTCGCGCTTTGTAGCAGCTCGCTCCACGATTTCTTGGTCTTGGAGTACTGTTGAACCGTCACACCGGACGGTCCAGCTGTGGCCAGGTACTGGCCCGTGTAGTCCCACGCCAGGCTCTGTACAGAGCTACCGATGTCCAGCACCTTGGCCGTGGCCGCGTCTCCCTCCTTGCGCAGGTCGAAGACGGTCACCGTCGTCTGGCCCTTAGCCGTGGCTGCTATCCAGTATCCGTTCTCCGAGAAGACAAGCGCTTCGACCGGCGCTCCCAGCGTGAAGGTAGCCGCCTCCTCGCCCGTCTTGGTGAGGAACATCTTGATGTCGCCCGTGTTTGTGCCTGCCGCGAAGAGGTGGCCATCAGGGTGGAACGCGCATGCCGTCAAAGGCGCGTTCGAGTATACCCGCGTGGCCCTCTTGAGTGCCGTCAGATCGTAGAAGACAAAGCTCTTGTCCGTACCAACCGAGGCCAAGAGGTTGCCCCCTGGGTGCAGCGACAACGCTGTAGCCGCGCCAGCGTGTTCTGAGAAGGATGCGACCTCACTCCCGTTCTCGATGACCTTGACTGATCCCTTCGAAGTAGCAAATATGACCTTGGCACCATGCCAGACTGTATCTGTGATAGGCTCGTCGATCTTGAGGTTCCTCTCCAGCTTTCCTGACGCGATCGAGAAGATGGCCACATCACCCTTGAGGCCACCCACGGCCGCGTAGCCTGCCTCTATATCAAGAGACGATGTCTGAGGAACGGGAAGGGGCTCGGACGTCTGTGGCGCGAATGTTGCGATCTCTTCGGAGCTTGCCCAGCCGCTCGGCACTGGCCGCTTCTTGCGGCTCTTCGACAGTCTGAGGCTCTGTTAGCATGGGATGTACATATGGGGATGGGACCCTGAACGTCGTACCTCGCCTTAGTCTCATCCACCTGTGCAGACAGCTCCTCGGGAAGCGCCTCGTTATCCACAGCCATCGCGTCGCCATTAGCTCCGGCACCAACACCGGCAGTCACCGTGATCCTCGACAGTGAATCCCGTGCCTCGTCGCGTTCCTTTGTCAACCGGGCGATCACCCTAACAGCGGCATCATGTTGGTAGAGCGCGTTGGCCAGCTCGTCCCTTGTTTGCGAGAGCTGTTGCTTCAGCTTGAAGGTCTCCAGTGCGAGTGCGTCCCATTCGTTCTGGAACGTCGACAGGAGGGCGGGGATCGAGGTCAGGGTCGGTGGTCGAGGCTTGACGACGCGGGCGGACTTGATTGGGAGGAGGTCTTCGAGGTCGAGCTCGTCGCCAGTGATTGGGTCCTTGCCATTCTCCTCGATGTACTTCTCTATCAGCCGTTTCTCGAAGACAGTGCCTGTCTTCTTCGAGACGACAGGCTCCTCGGGAGCCTCACCTGAGACTATTGCCACATGTTAGTGACGGTTCAGATGACTAGGGTATATCAAATTCACATACTCGCACAGAGCATATTGATGCGAACCGAGTTCAGTGATTGATGATGTTGAAAGCCCTGTGTTGGTTATTGCGCAGCGGACAGAGCGGTTCCTCGCGGCTGGCCGTTCAGCCTTCCAAGCTCCGTCTTGATGTTTTTGCAGCCGCGCCGAATTGGCGGCAGGCTATTACGCACAGACCGCACAGACCGCACAGCACCCTGTACAAGTACCAACCTTGGAAGGTACCGCGGCATCTGCCCGGGCCCATGGGTGGGTACCTACCTAGGTAGGTACCTGGAGACCTGGGTGCCCGCTCTACTGCTGTACCTGCCGCCGTACTGTGCATGGTCCAGGTGTACCGGGACCTACCCTACCTACGGTAAGGTATCGTAGGCGTCCATGTCATAGGAGGCACGTTGCCTATCAGTTACAACCGGCAGGGTGCAGATTACAGGCCACCCTCCCTGAAGCACATACAAGTATCAAGCCTCGGCCTGAAAGCTTCAAGCTGCAATATTACCTAGGCACACTCCCATATACGACTCACTCGCTTCAGTATTTCTTCCAAGGTTATGTGATCGAGACGGCAATTCAAAATCCGAGGGTCTACGAAGAAAAGAAAAGAAAAAAAAAAAGGAAAAAAAGGGCACCGTCTTTGTCGGAATATAATCATGGCCCCAGCACTTCCAGACGTGACAAGCCTCGCCTCATTGCCAGACTCAACCATCATCACCGTCCTCGATCTTCTCTTTGAGCCCAGCGAGGATCTACACTCCTTGGCGCTGCCAACACTCCGCTCCAAAACCTTCGTCACTTATCCCGAGCTGATAGACACTATCCGCGACCAATTGCTCGCCATTGCTGACAGCGTCCACTCCGATCCTACAGCCTGCCAGCCCTTGCTGTCAGTGTTGGGATCACATCCCAGGCTAGGCGAAAAGAAAGTCGAGAGTGCGCAGAGTGCAGCTGAACAGGCCCAATTGAACAAGGGGCCTGAGACCGAGGCTGTCAGGTTGGCGGCCCTCAATAAGGAGTATGAGGAGAAGTTCCCGGGACTGCGGTATGTGGTATTTGTAAATGGCCGGTCCAGGGATGTCATCATGGAAGATATGAGGAAGAGGATCGATAGGGCTGATTTCGTGGCGGAGGAGAGAGAGGCAATCAACGTGAGTCTCTCTGTCCATTCGATGGACGGCAAGGTCGGTACTAACAAACAGCTTTGCAGGCCATGGGAGATATCGCAAAGGACAGGGCTAGAAAGCTCAACAAGGAGCCTGAGTCCTTCTGATTTGGGGGCCCGGTTCCTCTCAGGGGAAGTTGGGTCGCCTGAAGGCTGCCAGTCACACGCAGCAGCCTGATTACTTGAGCCTGACCAACTTCACTCCCCGCCACTTCTGTTGCGATACTTATAGGCTCTCTGCTCTCCTAGATGTTGTGTCAGCCCAAGCAGTTCATCTGCTCGCGACGGATCTACCCAGACCAGTGGCCACTTGGTAAAATGCTATGTCGACGCCTTGTCCGCTCGCCCACAGCTTACTTGGGTGTAGATGAAGGCTATTGGCGGTTTGCGTGTATGTTGCGGCCGCAAGTACATGATCGCGCTGTTGGTAGCTCAATATGGCTTCGAGTACTATATGGGTAAGTGGACACAAAGACCTAGAAGGCGTTACAGGAACACCGAATACCCTTTGAAGCACTGCTGGAAGCGGGCCATGGCAATATCGAGACCTCAGCCTCATTTGCTATCGACTCCGCCCGCGAGACGGGCGACGGTTCTCGATATTGTTGTCATCTACTCGACCAGTCTTTGGATTTTTGGATGACACTCGTACACTCCAACCTGATTCGCGATGGTGGCAAGGATGCCGAGACAAGACCTGAACTACTGGCGCTGTCGTCCCTTTGGATCCCCAGCCTCCTGCTGTGTCACGGCGCCAGCAAGCCGATCAACCACACCTCGTAGCGTGGCAACAACGTTGTGCATTGGCTACCGTCACGGGACACAAGAGACGAGCGGTCGCAACGCCACCTGTATGACATTGTCACCTAAAATTCCCTGTTTCTTTTCTCTTCAATCTTGCAACCAGGTCTGCAAACCGTCTTGAGCAGACTCAGCTGTGTCAACATGTCAGGTACAACTTTCCGAGCCATCTGAGGTGGAGCCACCATGTGATGCAGCCGCTGCTCGAGGACCGGGGCCGTTGCAGACGTCAAGCATTCACACCATCTGACCGGTCTTCGTCCAATCTTATTACCCTAATCTGCTTTTCAAAGAGGACTAAAATATCCGACTCGAAGAGACACACAAGTATCGAATTGAAGAGATGTGGCTGCAAAGGGAGGAGAAAGTAGCCATGTGACCTGGAGGTGCCCAGGTGCTCAGCATGTATCACATTCCATGCTTTGGAGGTGAAGCTGCTTCTACTTTTCCCTCCCGAGGTATGCATGGAAGCACTCCAAAAGCCTTCCAGGTCCTTACCTACTTAGCAGGTACCTAGTGTACTGAAGTAGGTATGGACCGTATGGTATTTAATGACGTGCCGCCCAAATTGGATGGCCGGACCTCAATCCTGCATGAGGTAGCTCTATTGCCGACTACCGCGTGATCAACCCCTCTATCGAATCGGGGACGACCATGTTGGTTTCTCAAGCGACGATTTCTGAAGCTCATCTCACTGCAGCCTTGCCGTATCACGGCCCGGTCGCCTGACTTACTGCCATGATACTTGTCCTATCCCAGAACTTGACTTGTCCAGTCTTTTCCCCAATCCTAATCCCTACTGGATACAACCTGATGACTACTGGAACGCCCGTCAAGGGGTTTTGGGGATATAGCTGGTGACCTCTGTTGGCCATTGGAGTATCACGTCGGACAGGCATAAGCGAGCAGCGTCAACATTACACCATACGACTTTCATCAGCAACCCAAGAGCTTGATCAATGAGTGTGCCAGCTCGCAGAAACATCGCCGAGTGAATGAAATACTCGAACCGCGTGTGCCATGTACTCTGGTATCATGCAAGGATCACCACGCTGACATGCAAGCCTCGATGCCAGCATTTCCGCCCTCCGCAAACAACCCTCGTGTCGATATTCCGGACCACTCACACTCACTCAAATTTCCCCGACTTTTGCTGGCTATAGTACATGTCACATCCTATACGTGAGGGACCTACATATACACATGCAGCTTCTCCGGATTGTCGCCCGCTTATCTTACCTGCATGGCAATGGTGGCCGCATCACCCTGGACCCCTGTGTCAGTCCCCTCCTCTCCGAGACTAGGAAAAGTGATACCGCTCCGCATTCAATTATTCTGTCATTATATTGTCCCTGGGCGACCATAGCTTTGTCGCTTTGTTGTTCAGCTTCTCCAGCCCGGGTTTCCCATCTGAGAACTTGGCTTGTTCAAGAATTTCAACTACCGATTCACAACAGAACGAGTGCATCGAGGGGGGAAAAACGTCAAATAAGACATAAGCGACAACTTGTGCGTATCCGACATTTCCTTGACCAAAATACATGTCAAGGACTCACATGGACTCTGTCACTGTCGTATGACTTATACCGAAGACCGATCACTTCTACCGTGGAGTCGTATCCACGGACTTGTCCGTCTTCCTCGTCATCCCTGCCACCTCCAACATCAACACAGGGAAAATATGCCGTCATGATGGATTGTCAGCCGTAACCAGTTCTGGACAGCCCCTCTGGATCATGTCCGGTCAGCGTTCGAAGCGTCTCAGCAAGACTTTGCGAACCGTCCATCTTGACTGGGCGAGTGGGCCGAATTGATCGCCACGCGTAGAGGAGCTGTGCGACTGGGTGGCTCGCTCAGGAGGGAAAGGGGACGAGGGCTGAAAATATAGGAAGAGGCAGTCAGAACAGGAGTGTTCGCTGCGTTCCTCGGACATCTTACAACTATAAGGAATGGCTTTGTCTTTCCATCGCCCAAGCCAGCGCTCTTTATACGAAACCAGTCACCACCACTATCAGGACAGATTTGGTGGGAAGGCAGTCCAGCTCGGATACTACAGCAGACCTCTGAGGTTCAAGCAGTCGCCAGGGCAGATACCGAGCATGGCAATACATGCCGACTTTCAAGGTCGCTATGAACATGTCTTGGAGAAGGCACGAACCTCCAGGGAGGGGAACTCTCCGTCACCGCAGACAGCTTCATCTTCATTGCGGAGTGCGACTATTTCGCCGGATGCAAATTGTGGAGTTCCGGCAGTCTTACAGCCTCCGCGGCCCTCAGTACCAAAGCAAGATGATCACACTTTCACAGCATCAGAAACATCATCCGAAACTTACCAGACAGCCACGAAAAGAAGGCGATCTATACATGACGTCGATGGCCCTTACACTGGAAGTCTTGGTAGCAAGAAGCGCCGCCTACGCCGTGACTTGATCACTTCGAGGCTTTCCCAGCCGTTCTCATCACCAGCCACCCACATCTTGAACAGGGAGACGGCTGCAGCGGGGGGTAGACGCTTCCTGAAAATGGCGGCGGCGGCAGCTGCTAGGAAGCTCACTGCCGTGGTCATCCCCAGACCTCCATCGACGGACTGGGACCTGGGAGCCAAGGTGGCGGCCGCTCAAGTTGCCACCGTCATCCCCGCGAACAACATTCATTCCCTCGCACCCGCAGAGATGATCCGGAGAGCAGCCATCATGAATCGGTTTCGGATCCGGGTGTGCGAGGAGGCCAGGCAGCGAGGGGACAGGACTGATCTCGAGATGACGGCCAGCGCCGCACTGTTGCGAGCAGGGGCCACCGGACTGCATGGCGTGGGCTTTCTTGCAGATATGAGAGCTTCACGAGGGGTAGTCGCGGCTGATCCCCAACCCCATCTGCCTCCGCAACAGGCTATCTCGAAATGGTCGACTTCCAGCACGCTTACATCCGCCTCGCGGGCCACTGTACCACCGGTTGTCGCCCGCCCCGTAGCCCCTCAATCATCGTCTCTATCCAGCACAACTGCCCGCTTGTCGCCATCAGAGAGCCCCTCGAAGGCCATCAACACACCAGACCCAAACGACTCCTTCTCGTGCCAGAAATCCATCCGATCCCAGGAGCTGCCGGCTGTGCGCCCCCATATAGTAGAGCCGGCCGGAGACGAGGAGACACTGAGCTTCTCGGCGACCGACTACAGCGACGACTTTGCCGAGCCAGATGAAAGCGATATATACTCTGATTTCAGCGTCATCTTTGGAAATGGCGGTGGCAGTGACAGCAGCGATAGTGCAGAGGACCTGGGGAAATATGACCAGCGGTGCTCTGCGGAGGGTGATAGCGGTGCCAGGGAGCATGTGGAAGATTATATGGATGACTTGGACGGTATTCCATGGGATGCGAGATGAGGCCCCTTTCTGTGGTCGAATTCAGCAAGGATCTGTCTGTACGCCATCGGCACATCATATTAAATTGATTTGTACCTATACGGATCACCCCTTAGGTCAGCATAGCATTGGATATGGAAGTATGTTCACCAATTAGCCTTATTGTAAGGGCTGTATGGGAGCATGGTAGACACATGATGTCGGCCATCGGGTACGCTTTCGACATATGAAAGAAAACCGGGTGCCAATAAAACAATGGTAAAATTCGGGTTCTGGTCACCGGTCGTCCAAAGACTCGTAATAAATCGCGTTCGGCATGTATACCTGAGTATGTATGTCTCATGCAGCATTGGCGAGGGCCAGATTCGCACGCCTCGCCGCAGCATATGGTCCATGCATTGAGTTCTACAGCCCAAAGCTGACTTGTTGGACCCCTTGATTGTGTCAGTTGCTTGCCCTCACGTACGATGTCCGCAGGTGGGGATAAGGTTCGAAACGTCAGTGGTTCAAACCGTAGCCTCAGCGTACATATGTAAAGTCGATCTGCCCAACAATCGGCCCAGGAAGACCCCGAACAAAGATCCATAGGTACAAAAAACGAACTCAAACAACAAATGAGGGTTAGAAGCAAATGACAAAAAAAGACTGTACACGTTTCTTATGGCGTCTTCCTGGTATTCCGTGACCAGCACGGAGGGGCAACCCCAAAGGCCTAGATCTTTTCACAGAATCCAAGGTGCAGCTTCAACGAGTTGAACTGCCAGGCCGGGGAGGTGCTTCCAAGGGCACCAGCTTAATCACCCCTAACACGCGGCCGCTAACCGCTGCGCCAACAACCCCCATTTGATTGTAACTGTGAAGGTGGGCTTTATAAGGACAGGTCGAGAGATCAGATGACGGGCCTAAGCGGTTGAAGGGGGCCTCAGGAAAGGTTGGGGGAGGGTGGTGGTGCAGTAGGGGTGCAGTGGACGGTCCATCCCCTGGCCAGCTGGGTACCTGGTCCAGACAGGCACCTACCTACTTACCTAGGTACTTCGTACATTTGTATGTATAGCAGGGAGGCCACTTTCATGAAGCAAGCTTCTCCTGCGGCAGCGAACTTTGCCTTGCAAGGTTCTCTTGTTGCCATCTGGCACGTCAACAGCCGAGCCTCATTGTTTGCAGCCACCACCACCACCAGTCTTCAAAGTCAAATGCCCAGCCGCTTTCCAAACAACCTCAATCTCACACTTGAGATCATAGAGATCCAATCGACGCAGTTCAGTCACATGAACAACGTTAAACACAATCACATCTCAGCGTACCTTCCAGGATGGCGCCCCGCACCAACGGAGACAGCCTGTTCGGCGTCGACTTCGACGGCATGGCCTGCATCAATGGAAACAGCCTGTTCGGCGTCGGCTTCGACAGCATGACCTTTGGATCCCTAGAACGTGATACGGCCGGCGACTTTGTCCCCTCTTCTGACATCGACCTCAACTCCATCGCAGCCACACTTGCAGCTGGAATTGAGTCTCAGTGCTACTACACTGGCGCTATTCGTCTCGATCCATACCGCCAGCGCGGTGCAAGGCTTCGAAAGATGCGGCCTCATCGGTATGTCGTTGTCTATTCTCATCCGCCCACCAGACAATCACTTGACTGACCGGTGGATCCAGAGGAGAGCATGTCAAGCGCAGGAGGGTCTCGTATAGTGCCTTTGGTGACCAGGAACCTAAGATCACTCTCCCTGCTGGCGTCTTCTTCACCACACCGTCCCGACAGCAGCCACTGGCTACCAGCAACAAGATTACTGCGAGAGACGGCCAGAGCATTGCGCCTGTGCGTAAAATCATTGGTGGACTTTTGCAGATCATGGCAAAGATGATAATGGAGGTGCTCTTTGGGAAGGGAAGCCATGTGTGATGCGCAACGAGGACCCGGAAGTGCCGATTTTGGGGCAGAGATTTCAGACATAGAAACATTGAGCAGTTTGGAGACAACACAAGACACACGGAAGGGAGATACAGGGTTGATAGTAAATGGATCGGAAGGCCCCTGACATGATAAAAATGAACATGCAAAAGCGATGAATGTGACAATGAAAGGGAAGAACGCCCGCTTGGATGATCTTGAGGGAATCCGTCACTAGCAACTTGATAAGGCTCCTCCTTGGGTAAAGGATAATGGGTCTTATTCATCTCCGTTATTAGCTTGGGCGTATAATGGCCCCATGATGGGTCAAGGTAAAGTTGTCAAGCGTCCGTAGGTGGCAGTTGTTCTGACGTATATAATCGCCTAGGTAGGTAGTGGGGCAAGTATGATAGTCTCAACCTGCCAGTCCAAAGGTGCGAGTTTGTTTACGTTGACGTTGATGCGGAGTGAAGAAGGTAAGAAAGGCAAATGGTGACGAGGGCCCCGGGAGAGGATGTTGACGATCATGGGTAGCACGTGCTGAATCATGTGATTCATATGAGAGCTAGTCCCAAACAGGCATCGACCTTGGGCTCCACCCGGGACGTCAAATCATGGTCGAGCGAATCAGCCTATCCCGAAATCCCTCTCCTTCCGGCCTGCCTTGACGAAACCTCATCACCACCACAAAGCTCGAGGATCCCTCTCCACTCAGCCTTATCCACACCAACCCCGACCACCAACCGCCGCAATGTTCTTGCAACGCTCCGCCGTCGCCGTCGCCCGCCGGGCCGCCGTCTCCCCTGCCGTGCGAGGCTTTGCGACCACTGCCTTCCGCCGTGAGTCTGTTTTGCAGTCGAGCTTGGAGCTCCGCCATTGGGTGGCCAACGCGTCATCCTTGCCGCTGCTTGGCCGCATGCCTGGTGCCATTGGGGGGACTCCGTGTTGCTAGGCCATGGTTGGACTGACACAAGATCTCTATAGAGTCCGCCACCAACAACAGCGTCGCTGCCAAGTCCGAGGTGCCCGTGCAGAAGTTGTCTGGTACGCCATCGTGAACCCCCCTCGCACCGTAACCACCCGAGAGCACCCAATCGGGTCGCCAACGATCCACAACAAGACATCGTGGACCAAGCCGTGTCAATGGCCAGGATTGAGGAAGCTGACTGGAGCCACGATGCAGACATCAGGACCAAGGACGACCTTCTCGGACCCGGTGCCCAGCCCGGCACTGTGCCTACCGACATCGAGCAGTCTACCGGTCTGGAGCGTCTGGAGATCCTGGGAAAGATCGAGGGTGTTGACATCTTCGACCTGAGGCCCCTGGATGCTTCGCGCCTGGGAACACTGCAGGACCCCATCCTGGTCCGCTCCGCCGGCGAGGAGCAGTACGCCGGTTGCACCGGTTTCCCCAAGGACTCCCACTCCGTCCTCTGGCTGACCGTACGTACACAACACAAAATTACACGCCAGTCGAACGAAAGATCAATGGTGGGAAGGGGATAATCGAGACACTGACAGTAGCTGCTATTCTAGATCACCCGCGACCGCCCCATCGAGCGATGCCCCGAGTGCGGCAGCGTCTACAAGATGGAGTACGTCGGACCCGAGGAGACCCACGACCACCACGGTCACGACCACCACCACGACCCTGCCCTCGACGAGCCCAAGAACTTCTCCAACTTCGTCGACCCCAAGTACTGGTAAATGCGATCACGATGGTGCGGGTTTCTGGACTACGAAGTCAACCGCCTTTGCCGGGGGGTTTATAGAAGGATGGAGATGAGCGATCTGGGGAGTTGGGGGGTTCCACAAGCCAGGCATGAAGGCTTGCCTTGTAGAATAGTTTTGCGGGAGCTGTATAGAACAAGAGTTCTTTTGGTCAGGAGCCTGGCTTGCGCCCGTGTTGTGAATTGGTAGCATCGTCCTGGCCGCTGACGGTGATTGAGCTCCCGCATGAGCCACGAGGGTTTCGACATCTTGTCGGGCCCATTGACCCCGAGCAGAGTTTTGCGCGGCTCGAGCTTGGGAATGCGCCGAAGAGGCAGAATCCCCGGGCTGCTCCATGCTGCTCTCCAAGCAGCCAGCCACCTTGACTTTCCTACGCCAGGACAGTCGCCTCGTGCCATGTAAGATGCGGTTTCTCAAAGGTCCAGCGGGACTCGTCGGCCTCAGTCTCCATCGTCATCCCCGAAGCTGAGCTTTATCTTCTTGGCCTTCTTCTTGGCCTTGGCTGGCGGCGCCTTGCTCTTGTCCTCGGCATCTTTCTTCACCAATCTCGCCAGGTCCCCCTTACCCTGCGTAGCAGCCTTGTACTGTGCGACGCTGTCCTCCCCCTCCGCATCCTCAGCATCAGCATCAGCCCCGACGATTTTGCCGGCCTTCCTCTTCTTCGACCCGCCAATGGCGGCGACCTTCTCCTTATCCGCTACCTTGGCCTTCTCCTGTCCTGCTTCTTCTCCCCCCTCCTCCTTCCCGGCTGTCGTCGCAGCAGCACTTTTGCCCTTCCCTTCTCCCTCTGCATCCTCCTTGACCGTCCCGTCGACCCCAACCTTCATACCCTGCACGACGTTTCCATCATCGTCCACGATCAACGGCCCATCCTCGGCCTCCTCACTCGCAGACCGCGGTTTCGCCGCCCTTCGGCGCGAAGCCAGGATTGGATCCGGCGAGTCGGCATCGCCCGCGTGTTGGCCCTTCAGGCGGGCCAGGAACGGCGGCAGGGTCTGGTCGTAGTGGAGGTTCTTGCCGGTGATCTTCTGCGACATGGTGGGCGGGCTGTTTGGCGGGGGGTGCCTGCTTCGGTAGAGGTGGGCTGCTCCTTGAAGGGGCGATCGCAGTGCCCTCGTAGCTGCTTGGGTGATGGGCGGTGCGGCTGTGTGGGCCTCGTCGCACGAGCGAGGGCGTGTAGCGAGTGATAGGATGAGGGTGTCGTGGTGTTCCAACGGCGTTAGGCTTGTGGTGTTGACGGTCGATTTCACCGGGGCCGGAGCGCTCTCATGCAATATGCATGCACGCACTCACGCGCACGGACCTCACCGCCCGGGGCCCCACCAAGAAACGCCGGCGCCGAGCTTCGGGTCCCCCGAGCCCTGAACCCTGACGCTGTAAGGCTCCGGCCGTCTTCAACCCTGAGGCTTCGCGACGTTGATCATACCCAAGCACTGCAATCACTGTGCAATCATCGGTCTTTCTGGTCCTCTTTCCCCTTCTTGAGCCTACGACATTGAGGTTTGCAACTTGCTACTCTTTCCTTTGGCCGAGATCCACCCGGAGTCTTCCATGGGGTCCCTCGCCGTCACCACGGACGGTCAGTCTGTCTGAGGCTTGTCCCGGACCGGGCCTCGTTCTGAGACTAACGATGTTAGGCGGGCGGGCTGGACAGTTTAAGTTTGACGCTTGAGCCGGAAATCGCGCGTTGCGCAAGGATACTTACACACTTACACAGCTGCTCGCTTGTGGTCTCACTGCCATACGCCGCAGTCTGTTGTTGAGCAAAGGAAGTGACGAAATAGACTGACAACTCTGTGATGCCGACCTCTTCTACGTCCTTCACTATGGTGCTATTCCTGGATGGATTTGCACATGGCACAGATGCCCATGTGCTCGGTGCTATCAGGTCCATGTTCATCTGATGGAGGCACCTCCTCAGGTATCGGTAGAGTTGACAACCAAGGGCGGCTGGCTCACTCAGATCCAGGGGCTTAGCATCAGCAACATGATATCATTCCAGTATCCAAGTCCACCACTTGACCCAATCAAGTCTCCGAATCTGGCTAGCTGAATGGAAAAGCAAAGTACAGAAATATTATACACTCATCGCTCTGGCGCTGTTACTACACTACCGAGTGCTGAGCTGGATGTGCTGGATGAAGGCCGCGAAGGACGGCCGGCAGACTCTGGAACCGCAGTACTTGTCCCTGGGTCGCAAACAGTAGGGAAGACCATCAAATCATCGCCACTTCCTGCGCTGAGGTGCTCATCGGGGCTGTTGGCTGGCACCAGCAGAGAGTCCAGAATATCCAGCAGTGACTCCAGGGGCACCCTCCCAAGCTGATCATGTATCTTCACCTCACGGCCGCTCCGTGGTTCCATAACAGCCCGCCACGTTACCGAATCCAACAGTGTCAAGGTCTCTGGGACAGAGTCGTACTCCGTCCTGTCACGTACGTCTTTGATCTTCCCCCTCAGGCTTCGCATTTTGGCCTCATTCTTCGACTCGCCCGCATTTGCGGCCCGATTAGCCATCATCTCCGACCTGGCCAGCATCCTGTTCGAGACAGCCGTTGCGGTTTCGTGCGAGAGGAACGGGAGATGATAATTCATCTCGAGTGCTATCCGCCCGGCATGGAGCGAGGATTTCTGGAGCCCGAAGGACCGCGAAAGATACCCTCCGCCCTGCTGCTGAGGCACAGGGCTTTCTGGCTTAACTATGGCCCCAGACATCATGGGGCTCTCACCATCCTTGGCTTGGTAGCAGGCAGGGACCTTGGCTGGATCAAGACCCATGGCCTCACACAGACGGACTGGCGACCTCTTGAGCTCCGCCACCACGCACTTGATCGCCTCCAAGCAGGCCGCCATGGTCTGTATGCCATGCCGTGCGCATTGTGATCGGAACCATTCGCGATGTTGTTCGGTTGCCCTGATATATGCAGCCCGCCAGTATCTGAACTCTTCCAAACACAGGATCAGAAATCTGACCACCCATTCCGCGTCGTTGCACACGCGAGCGATTCTGAAGAGCTGATGGGTTGTGAGCGGATATATGCCTTCTGGATTCCTGGGCCTTCCAGGGCCGTGGCTATCGCCTCCTAAGCCGTCGGCAGTCACTCCCTCAGCGGAGGATCGTGCCCCATGCTCTGAGGAACGCAAGCTCCTGTGAAACCTCACTTGCTCCGGCGTCCTCCACCTCATATACAACGCCGTGAGCTCCGGACACAGCCTATATCTCTGCGCATCCGCCATGTGGAAATAGACCTGCAGGACATAGTGGAGATCACTAATGGGCTGCCATGTATCGCGATATTCCGCACGAAGGGTCCTATCCCACTCCCTGACGCGGAAGTCATCGCCCATCGACCGCGCGAAGCAGATCCCTTTCCACGTCCTCTGGTCGAGCTCGCAGTGCGTCTTCGAGAACCCGCTGGTCCACGACCTGCAGAACTCCTCGCACCATTGTCGGGGCCCAGCGGCCGGGCCTGGCACGATGCGAGCGCCAGACGTGGAGGGCGAAGCTCGATGGCGGCTTGTAAATCGGCTGGTCGGCTGGGTGTTTCCTCGCAGGGCTCCTGTTGACCATCGCCTTCGCCGTGGGCCCGAGAGCCGAGGCAAACTGGCAGTTCTTGCGGCAGATTTCGAGCGAGGCCTGTCGAAATTCCAGGGGGAAGAACTCCAGCTCATCATCTTGATGGCAACAGGATCTAAGCTGTTGTTGTTCTGGTATTAGCGGCCGAACGGCTAAGCTCGATCCCGAAAGGGCTTCGGCGTAGGCCTCGGCTGGAAAGGAAGGGTGCGCACGCCAAAGAAATCTGGTGGGCTCATATAGCTAAGTGAAAAAGACAGTATAGATTTTTGGCTTCCGTCAATCGTGAATTCATTAAGCCTGGTCAGGTTGCACTTAGTGTTTGGTCAGTACCTACGTATTCACGTCCAGAGGGGAGGGCACAGCATATGGTGGAGTTATGACAATAATAAGTGTGATTTACAATAACACTGGCGCGAAGATGTCAGATAGACCCTAAGGTACCACCTGACCCTCTCTTTACGAGGCGCCGGTGCTCTGATGAAGTCCGATACGCCTAGCTGCTCTACGCGCGGACCTTGGTGTCTTGCACATAGCGGCGATGGACTGGACACGGACGGTGTCAACTTGAGGACACGGGTATTGTTCTTCAACTTGAAAATGTAACGTGGAAACACCGTCTCATTCTAAGATTCCCCGCTGGATCCTCACGCGAGACCGAGAGCCTCTCTCCTGCCCACAGACGCCGGATCGAGGTACGGGGCCTCGCCCAGTGAGCATACCCGATCGCCAACGCGGGCCTCTCCATAGTCATAAGTGGCAGTATGCCACGTGCTCCGGTTGTCCCAGATGGCAATGTCATTCTTACGCCACTTGAAGCGTACCTGAGCGTCGTGGTTCTGGGTGACGAGGTTGAATAGGTAGCCCAGGATCAGGTCGGATTCGTCTTTTGTGAGGCCGTTGATCCGCTTCGTGAAGCCCCTGTTCACGTAGACTGACTTCCAACCCGTCACAGCTGGGGGATATTGCGTTAGTATCAATGTAACTTCTACATTCGTGCCAACAACAATTGTTGGGCTCCCCTCCGGCTAGGGAAGCAGATCTTGACCATATGGGCGGACAGTCGTCCTTCGACCTTCGCGTGGGTTTTCCGACTGGTTCTGAGGATTGAAATGGGGAATATATGAGGCGATCATAGATAGAAGAGACTCACGATTCGTCCTAATAACAGGATGCACCGCCGTCAGCCCATCGCCCTGGTTCAACGGACTACCCCTGATGTCCTTCCTCAACGGGTTCCCAAGCAATCTCGCCTCCTCCAAGAAGAACTTCGCGTCATGCGTAGCCGTCAGGCCCTCCAGCAGCGTCCTCAACGCCGGCGACAGCCTATCGTAAATCTCGTATCCCGACGCCCAGATCGTGTCACCACCCGTCTCGGGGAGAGTGTGGATCTTCAGCATGGCATAGTCCGACGGCACCGGCTCGAAGCTGATGTCGGTGTGCCATCCCGCAGAGGCAAGCCTGGTGGTATCTGAGAGCTGGTGTGTCAGGCCGCCACCCAGCTTCTGCTTCACGCTGCTGATGACGGAGATCTGGTCGCCGAGCTCGCTGCCCTCCTCCGTCAGGGGGTGGACGTGGAGGCCCGATGATTCGGGGGAGCCGGCCAGCTCTGTTATGCGCAGCATCACCTCCTTCATATCATCTGTCGTGACTTCCTGATCGCGAAGGACGACCACTCCACGCTGGGAAACTAGATAGGGGACGCACCCATCAGAACATGCTTCATACCCCACAGGCGCGGGAGATGCTCACTTATGGCAGCGAGGTCTCTGATCCTCTCATCGCCCCATTTCAAAAGGTCCCTCACTTGAAGTCCTTCATACTCGCGTCCTATCACAGGCGTCAAGTCCTGGCTCTTGAAGCTATCCAAGCTGCCCGTATATTTCAAAGGTTGGCTAATGCGGGGGCGAGCTTGGACGTGGCCACCAAAGTATTGGCCGTCAAGCTGTTTCTCGCGTGTAGGTAGTTCGGCGGAAGGCATGCTTATGATTGCTACCGATCCGTGGCAATGGTTATATTTCGGGGTAGTATGCTGCGATTGATACTAAGAGTGGTCATGCAGTTTCCACTGAGGGTTCACTTGATTGTGACGAAGTCAGACGTGCCTGAGACCGTCAAGTATGATAGAACCTGCAACAAGGAAGAGCTACATATAATCTTAACAAGCGCAAAACAGACAGGCCATCATCGTCGCGATTATGTGCCCATACAGTAAGCAGTCCTCGGCCACACGCGCCGGTGATCGGCTCATGGAAGCGACCACGTGGGTGAAAGCAAGGTGAGGATGATATCGAGTAGCAGAGAAGCACGAATTTCCAAATCGCGCCATTCTAGAGGGCAGAATGGCCACTGAACCGAACGAGCAATGCCGCCCAGCGGAGGGAATATCGGAGTTCTGACCGGCTGGGCGCAATCGCGTCATCTGACTCCGGAGTGAGTAAATACGGCCATGCCCCGCAAAACCAGGGACGTACCCAAAGGTTGCATCCAACGGCAAATCCGGGCAATCATAGCGTCTCGTCTTCTTGAGACATCTCTTCGATTTCGTCTGGGAATCGCGGAGTGGCTGTCAGCTTCCGCTCGTTGATGATAGCCTCAAGTTCATGTACACGGCCATGGAAAGCGATGAGGAGATACGGCCCGGGGCGGAAACATTTCCCGACGCAAACCCAGTGATATGGAGTTCGGAAGGCGATGTTGATCCGCCCACATCGTTCTTATGAGAGAAAGCTGGTTTCGATGCCACGGCAAGATGGATGGCATGCGCCTTGCCACCTGGCTTTTCAATGGTCTTCGGCTTGCAGCTCATCGTGAGAAACTGTCAGAAGCAGTAACCGGTGAAAGCGCCAAAGATCAACCTCTCAATGACTTGAGTACAGTAATGGTGCCACGGTCCAACTACTGGCCTTGCTCGTCGCTGATGGCTGGATACGATACCTTATACAATGTGTTCCCCGAGTTCAAGAAGTTGGCTGCACAACTGGCTACCTTCTGCTCAACCCCGCTTCGCTTGAATTGGTCCAAGTCTTGGAGCCCGTAAACAGTTCGGAGGTGTGAGGTTTCGATGGGAAGTGGTCCCTCTGGCTAAAGCCGTTGCACATAGGGCGGAAGGGGTTGTTCATGGTCAAAGTATGTCGTCCGAACTGCTTCCTCCTTGTCGCGCTGTCATCCTTGCTCGATGTCTCGTGCCAACAGAGTCGAAGTAGAGAAAGAGTATGATTAGTAACGACCCGCCCAAGGTGTCTTCACAGCCGTCATTGAGTCTGCCATGTGGGAGGACGTCAAGGGAGCCTGTAGATCCCTGCACCGAGTATCCAGCGGATCGGGCAACAAGGCTTTCATAGGAGCAGATTATCCATCCCATCCCGGCCTGGATCGCTGCTGCGAGATCCCCAAGGTCCTTGCGTGATAAGAGAATATTAGTGGCGGACTCAAGGCCTTTGTAAGATGGCTTCGTCCACGGTGAACCCATTTGCATTGGTCATGACCTTCGGGTCTGTAGCAGCCGATAGCCAACATAAACCTGGGCCTGGTCGAGATGATGTCCGACGTCGACGATCTCAAGTGAGCTCAGAGAGGTCCACTAATGCATGGCTCTATCGCGACCCACAATGGCGCAAGAACGTGGCCCACCGTAGATCTGGGGTAACAGTGGACCCTTTCGATGTTCAATGCATCAATGAAACCTTGAAGAGCTTGGGATCTGCTACCGTATGTACTCGGGGGTCATGTTGGCCACTAAAACCGCCGTTCCACAGCCTGCCCAGGTGGGTATGATTGTACAATAGATGGCAGGGCCTTGGATGTCAAGAGGCGCATATAAACGGCCGGTGTCTTATTGCTTGTGTGACAAGATATCCTGGTCATGGTGTGAACCACTGGTGCTGGTTAAAACTGCCCAGGTGCCGCTGATAGGAATTCCGCTGGCATTGAGACGCTTGTAGGCTCCACCAGTACCCAGTATGCCGATGAACCTCCGCTCAGAGAATGGGCTGGCTTGAAAGATTTGACAGACTTTTGGGTGATTTGAAGAGCTCCAAAACACGATACAACTTGTCAACTTCTCTTCCTCGATCTGACAGTAACTTGGATCCCTCTCTCACACGAACTCCTCCCTGCTCTTGCCCGTATCAAGACGAGACAGAATGGCGTGGGAAGAGCCTCGCAAGACTGGGATGCTCTACAGGAGGCTAGGTACGAGCAAGCTCACATACGAGTCCTGTTAATGTGAGCTAATGAGGCATGTATAGGGAACTCCGGGTTGCATGTTTCGGCCCTTGGCTTGGGTGGCTGGCTCACCTTCGGTGGGCAGCTCGAGAATGAAGGCACCTTTGCATGCATGAAGCAGGCCTATGACAGCGGCATCAACTTCTTTGATACGGCCGAGAACTACTCCGGTGGCCAATCCGAAGTGGCGATGGGTCAGGCCATCAAGAAGTTCGGCTGGAACCGCAATGACATTGTTGTGAGCACAAAGATCAACTGGGGCGGGGCCAATGGCGAGGTACTGGTCAATAACCACGGGTTGTCACGGAAACACATCGTCGAGGGCCTGAGGGCATCGCTGAAGCGCCTCGATCTCGAGTATGTCGATATTGTGTATGCCCACAGACCTGACCGTCTCACGCCAGTGGAGGAGACTGTCCGGGCCTTCAACCACGTTATTGAAAGGGGATGGGCGTTCTACTGGGGCACTAGCGAATGGTCGGCGGACGAGATAGCAGAGGCTTGTGGTATCGCAAAGCAGCTGGGGCTGATAGCACCGGTGGTGGAGCAGCCTATGTACAACCTCTTGACCAGGAAGAAGGTGGAGGGCGAGTTCCAGCGCCTGTACAAGAGGTTTGGCATCGGCTTGACGACTTTTAGCCCCATCAACTTTGGGCTGTTGAGCGGAAAGTATGATGACAGTCCGGATCATCCACCGGCGGGTTCGAGGTTTGCAAAGGGCAACGACAAGTTTGTGAACTTTGTCAGAGACTCATATGCGAACGCACAGTGGCAGGATACTATTGCAAAGGCCAAGCAGCTGAGGGTAAGTCCCGGTATTGGATCTGTTCCCGTTCCCGTTCCCGTTCCCGTTCCCGTTGCGGATATAGAATATCAGGACTGACGGACCACCAGCCGATCGCAGACAAGCTGGGCATTACGCGGGCACAATTGGCACTGGCATGGTGCTTGAAGAATGAGAACGTCTCGTCGGTGATCACGGGAGCATCGAGGCCCGAGCAGGTTGTCGAGAACGTTGCGGCGTTAAAGGCATTGGACAAGCTGACGCCAGAGATATTGGCCGAGATAGACAGCATCGTGGGCAGTATAGAGCTTGACCCTGCAAGACAGGATTAAGGTGCAGGTCTACCCAGGCGGAATGAGTGCCTACCTTGGCAGTACCTTGACAATGAAATGGAGGGCATCTGGCTGGTGACAAGTAGACCCGAGTCCAGAAAAGAAGCATTGGAGGTTGATCGGTCATCAAGGAAAGTGACATCCAGACGGTAAACTCCCGAGGTCCTCACCTGGGCGTGCACCAGGGAAAGGATTTACGTAAGCACTTAGTGTGGTATAGAATACTTAGGTACTTAGGTCAGAGCACGTGTTAGCGTGACGACAAACAATGGCAGCCAACTCGATTGTCAAGCGCGATCTGGACCAATTAACGCGTCGTACCGTACCGTGTGGTCAACACAACAGAACAGGACAGGACAGAACCATAACATGCACGACTCTCCTGACAACGACATACAATCGTCCCACAATAGGATGTGAAGACCCTTACCAAATGGAGGACCAATCTTTGTATCTATTTGCTTTTCAATGAATGGTACATCTTTGGCCCGTTCTCAGCCATAGAACAAAACCATGTCACGATGGCGCCCAAACAAAAGACCTTCGAGTTGATCCCCGATCCCATCGGCTTCCCTGGCCCTGACGAACAAGCTGCAGCCGTGATCAACAAGCCTCCAATGACAACCAAGCAGGCCAAAAAGCTCTACAGACAAAAGAATAAGGGGCCCAAGATATCCAAGGCAGAGCAGCGCCGCATCGAGCTCATGGAGCAGGACCGCATACGAAAGGAATTCGAAAAGGAAAAGGCACAGGCAAGAGCAAGAACTGCTAGGGAGCGAAAGAAGGAAAAGGAGGAGAAGGAGAAGGAGGCAAGGAGAAGAAAGGGGCTACCACTCGTCGACGTCCATCCGAGCCAAGATACCATATCCAAATTCATCAACCGCTTGGGAGGCGCAAGGAAGTCGGGCTTGATTGAGGGGAAGCCCTTCCTTGGAACCGTTCATGAGACCGAGACCGAGACTGTCACTGAAGCAGGATCCGACTCAGACACAGATAGCGGAGATACACATGCTGCGGCCGGCGAAGAAGAGGCATCGGAAAAGGAGAACTTGGATCCAGATGACGACCAAGGAGACAGACCGGCGAAGAAGCGCCGAGTTACCCAGCCGAACATCAAGTTACTGGACAGGATGATACACATCCCTTCACAACGTTCTGTCAGTGCAGTGGCAAGAGTTGCCCAGGAACTCGGGGTGGAGTCTCCGTCAAGAGCAAGCAGTGTCGATATTGACGATCCGGCTACGGAGACCATGCTGGAGGATCAGCTTATAGCCGATGTCGAACTAGCATCTTCAAAGAGCATGACCAATTCGAGCCCAATAAGGGAGCGCCATGCTAAAGACGCCGCTTCAATGATTGTCCCGGCACAGAAATCTAAATACGTCGCTTCCACGACCCTCTATCAAGCACCCCCTTTGCCTCCCAACCAGCCAACTAGGCAACAAGGACCACAGCATTTCGTACCACCTATCAACAATAGGCCCCAGGAGCCCAAAGCCGCCAACCCAGGTCATGGTCGGGGTCATCACGGCGGAGGTATCTTCAAGAAGCCAGGTTCGCCATTTGTTCATCGTCCCCAGGAAAAAATCATCAACAGACCTCTGACGACCGGCTTGCCATCCGCTCCTCCCAACTTCAGGGTGCCAGCAGCTCCGCAAACCCCCACCTTTGCCAGGCCGAAATTCCTTCCTCGGCATGTGAAGGTGCCCAGTCGTGTACCTGTACAAGCTTCTCCCACTTATGCAGGCTCAAGGCGATTAGCCGTTGAAGCCGCCAACGCTTTCCCCACAAGCACTCAGCTTTTAGTGCTGAATCACGCCGATGAGCTCTTCCCGAGTGCGTCTCAGGTGGCAGAGGAGCTATTCGAAGACCAACAATCAACCCCCAAGGCCGGAGCGATAACAAGACCACCGCCCAAGGTACAGGAATCGCCAAAGTCATCTGTCAAGACTGTGGCGGCTCCCAGGCCAGGACCCAGACCTAACGAGCGCATACTCTCCACGTCGCTCCAGGGTAACCAGCCGCGAAATTTTGCCGGAGATGTGCCACTCGACTTTCCTTTCCTCTCGACACAAGACTTCGTTCTGTCGTCACAGGACCTGATGGAGTTAGAGACACCAAGCAAGGTGTTAGATGGTCAAAAGCCTCAGACAAGACCAGTGGCAGAAGGCAACTCTGCCGCTACAAGATGTCGGGGTTTTCACGCCTCCGGTCAACATGTCACAGAGCTGCAAGATCCTATAGCGTCGAATCCGCCAGCTATGTCCCCTACTACGAGCCATGGCAAGGGACACGACCTTGACGAACGGAGGTCGCCCTCAGTGGAAGGAGAGGCAACAGTGAATCAGCCAAACGAGGGCAGGAGGCAGTCCAGAGATACATCCAACTGTCCGAGCCAGGGTCACAACTTTCCGCGACTCCAATCTTCTGATAACTATAGCGCTCGATGTCAAGTTTCCCAACCAGCATTGCGAACACCAGCCTCTCCACAAGAACGCCGTGGCAAAGTTGACCCCGGTAATCAAACGAACTGTCCGCGACGGACGGGTAAATGTACGCCGTCGTCTTGCCGTGCTGTGTCATCCGCAAACGCTTCTCAAACAGGACCTCTGTCTGATGCCAAGGGTACCTCAGATCAAGCACATGTTCGCATTGTCACCCCAAAGAAGTCGCCCCCCAAAAAGCGGATGTTTGGATCCAGCGGGCCTGGGGCCGAGGTCCTGATAGCCATGGAGCGCAGCTACAAACAAAGTTTACAGGATCAGCGACGCCGAGAGGAGGAACTTCGGGAACAAGAGAAGAACAGACGGCGGGAAACAGAACAGCTGGCCAGGGAACTT
This sequence comes from Cytospora leucostoma, assembly GCA_003795295.1. Lineage (NCBI taxonomy): Eukaryota > Fungi > Ascomycota > Sordariomycetes > Diaporthales > Cytosporaceae > Cytospora > Cytospora leucostoma. The sequence continues at coordinate 143,823 of LKEB01000046.1, read as the reverse complement.
GCAGACATGATTGATTGCGATGATGGAGCCTCCGATGGTCTCTTAGGCGAGGATACGGGACCGCGCCAGCCGACACCTCCAGGAGTAGGCGCAGCGGAGGACATGGGTCACACAGCGAACAAGAAGCCTCACGAGACAACAGAAGTGACGGCTTCACAGGAAACAGACTACGGCGACTTTGACTTTGATGCTGGGTATGAACTCGGTATATTGGCCGATATGGCTTGGATCGATGATGACTTGGATGGTTTCTAAGAGCTGGTTGCATATGACAGCATGGCCTCGGTTTTGCAGTAATACTTGGCGAAACAGGGATGGGAATTGATTACTTCAGCGATGGTGTTAACAAGGTATTGATTGTCTTTGGCGCCTAGTTCTAGGGCGGTAGGGATTGGCTACAGACATTCCCACCCAGTATCGGTTTATAACCAGCTTGTCACCTCAAGGCTATGTAAGCAATATCGTGAGTGTTGTATGTACCAACGTGCCAAATCTTATCAATTGGGGATAGTCGCAGCTGCTCAGTTGGTAACAAGTAATGGAAAGAGTCCCTCGACATGCACACCATCATACATGTACTAGAAATGATGGACATTTTCGTGATCTTCACCGAGTGTGGTCTAAGGTAACGTACCTCTGGGGGGGAAAAGCCACTGCTTACACGTCCGATCTGCACACCCCGAACGACCACCCGGAGCTTTGAAGGTTTGGGGATCACAGCATCAAGGGTCTGGAACCGTCAGCACTAATGCAGACAAGACGGCAGTGCCGTCGGGGTGCCCTTCAGTGCACTCATCAGACTGGCGATGCTGGCCGAGTACCCGTTGCACAGCATTCCTGGCCGTGGGTAGTCATTATGAGTCATTTTGACCATTCCTATTCTGGCGAGCTGAGACCTGAGAAAGGTGGGCTGATGAGTGAGATCCATTGATGTTCCAGACGAGATCCTTGTGGGGTTGGAGGACAAGGGGGAGTAGATGGATACCTATGTAGGTAGTGTAATGTAGGTATCTGTGTAAGATGGAATTGGGGAACGTCGCCGAGGTATCTGTGGGTTTGCTTGGCTCATGAGACCTATAAAGATTGCCACGAACTCACCTCATCTCTCATCATTGTTCCTCACTCCTCAAGTCACCACCCTGGTTTGATGGTATAGCCTCACCCAGCCCAACCATCAACACCCTTTCTCCTACTTCTCCTCAGGAGACAGCCCTACCGGCCTCGCTGATTCGAGGCCGTCCACACTCTGCAACAATGGCAGCCGCAGCAGCATCAGCAAGCGCGGCGGCACGACAGACCGTCGTCGTCTACTTCGTTCCACCCCGATCCCAATAGTTTTCTCAGCGACAATACTTTGCATCAAGATCCGCTTTTGTCGACAGCGTCAGGAACAGGTCTCGACTCGGACTTCCTGACGCCGGATCTGTGGTCGCAATTGTGCACCGCCACTGATGACACGTCTGAGACTTTTATAGCTGCCCAAGATCCTTCGTCATTTGGACAGTTGGGAGCGTGGGGAACGTCAGGCGAGGCCCTTTCTGCCGTGCCATCTCTTTCCTTGGATTTCAATTTCGGTCGGTCTGCCCTGAGGCGTCACAAACAAGACTCGAGAGTTGGGGAGCACTTCTCACTAACACTCGGCACAGACCCTGCCCTGATAGAAGCCCTTCCGGATTCTACAAATCTCATCCCAGACTTCTTCATCGATACTTCCAGCCACATCAACACGCATCTACAGCCCCCAGCCCACTCCCAACCTCACATGAATACGCCACCATACGCTTTGCCCACCCACAGCACCGGAAGCCAGTCCCCTGCGCCCTCCCCGACGGACAGCAGCCCCCGCACCGGCGAGAGCCGAGCCAGCGGGGCCGGACGTCAACCCCCGAAGCCGCAGGAAGACCCGGACACGGTCCTGAAGCGCCAGCGCAACACCATCGCCGCGCGCAAGTACCGTCAGAAGCGGCTCGACCGGGTCAAGGAGCTGGAGGACGCACTGGAGAGCATGACGCAGGAGCGTGATGACTTGAGGCTACGGCTGGCGAGGCAGGAGGCTGAGACGGCGGCCCTCAGGGAGATGATGAAGATGAAGTCTGGGCAGGATAGTGGTAGTCATTGATACACCCTCTCTCATGTTATATATTACCTGTTCGTCAATATCTCCTATTGAGACTGTCTACTCTGAAAATGTTGCGTTTCGTGAGATTGAGATCAGTGAAACCCGAGACTGATACCAATTGACGGGGCTGCCTACCTGCGAACGTCTTGTCATCCCGCAAAGATGCTATTCCGCTGTACCTGTATACAGAGGCTGTCAGCAACTAGGACCTCCAACCAATGGCTCTTCAGTATTATAGGGATTTGGTAACTGCTCAGACGATGTCGGCTCTTGAAGTTTCTCTCAGTCGTGCTAGACTCATCATATAGACAAGGAGCAACAATCGGCTTAGGGAACGTGCTTGTAATCTTGGCAGCGTACTCAAGTTCCAAGTCTGGAACTGAGTAATTTCAGGGACAGAGGGATTGTTCTTACCAACAAGTTCCAGCCATAACCTACATACGTAGGTGAAGGTTTCAGTCACGAGATGCGGTCCACGGAGATGCAGTCGTCGCCATGACATCGCTTGGAGGTCGAGGATGAATCGGTGGTAACTACTACGAACAAGTCGTTCGGGGCCTGACTTTATATTGCCCCCTTCTACTGATGGTGGTGGCACGGCAGACAAGAACCTACCCATCATGAGCAACTATGAATCATACTGTGTCACGTATTTCTCTTTCCGTCATCACATCTCACATACATATAAAGATATATATACATGTATATTCAACGTTGGGGACTACGGCAGCCACATGCCGTGAAAGCGCCACTCCAGGCCCCAGCTCAGCTGTACAACCCACCCGGAGTTGCATCGGCAAGCGGAGAGGCATAGGGTCGACGCTCAGGTGTTGGAAGTAAGCGAGGGGATCGTGGTTTTGAGCTACATGATCATGGCTCAAGTTTTGGAGATGTCTTTATCTTGGTCCGACGTGTGAAGGCAACTATGGATCCGCATGCGCACATGGCAGCTCGGACTTCAAGGTCTCCTTAAAGTTTCCGACACTGATGTGATCGGAATCGTAACGTCCAGAACTGAATTTCGGATCTATACCACCGAACGAACATTCAACTTGCACACGTGCTGCGCCGTCTTATGTTACCCGTCTTGCACTTGTCGTCCTACACTTCCCGTTTCATGCCTTTCGTCATATGCGCAAATGCTTGCCATCCAATTTCCGTAGCAAACCTTGAAGCCCAAGGCTTTGGGAATATACTCGAGGACCAAAATGGTGGACTATACCGTTTTCCATTAGGGCCATTAGCCCATCAATAAATATGCGCCGGCAGCAACAATATGCATCAGTGCCAATGTTGAAAACATATTCAGTTTCAAACGTCAACCGCATCCAGATCCTGTTGCCTAACATATTCCATTACCCCAGAAAATGAGGCGAACGAATAATTATCACTCGAATTACACGCTTTGGCACCAGGTCTCCAGGGCCGTCAACTCGTTCGACCGTCCATGTCGAGAACATCTTGCCAGTGCCATACCTATATACGTAGCTTGAAAGCAAGGTTCAGTTCCCAATACAATGAAATACAATGGATAAAAAAACATGACTTACTAATATATTGTAGCCCACTATTAGTGACGCACTCTCAACACCAGACGGAGTCCAGATGTCAATATTTCCTCTGATTCTATTTCTGCTTAGGCTCCAAACGATGCAACCACCATGGCTACAATCTTGATTTCATATTTTGCTGCCAGTACTGGAGCAGACGGCCCGTCGTCTGATCTCTGCTGAGTCTCCCCTTGCTGGCCACCTGGCAAACAGCTCAGGGCAATCAGTTGGCGACTGGATCACGTGAATGCTCTTGCTGTATTTGCCCATCCTGAATATCCGAAGGACCTTATCGATAGCGCTAGCGTGATTTCCGTGACATCGATCTGCCTTTCGAAACGTTTCCGCAGCCTTGCGATTTGGTGTTTTTCCGTTCTTCCTCCACACCGATCCAACTCAGACAAACCCGCACCTCGGCAACGCTAACATCTCGCAACTTCCTCACAAGCTCGACAAAAGCAAGCATTCCCCGTCTTTGGCAATTAAAGAATTCATCTTCTTCGCTCATCTGAGCGACATCGTAACTCAGAATCGCTTGCAGACATTCAAAATGCCTCCCGCTGGCCTGGCCGTTCTGGCCCTCATGCGGTAAGTAGATATTTGGCTCCAGCTTGCATTCTATACATCTAGACACCATCGACCCTTCCATAATCACAAATACTGTCACCTTGGCATCCTTCAGGAATTCCAGAGAGGCCCATAAAGCGGCCGAATGGAGGACATAAACCAGTCAGACTACATTACAGCAGTGCCTCGTTAGAGACAGCATCTCGGCACCCATTCGTTTTGCAAGAATATCTCCATTGGCGGTGTACACCCTTCCATGTTCTTTTCCCATCATTTATACCCTTCTTTTTTTCTTATTCCTTACATCTTACCACCTATCAGCTAGTCCCGTCTTCCAGCTTGTCTTCACTTTCGCTTTCTCTAGCTCGACTCCTTCCAGCCGAACAAAGCGATCTGATGTTTGTCACTGGTCTTTCAACTGACTGTGCGATATGGACTTAGAGCCAAGGGCTACATCGAGAGCACCATCTCGAACCACTACAGCTCACAGTACAAGCCCTATCCCATCGTCGACAATCCCAAGTACACCACCAAGGATGTCTCTGTCGTGAGCGTTCTCTTAAACCCTCCCCAGATCTTTCAGAAGTGCCTCCGGACCTGGCTGGACAATGACCCCAAGGAGATTGTCCTTGTGACCATCTTCGATTGCTACCAGAAGGTTCTGGGTGCTCTTCAGTCTTACGATTTCACCAGTGATGAGCGCGCCATGATCAAGGTGTACCATCTCGAGGAGGGCATCTATGGCCAGCGCCTTCAGCACGCCTTGGGATTTGAGATGGCCACGGGCGATATCATGGCCGTTGTTGATGATCAGATCCTTTGGTCTCCGTCCACTCTTGAGCACAGTAAGTCACCTGCTTTCTTGATCTCGGTCAAACCCTGATACCAATTACGCTCCAACTCCCTCGACTCCTGCCAATCTCCTTGACAGAGACTACTCAACACCTGGGCATATACTATCAATTCTGATCTCTCCGAGATCACATAGCAACTAACCGCCTCTTACCCAGTGCTTCCCTGCTTCGAGGATGCCAACGTTGGCGCCGCAGGTGGACCCCTCGGCGTCTACATCCTTCCTGAGCGTCGCAACCCCGATGTCATCACTCCCTGGGAGGTCGCTGGTACGTATCGCTTTTTCCGCTCTTGCTGCCCATCAAGAAATGAGTCCTAACTGACTCCCTACTATAGGTACGAAGTTCCTCTTCGGTGGCCGTGGTGGCGGCACTGCCTACTTTGTTGCCGACAAGTGGACCTGGTGTCTGGCAGGCTGTACCTGGCTGGCCCGCACTCACATCTTCCAGGACACCGAGTTCCTCAACTCTTTCACTTGGGAGCAGTGGAGCGGCAAGCTTCTCAACTCGGGCGGTGACAACTTCATCACCAGATACCTCCACCAGCACAATTGGATCGCTGCGGTGCAGTCCGATGAGGCTGCCACGGTCTGGCGCACAGTCAAGACCACGAACACCATGATCGACCAGCGTTTGCGCTAGGAGCGCAACACCCTGCAGTCTTACTGGAAGTTCCTTCGTCAGGTTCCTCAGACGTTCCGCCACCCCTACGTCCTGTACGGTACTTGCAACCGTCTGCTTCGCGTGCCCCTGCTCGTCGTCCACCTGGCGGCCTGGGTCCACGCTGGCTACCACCACCCCAAGCTCACTCTGGCTTATCTCGCGTACAACATCTGGAAGCAGCACTCCGGCTACAAGAAATTCTTTGCCGCCTACCCCTACATGCTCACCCCAGGCAACATCCTCGCCGCTATCGCGTGTGACTACTCCCCGCTGTTCATCGGCATCTGGGGCTTGTGCACCCTCTCGACCGACAACTGGGTCCACGGTGACGGCAATACCGCCAAGAAGCAGCCCGGCGTCGTGATCCAGAGCCCACAGGATCTTGTCAAGCCCGTGACTGGTATGGATCAGGCTCACGGTGGTAATCTGGTCGATACCGCCACCCAGACTGAGTCTACTCCGGAGCCTGACGAGGCCGATGAGGAGAAGCCGTTGCCGTTTTACTTCAAGCCTCTGCTGTCCATGGATAGCAGCTCTGATTCCTCTGAGAACGAGGATTACAAGCACAAGGAGTGAGTGCCTACTCCTCACCATGCTTCTGGGTTCGTCATGTGCGTGCAGGTAAGCATTGGAGGAGCGTCATCCCACTCGGTTTGTCTTCTACTCTGACGTTCCTGAGCGCAACAGATCTTGAGCGATCGAAGATCGACATCGGTGGTCCTCTATATGAGGGCCTTGGCCCGCAGCAGACTTTGCTCACTAGGTAAAGCCTCGAGCTTCAGCCTGAGGTGTGCATTCGATGCAGCAGCCACTGCAACCAACAGCCGACAGCAATGCCGACAGCACAGCACCAACAACTGATTGCCTATCGAGGCACCATCTTCAGCATTATTATTAGCCTTTTATTCACCTGCGCAACGATTTGGTTGACTTTATTTTCCCCCACTTTCCTCGACATCATGAGGCAGACTGCACCTTATCTAGCTCAAGCCTTGTTTGAGCCTTGAACACGACGTCGGCATTCCAATGTCCCGCAACACACACGTCGACATATTGCATCTGCTGGGAAAGCCATTTGGGCATATTTCTGCTGTTCCTTGCCTTTGCATTATTTCGGATTTTCCTTTCACAAATTTGCGGCCTCAATTGATGGTCCTCTTGCCCGAGTTGTCCCTTATGGACGGTCACTCGTGGCAAAGGGTTTTATTTGGTTTTTCTGGGGGGCCAGTCTGGATGCCATGAGGCTCAGTTCCACCGATAGGCAGCCACACAATACATTCGAGATGTTATTTGAAACGTGATGCAAAGTGAATGATACATGAGCATGCGGGCGGCCTCTATCTGGGGCACTCAGAACTTTGTGTGCCCGAGTACTCCACACGCATGTTACGGTCCAGGTAAACTAGGGAACCTTGGACAGCCTATCAATTGCGTTCTTTTACTGTGTAATATATTCCTTTTCGAGGGTATCAGGCTCTAGACAGTTCCTAGCAGCAATGAACATCTATCTAGTTGGGGTTGTCGAGAGGGGTGACAGTGGGGTCCCAGCAGACAGGCTTGTACTCTGTCGTCTCCAGCTCCTTGACCTCCTCGGGTGTCAGAGAGAAGTCATAGACATCAGCGTTCTGCTGGATCCGCTGAGGTGTGACGCTCTTGGGCAATGGGACAAATCCCTTCTCCAGAGACCACCGGATCAGGATCTGTGCCTCCGTCTTGCCGTACTTCTCCGCCAGCTTCTTGAGCACGGGCTCTCCCCACCTCTCACCGCGGACCAGGGGACTGTAGGCCTCGATAGCTACGTTCCTCTTCTTGGCCCACTCGACGATGTCGTTCCTCGCCAACCAGGGGTGGATCTCCCACTGGCCAACACTCAACACACCACCCTTGCCCTTTCCGCCCCTCTCCTCCTCGAGCTCCTTGATGTGCTGCTCCAGCTCGTCAAGGTGGTGCACGCCGTAGTTGGACACGCCGATAGAGCGGACCTTGCCCTCCTCGACGGCCTCGACTAAGCCCAGCCAAGCCTCCTTTCGGATCTTGGAGCCACCGTAGGGGGCGTGAAGGAGGAAGAGGTCGATGTATTCGAGCCCAGTGAGCTCCAGGGTCTTGTTGACCGTATCCTTTGCATTCTGGTATGACAGAGTGCGACCGGGCACCTTGGAAGTGAAGAAGATCTGGTCGCGTGGGACAGTGGAGGCGAGCTTACGGATGGCTGCGCCACAGCCGGCTTCGTTCTTGTAAGCAGCGGCCGAGTCGATCTGAGGGGGTTCAACGTGTTAGTGGGGTGAACACGGCTTCCAGGCGGGCAAAAGCAGAGGATGGGTGAGAGTGAAAGGCAGCAACGAAAGACTTACATGACGGTAGCCGAGGTTCACAGCCTTGATCACAACGTCCTCAGCGGCATCTTCGGGGCTGGTGGGCGGATAGGGTCAGCAAGGGCGATATCGCTGCATATCTATAATATCCAAGAGCAAGAGACTCACGTCTGATAGAGCTAGAGGAGGGATGGCAGTGTCAGTGTCAACGAAATTCCTAGCAATGAAGATTGCCAGATCGGAGGTATAATCTTACACCGTAGCCCAACCTGGGGATCTCGTAGCCGCTGTTGAGCTTGAGCTTGGACTCGATAGTCAACTGGGAAGCCATTGTCACAATTATGGCAGTAGTACTCGAAATGGAAATGTAAGAGGTGTGTGCGATTCTTGACTGTGGTGAGAGAAGGCTACGGGGTAAATGCGAAGGGAGACGATGGCACAGGAGGGGACAGAATGGGACGAGATAAGGCAGGCTACGCTTATATATCATTGAGAATCGGACATGTTACGTGCTCAGGCGCCGGTATGGTCTACTACTCTATAGGGTAATCGTACCTTCTCGTACGGAGCTCTTTGATCCATGGGTACACAATAGAGGGCCCTCATCCTCGCTCGCGACTGCCTCACAGTGGTCCGAAGATCGGCTCGGAGGCAGTAGCAGTGGACACGCAAATCCCCCGCCCTGTTCGGAGTTAGGTATTGCATTGCTTGAGTAACTCCAGGGCTCTGTCCTTACATGATTACATGATAGGTGGTCGATTAGGTACTGGTCCACACCGGAACTCGGTTCCCTAACCTGGGCCTTGGGCGGCTTCAAGCTGTGCAGTTGCTTATCTCGATGTTGATATGCACCTGCATGTACTATGTAGCATGCCTGACGTTTCGAGAGCTTTCGAAGAAGCAGCATTTGACTTGGAGTGCCCCGCGCTGGACCCCCGCATCGGATCCCACCTTAAGCATGACATCATGCGTCAGGTTTTAGGGTTAGGGTGAATACTTTCTATGACCAGCAACATTATCACCTACAGAGTACTCCAACAGCCAACCACATCGACTCTATCACAAATCAACAAACCTTCGTCGTTCAAACCTTCGGACCGTGCAAAGTTCTAGTTTCAAATCAACACCGAAACAGAGCGAAGGAGACCGAGTAAGAAGAAGAAAAGAGGAGGCGAAGTAGACGATAATGCAGCTCGTCAACGCCAAGAAGATCCACAGGATCGAGGATCTTGGTGAGGACTCGGTCCAGTTACTGCCCACCGACCCTGAAGATATGTGGCACGCCAACAATTTGATCGCCCCCGACGACGTTGTCCGCGCCCATGCTATCCGCAAGGTCAGCAAGGAAACATCCACGGGCTCCTCCGCCACCGAGCGCGTACATACCGACCTCACCATCACCGTCACCTCCACTTTCTTCGACCCCGCAGCCTCGTCACTGCACGTCAGCGGGCGAGTAGCCACCGACAACGCCTTTGTCAGCCGTGGACAATACCACACCCTCGACCTGGAGCTCAATCGGCCATTCACGCTCTGGAAGAAGCATGGCTGGGACTCGGTCGCAGTACAGACACTACGGGATGCGCTGAACCAGGATAAGGACGGTGCCATAGCCGCCGTTGTCATGCACGAGGGTCTCGCCAACATCTGCCTGATAACTGAGTATCAGACCCTCATAAAACAGAGGGTGGCGGTCCCTCTGTCCAGGAAAGCCTCGGCGTCTGCAAAGGATGACAGGGGAATTAGGCGGTTCTTCGACAAAACGCTACAGACCTTGCTCCGTGCCATCGACTTTAATCAGCCGAGGCCGCTCCTGCTGGCGAGCCCGGGTTACGTCGCGAGCAATTTCAAACAGTATATACACGAGGAAGGCGCGAGACTGGCGGATAAGAAGTTGATGGCCTTGGCAAGGAACGCAATGGTTACGCATACGAGCAGCGGCAACGTTTACTCGCTGAACGAGATCCTCAAGAGCAAGGAGGTGCTAGCCTTGATGAAGGAGAGGAAGTCTGCCTCGGAGACCAAATACTTGGATGAGCTTAGTGAGAGACTCCGGAAGGACGACGGGCGGGCATGGTACGGCGTCAAGCCGGTCGAGAAGGCGGTCCGAGAAGGCGCCTGTGGCCGGGGCGGTGGTGTCCTCCTGGTCAACAACGACCTATTCAGGAGTCAGGACATTGCCACAAGGAGGAGATATGTGGCCCTAGTGGATAGGGTCAAGGAGGACGGTGGTGAGGCGCGAGTGCTAAGCAGCGACCACGAGAGTGGAAAGAGGCTCGAGAGCTTGAGCGGCATCGCTGCCATCTTGACGTATCCCATGCACGACCTGGACGAGTCGGATGACGAAGACGGGGACCTCAAATTGAAAGACGGAGAGACGACCATCATATGAAGACGGCAAAGTTCCCTGGGGATCAATGTCTATGCCAGGCTTTTCATGAGATGCGCATGCGCGTGCTCGGGATGGAGCCGGCACAGCCAGCCCATCTCACACATTCAAACCGGATGGACGGCGGCAGATCTCAGTCAACCAAATCTGCAACAGATATATCGACAAGTGTATCACATGTTTTCTAACAACATGTTGGATCCTTCGGGCTGGCCTAGCAAGCTGGCACTGCTGCTGTAGCCCGGCCACCGAGAAGTCGATCTGGCACCGATACAACAAGCGTTGTTGCTGCCAGAAGTGGCCAAGGCCGTCAGACAAAGCGAAACAGGGTCGAATATGTTTATTTACCGTCCTGTGGGGTGAAAAGCTGGGCAGTAGACGAAATACAAGTTTGCAGTCTAGACTGGTGATCGGCGGCTGATGGAGGTCGGGGCTGTGTTCCGGAAGGCCCTTCTCACCGTCTCACCTTCAATTCTCAGTCTTCCGTGTCGTCCCGACAGGGTGGTGCGACTTGAAGAGCCCCTAGATCCGGTCCATCTGCGCATGCCATAACTTCCCAATCACTTGATGAATGGAAATTTTTAGCACGGAGGAAAAGGCTTCGAGGGAGATATCGACGGCTAAATTTGGGAAATACCTAACAACTTACATACCCTTTGTGAAGGCCGACGGAGCGGCTTCCCATATGAGCTTTCAATCAAACGACAGAAACAACTACCTAGTTAGCTTCAATGTCACTTTGACCTTCCCGTGATCTTTGGTCTCCCCCAGGACCACCGGTTCATCTCAAATGATTAAGGGGTAAACGGGACCAATTTACAGGTCAACTCTCCAGATCAGTAGTACATAAATACCGCAGCTGGGCATCATGGGCACAAGTGTTGGATAAAGGATTGTATTGGCGACCATGCAAGTGTGCAAAGATCGTCAAACGTGTATGCAAGTGCGTGGTAGGTGTGTGGTGGTCTGTGGTGTGGGTGTAATGCGGCTTCTTAGTGGGGCGGGGATGGACGGGACCGTTTTGGGGAGGTTTTCGGAAGGCCGGAGGAACTACAGTGACAGAGTAGGTGCCCAGGTGACGCTATTGGTCTGGCAGATCTCATATCAGGCCTGGGGAAATGCCCGGATCTGAGGGATCTATAGTCAAACTGCGTCACTGGTTAGCTGGTGCATGCTGGTATCCATGTATGGCAGTTGGTGCTACAGGCGCTGTATGACCACCGCGTCATGACCTGCGGACTACGGATCCGTACCTACCTACAGTTGGTCGGTAGATAAATGGCAGACCAATTAGTGCACAGTTGTACCTACATAGGCGAATATCTTATACCACACGTCGGAGAAGTGCCATGCAGGCAGAACCTTGTACTTACCTTACCTTACCTCTCAGCCCTTCAGTACCTCAGGTACCTATCCATATCGGGTACTACCCAGGTACGCATCACCACCCGTGGAGCTGGGCAGTTACCTCAACTGCTGGGTAGATGCCTGTCGAGAACCTACTGTAGATACCTAGGTAAGCGTATCTACCTACCTAGGTAGGTACTTAGGGCATGTGTCTTACAGCCTACATCCGAACGTCCCAGGGGAGCCTACCATTTAAGGAAACCATAACCCCCACTTGCTTGCCCACTTGCTGCTATACATAACCCAGGTAACCGTTACAACCGTCCTCGACCTTCCTACAATAGAAGAGTACCAACCAACCTTGGAAACCTACTGCAGTTGTTGGGCCCCTCCTGCGATCAGAGATCGCCCCAGGCCTGTCAACCCGGTCAATCAATCCTTAATGACTTGATCCCACCCACACTTGCATCAATCTACACTAAGTTTAAATGACCCATCGCCGGCCCCATCATCGTTCCCATCCTCCGTCAGGTCCGCCTCGTGGCTCCCGAGGTCTCTCTGGTGGGTCTCCAGCCTCGCTCGAACCTCGGCGCAGATCTACTTTTCGCCTCTCATTCTCCTGCTCCTCCTGGCTTGCATTTATTCCTGCAGTTGCCTCAGCCCTGTAAACTCCTGGCTTCTTGTTGGACATCCTAGAGTATAAGGTTTCGGACCGATCCCGGCACTCACGGCTGCTTGTCGCTGCACATCATCACCGATAACGAAATGATCCCAGCAAGATACGAACCATACAACAATAAATAAGATATACGCGCGAGCGACTGATCTGTCAGGCCCTTTAAGGGAACAGGGCTGGCGCATGCACATGATGGGAGATGGCGGCCAGTTCCCATTCCATAAAGACCTCGCTGGGCCAACGAAACGAGCCCTCTCCTGTGAGATCCAGAGATGTCCGACCCGCCGAAACCAAATCGATCAACGGTCATAGCACCCTCCCTCGCATCAACATCAACACGTCGCTCCCAGGCTCTGTCAATGGCTTGCCCAATGACACCAAGGCCTCGCCACCGCTGAGCAACCGAGGTAGGCCGACCCTTCGTCTCAAGAACCCACCGCCACGAAACAATCAGCCCATGCATCACGCGTCGCCTGCCCATGTCCCTGATTCTCTGTTCGGCACCCGTACAATTCCGGCGAAGCTGACATTGCGTGCGTGCAACAAGAAATAGGAAGTCAAAGTGTTACTCCGACCCCGGCGTCGATCTCTACTCCCACCACCGCTACCACCACAATCACTCCATCCACCCCAACTTCGCCGAACACCCAACTCAGCTTGAAAAAGAGCGGCCAGAGGCTCACTCGGCGAGACACGCCGTCCGCTCTCAAGGATGCTGAAAATGGAACCACCGGGGGCGCCGCCCCGAACACAGCACAGCCGAATCCTTCCAATTCCCTCGTGAACTCGCCAATCAACCCTGGCGTTGATCCGCTCTCGCAAGTACGTCGCCCGTTGGCAGACCCGCCCAGCACTTTTATTGCTTGGGAAGAGGCATGGCAAGGCTGTGTGCTGTGTGCTGTGTGTAATAGAGCATGGCGATTATCATTGAGCTGACCATGTCCGGAGTTCTAGCATATATTCGCACGCACCAACACAGAGTCTTCGATCGCCAGACCACATCGAATACGCAACCCGGCAGCGAACAAACCTGAAAGTCCCATCCCAGGTCTTGATCCCATCCCACGATCAAGTTCGGACGTCAACGGTAGACAGGCCGCCACCGCTAGCGATGCCGGCAAGGACAAGAGGTACGTGCACCTCTCGCGCCGTTGATTTGGTTGTTTGAGCAAATGATGCTGGGGGAAGACGTTGCTGCAAACGTGGTGGCTTCTCGTGTTGATCTTCGCCCCCCTTCCTCTTGCAGTGCAGCAACTTACATCTTGTTTTCCTGATAGGACAAGCGGCTCGTTCTTCAGCAGGTTGGGGATGCGCGCCACAAGGAAATTGAAGGCAGATGGCGGTTCCAACCGTGATAGCGATTCCGAGTTCAACGGCGAGTCTCGCATGGATGGTACAGATGCAAGTGTCTTCTCCAGCATAGTCGATGGTGGGGGCTTCATTCCCCGCCATAAGGAACCCCCGCGATACATACATATCAGGACCCACTTCAAAAAGACACATGACCGGGAATTCGATCGCATGTTCCTCGCCCAGGAGCTTGTCGGGACGCGGCCAAGGTTAACCGATGACGGCAAAGTAGACGACAGCCTCCCTAGCATAACGGTCTCTGTGGCTGGCGTAGGAGGCAGGAGGAGAGAAAGGACAGGCGGCGCCATATGGGCGACCGGATTCTCCAAGGATGGCAAGTACCTGGCCGCCGCTGGTAAGGACGTCATTGTGAGGATATGGGCTGTGATTTCCACCCAGGAGGAAAGGCGGGCTCAAGAAGAGGAAGAGGCTTCCGCAGGGCCTGGCGAGAGGTTATCTGCCCCCGTTTTCGTGGAACGACCTTTCAAGGAGTTTATCGGGCATACAAACGAGATCCTCGACCTAGCCTGGAGCAAGAACAACTTTCTCTTATCAGCAAGCATGGACAAGACGGTTAGGCTGTGGCACATCAGCCGAGATGAATGTCTTTGCACATTCAAACACAAGGACCTGGTGACCAAAGTGGCCTTTCACCCGACAGATGACCGGTTCTTCCTCGCAGGAAGTTTGGACATGGTATTCCGCCTGTGGAGCATCCCAGACAAGACAGTGGCATACAGCGTGCACCTGCCGGATCTTATTACCGCCGTGGCGTTTACTCCCGACGGGAAGCTCGCGATTGCGGGACTTCTGAATGGGCTTGTAATGATTTTCGAAACCGAGGGTCTGAAGTTCCACAGCCAGATACATGCCAAGAGCTCGAGGGGCAAGAACTCGAAGGGGAGCAAGATTACGGGCATACAGACTATAGCGATGCCCATGACTGCTGGCGGACCTGGTACCGAGCCTGGCGAGGTCAAGATCATGGTGTCAAGCAATGACTCCAGGATCCGGGTCTACAATCTGAAGGACGGCAGTTTGGATGTCAAGCTCAAGGGTCACGAGAATACGTGCACTCAAATTAGCGCCAGCTTCAGCGATGATGCCCGGTACGTCATCAGTGGGAGCGAGGACGGGAAGGCGTTCATCTGGAAGTTTGGCGGGACGTCCTTTGGCGACTCGAACAAGCAACCAGGCGAAAGTTTTGACGCGCACGGAGAGATCGTGACCACGGCGCGCTTTGCTCCTGTCATCACAAAACAACTACTAAGTGCCTCCGGCGATCCGATCTACGATCTGTGCAACCCACCACCGGTTACTCTCATGTCCTCGGACGAAGTGGCTGCGACGGCATCACAGGTCGCTCTGTCAGAAGCTGGCAGTCAGGAGAGGGGGCAGGGCCCAGACAAGCCACCGCCGATTCCTGCTCAGGTCAAGAAGCCCGAATATACGCCTGCCTACCTCGCACGGACTGAGCACCACGATGGCAATATCATTGTCACGAGTGACGATCAGGGCGTCCTCAAAGTGTTCCGGCAGGACTGTGCTTACGTGAAACGTCGTCACGAGAGCTGGGAGACAGGGAGCGCCTTTTCCAAGAAACATGCCGGTTTTCTAGGTTCCGGGATTGGGCGATCATCCAGCGTCAGGACTAGGACTAGCACTGGCAGCGCTGCGCAGTCGCGGCGCGGCAGTATGAGCGGCGGTCCGCCTGGCATCGTATGGGGCCCGCCTGGAACGTCAAAGGTAACGCCAGATATGATCGTGAGTTGGAGGCAGAACGTTGAGGGCGGTGGTGGTAGGCCCCTCTCGATTGGCAGTATAGGAAACTCGGGACGGAACGAAAGGAGCGTCTCGCCTGCGAAGAACATCCGGACATCGATCAGCGGCAGTCGAGTGCGCCTTGCGGCGGATGCAAGGAAGCAGCAGTACGTACCAGCGGCCTCATCAAAACTCGGAACCCACCCCGTCAGCCTCCCGAGCAGTCCTACTAGTAGTGCGACCAGCCATAGCCAACCCCGGCCCAGGGCAGCCACTACCACCGTGGCGAAGAAGGTTACTCCCTCGCCCCTACATGTCGCCGTTGCAGAGAAAGACGAAGGGATAGAGATGCGGCCGCAAGAGGAACCACAGCCGTCCATGTCTAGGGCACGCAAAGACACCAATTACACTGAAGCCAGACCCGAGGAGCCGCCCGTGCCATCCTTCAGCATCAAACCCGCTGAAACCTTCAGCTTCGAACCTACTGATGAGGCTACAGACGTGATGAGAGTCGACCCAGCCGGTGCGAGCTACGGCTTCTGGAATCTGAACCGCTGGAAGGGGCTAGCTTCGCTGAAGGGGTCTGGCCAGGGCACAGGCGCAGGTGGGAAGGCGCATCAACGAACAGTCAGCGATGCTGTAGTAGCGAGAGGATCCGGGAGTCGCCAACACAGCATGACGGATGAATACCGCCGAAAAAGCTTGGCGGCTTCAACATCGTCTGCCATGGCTGGTACCTCACAGGACTCGGAGGCGGGGGGCCCGGCGCCTGGGCCCGGCCAAAGGAGGCATGGCCTCAGCCGGTTGAGCACTGTGTCAAATTACGAAGATCATCTCCTTGCTCCTGTGCTCTCTACGATTAGTAGATTGACTTCGGAGTTTACGAGCGAGAGTGATGATATGGGTGGAAATGGTGCTGATGAAGGGAGTGATGTGGCGCCGTGTCGAAAGTGTGGTGCGTCGAACAAGTTTCGAGTGAAGAAAGTCCAGGGGCGGCAGAGGACGGTTTGTGCACGGTGTGGCCATGCGGTAGCTGAGGGCAGGTGAGAAAGTAGTGTGTTCTGGGTGGCCAGCCGGAACGCAGTTCCTCCCCTAGGGTGTTTCTTGCTGTGTGTCTTTTGGTGTGTGTTGGAGTTCGTGTTACGGGTTGCGTTCGATACACACTGGTGGCACGAAAAGCACGGAGTTGGGTTTCTGGCAGTAACTTGTTATTCTTGGGGCCTTGGCTAAGACGGCCCCTGTACTATAGCAGCACATCTTATTCAATATACCATACCATGGCATTATTGCAAAACTTAAGGACTTCAGGCGGTCTTTGGCAACAGCAGGTCCCGACGGGTGTACCACTCCCAAACTCGTGAGTCTCCCAGGTTCCATCGACCAGGACCTCCGCCCCCGTCCGAGTTCGGTCGACAGGGCGACCCAGACACCAAAGACAGATGTATTTCCAAGAGGATCAACTCTGAGGTAACATGGGAAAGGCAGCTGGCAGTCAGTCACTGGGAGTGGCTGGAGCAGCCAGGTTGACCTGAGCAGCCCGCTGTTCCCAGAGCACCGCCTCTATAATACAATACTGTCAAATGGAGCATCGTTAACTTGAGGGTCTATAGCCTTGTGTCCTCTTCGGCGCTTAGCACATCATCTTCGCCCCTACACCAACACACATCTACACCTGGGCCGTGGCCCCC
>LKEB01000046.1:112418-125902 GCA_003795295.1 Cytospora leucostoma | reverse complement strand
GAGAGAAGGGGACCCACGCACACAGGTGAACGAGGTGTGATCATGCCACTGACATCCTGTTTCCTGGCGTCTCGCCGACTCACCCTGGACTGACAAGGTGCACGCTTGTTATGGGAGGAGCCAACATGGCCAGTGACGAGGGATGTTGGCTTCATCACAAGTACGGGAGACTTCGGTTGCCCTCCCCCCCCTCTCTTCTCATCTCCGGAGCGAGACGCCCAGGTCGCTAGCTCCTCCTCACGCCTGATCCATTGGACCAGACTCGTAAAAAGATCATGATACCACTATTCAGGGTGTTTGAACATGGTGGTGGGTCTATTTCCGGAGGAAGGATCCTGGCTGGCATGGGTTGACGACAAGATAGACGCGGAGACTCGGAGGGCAAAGCTTGAAGGGACAGTCTCAAACTAGGCGTCTCTGGTCGTGATATTGGCCACGGGCATCGTACTTCGCCTGGAGTATTTATGGCCTCCTGAGAACGCCCGAGGAGAGTTGCTCTCAAGTCAAGCCTGGTGTTGCCATAGCTACTGCGTTTCTTCATCTGTTGCCCACTCTTCCCTCGAAACTCTCCTGAATATTACCAGTCATCCACGATGGGTTCCTTGAATGCGACTTCAGCCTCTCTTCAGTTCGGTATCGAAATCGAACTGCTCCTCGGTAGCCGTAAGAAGGTCCATTCGTCTTGGAAATCCCTTGCAAACGACCTCAGCAAACGCCTGACGGCGGCTGGCATCGCCAACCACATTAATGATGGCGGAGACAAGGCCGTTGAGCACTATCGGGAATGGTCCATCGTCCGCGAGGTGACCATCCCGAACCAGCCTGCTAAGGGACTTTGTATGTTCTGCTCTCCCCCTGTGTCCAGTAATCTTCTCATGTCCGGTGGCACACCTCTCTAACTTGGATGTACTTGCTTCCCAACCACAACAGGGGGTATAGAGATCGTCTCACCTGTTTATCCAGCAACATGGTACTGGGCAACAGATCTCGAGCTGATCTTCACGACCCTCAATCACTCGTTCGTCATGGCCCCGAGCGAGAACTGCAGCACCCACATCCACGTCTCGGCGACCCCACTGCCCCTGAACTCGACAGAGCTATGCCTCCTCGCCAAGGCAGCCCTATACTTCGAGCCGGCCCTGGATCACCTCGTCCCAGCCGGGCGGCGCGGCTCCACGGCCTACTGGTGCCAGAGCAACAGGGCCAGCGTCGCCCTCAAGGCCCTCGGCCTCGTGGACTGCCTCGCCATGCTCGATGCCGCTGTCTACCTGACGCCCCCCTCCACCGCCTCATCCTCGCCTGCCTCATCACAGAACAGCGGTGGCTCCCCCCTGGGAGGAAGAGGAAGCGATAGTGATATGGGCAGCAGCTCGGAGCAGGCAGCAGCAGCAGCAGCAGCAGCAGCAGCAGCAGCAGCAGCCACCCGCGCCGTGGTCGAGACGGTGAACCTCTTCCCGGCGGCATCGGCCTACGGCAAGGCGCACGCGAAGAAGCACGACTTCATCCGCGGGAAGGTATACAAGTGGGACTTCACCGGGATGCTGGCCTGGTCAGGAGGAGGTCTTGGTGACAGCAATAGCACAACAACGAGAACGGCGGCAGCCCGCGGCACGGTGGAGTTCCGCCAGCCGCCGGGGAGTCGGTCGGCGGAAGAGGCCAAGGGGTGGGTTGCGCTGGTGCTGGCGTTTGTGGCGGGTGTCACTACTGCTGCGTCTCCGGCTTGGTCTTCTGCTGGCTCTGGCTCTGGCTCTGGCTCTGGGGCGATGGGATCCGGGGAGGTGGGAGGATCTGTTGAGGAGCTGTGGGGGGTTGTTGTGTATGGTGCCTCTGTGCTGGGCTGGGATGGGGTCGGGGCCGCGGATGGGATCTTTGCCAAGAGGGTTGTGTAGATGGGTTCGTCCAGTGTGCCTTTGCTGGCGCTGAGGGACCATCTGTTGTCTCTGGAGGGGAACTCACTGATGTAGGTACTTAGTAAGTCTCAGAAATGGGGGAGGAGAGTGATTGGGTAGTCCCTGGGGGATAGTTCACAGTTGGGCGGATTCAAGACGGACGGATGAATATACAATATCTACCTTGATCAGCATGGTTCTCTGCACCGAGACCTTGGTAAGTCGTGGAGTAATGCATACGCGTATGGTATCGAACCAAGTCTCTTTGCAAGTAATTCATCCAGTTCAGTTGACGACGCCGTCCATTGTGACTTGGGTTTGGAAAAGGGAGTGGAAGAGGGATGGATGGGGGGTGGGGAGGGGGGAGGGGGGAAGGGGGAGGGTGCTAATCCAGGCAGCTCGCAGCCCTAACCCTTATCTCTCTTTGGAGTTGTTTTTCTTCTCTCTTTCTTCTCTGCGTAGTCCGCGAGTCGATCATCGATAGCATGCATCTCATCGCATCTCATCGCATCTCATGCAATCTCATGCATACTGGGCATGGAGACCGAATGATCGAATGGTCATAACACTGACTGGTCGGCTTCCATTGCCGTAGCTACCCCTCTCCAGGTTCTGCAGCGGACACACGGCTTACAATACGATACAAAACAGGCGTCATGGTCGACTGCAGCCAACATCTGAACGCTGTCTCGTCCTCGTCAGCTCCGACCTGAGGTCTTATTTTCTCCCAAGTTCCCGCCTGCTACACTACAGAACGCTCACGCCAGGATGGTGAAGCTGTTGTTCAGCTTCTTCTGGATATACACATAGTAGTACAACCCATCTCGACCCAACTGACCATCACCATATGTCGCCCACCCCATTGCAGGAGGAGCCCGTCCAGATACGGCCCCGTCGAGCTCTCGACACGCAGAGCCCGACGCTTCCACCAGCTTGTCATATCCTTGCTTCATATCCAGGAACACCCATAGATGACAAAGACCGCCGCGACATCTCGGTGGGGTTAGAGAGGGGGCAGGGCAAGGGATCGTATACCGCAAGGGGCTTCAGTGTGGCCCATCTAGACGCTGTGCGCTCCTCGCCTGCTTGGAGAGCAAATGGCTCAATATGCTTTCGCAACTTGCATTCCACCACGACAAGGCCAAAAGGAATTGGAGAGACGAAGTCGCCGCTCTTTAGTCTTCGACATGTCCACATGAACACTGCCACCATGGAGTGCGCACCCAATTCCGTTCGGCCTTTCTCGGCATGTCCTGTGCTGTGGACCTTACAAGGTCGTTGGATGATAGCCGTCGGACGCACTGGTACTGGGATCCATCAGGACAAAATGGCGAGCCGAGATAGGAATTACGCAGAAGGTCGGTTTCGAGCCTCTATGTGCTGGATCCTGCGACACAGGCTCCCTGGTGCATGTTCACCTAGCGGGTAGCGAGCTGCGGGCTGCATGGGCCCCCCTTAGGAGTCCGTCCATTCGCATGATACCAGCTGAGCAGCTGATCATGTTTTCCACCAAGCCCATGCTACTTGCAGATGACAATCTGAAGCTTGTCATGGTTGACCCCCTGGGGGGTCTGTACTTGCAGCCTCTGGCTTACAAGAGCTTAGCTTTTCGTGAGGGAGTTGATTTTACTGGGTTTATCAGCGAAACTCGGGGTTTAGATCCACGATACTTGCATGGTGAGGCTCAACCTCTGGGACTACGAAGACTGATATCCAGCAACTTCGACTGTCCTTTCTGAACCCTGGAGAAGACCACATGGTGTCGACGAGAAACTCTGAGAGAAGCATCAGGAACCCACTCGGAACCTAACCTGAAACGGAGGCTTCATCGTGCCCGATCAAAGTCCTCGCGTGGACCACTCGATGCCGCCCATCTAACATCTCTTGCCTGTCCCAGGCCGCGCTCGGGCGTGGATCGGAATTCGGGGAGACTCAGTCCAAAGACAACACCCAGAAGCCTCATCAACAGGCAGCTCGAGAGTGCAACGTTGCAGGACGATCGCATTGCCGGAGGAGGGATCTTGCTATCCGCGACGCCATGGTTTCGATTCATATGGTTGCGATAAAGCAAGCCCCTTTCTCTGTTTGCCGGACAATGATCTTCCAGGCGCAGATCTGCCACGAGGAGCATGTCTCCTTTACAGACTCCGCATCTCAAGTGGCTCCCTGAGCTACCCATGGGGACCGCACGCAGTTCATGGCATCCAGAACTGGGACGACAACAAGGGCCACGCGATGCCATCAAGGTTTGGATTTGGTGGGAAGCATGCCTGGTGATCGGCTAGTGCTTGCCGGGCGTCGTCTGTGCCTGCCCGTGGGGTACCTTCGTCGACATGGCTGGCGTGTGAGATGTATCTGTTGTTGAGCTGGCAATCGCGATGCCAGATTGCCAGATTGCCAGATTGCTAGATTGCCAAAGATTGCCAATCGGTGACTTCTCCGCCTTTCGAGGTAGGTTCCCCGTGGATCCTCCTCTACGTCATGCCGTTGGGACTGTGGGACGGAAGGACGCCGATCAATCACTAAAACTTCTGCAGGTTCACGCGACGAGGCGGGCGGAGCCCCGAGGTTGACCCGCTACACGGGGCCGTTCCGTATTCAAAAGCCCGACTATAACTCCGCATTCCTTACATGATTATCTACATTATTGTGTACCCTTTCTCCAAAGATCCAATAATGATAGCCGGCCCGAAACCCGCCCCGCGGCTATGGTTGCAACTGTTGATAACAGGCCCGGCACATAGGAGACGGGATGAGGCTGCTGTCGGTGCGGGATCCGACCACCAACAACCGCTTGGCCAGACACCGTCTTCGAATTTCAAGGTTTCCTGGCCCTTCCTAGCCTTCGCCTGGGGGTCCAAAGGCCCCAGAAGGCTCCCGAGGCCCGTTCTTGTGGGGCCTCCTATGGATTCCAGTGATGTCACCTTTGTGCGGCATTTCGGTGTGCGAAGAGGTACCGCTGCTACACGCCTGACTCGGTTTAGTAATGGCCTACCATCTGCTTGGGTCTAGTGTCCTTTTATCTGTCGACTCCATGCGTTGACCCTGAAGGGGCACTGGGGGGGTCAAATTTTTCCAGTGGATTTCACGGTTTTAGAGTCCGGCGCACTCTGGGTGGCAAGCATGTACCGGTGTCAAGCCTTGGAATGCCCATTGTTATTAAGTCTGGAATTGTCCCTCTGCGATGGCCCTTTCTCATCTTCGTCCCCATCCCTTTCACCCAGCCCGTCCCAGTGTCAACGCAGAAACGCCAAGATCTTTCACGACCACTGGATGCAGCATGGATCAGACATACCTCACAAATAACACGATGTCTGGTGTCGTCGTGCCCCAGGACCATGGCGCCAGCCTTGGCGAGCAGGAGGCAAAGATGGGCCTGTCACACAAGAATAGCATTGACGCACCAGCCAGCAACGAGGTCGTCTCTGCTGATCAGCTCCTCGAATCCCTCGGATATGCTCCCGAAATGGCACGAAATCGGTCGACACTACAGGTTGCTTTCATGTCGTTCGTCCTCGCTGCGATCCCCTATGGTCTCTCAACAACGATATACTACCCCCTGGCCGGGGGTGGTCCAGCCAATATCATCTGGGGATGGGTTGGTGTATCCGCAATCATCCTCTGTGTTGCCGCGTCCTTGGGCGAGATTACGAGCGTGTACCCGACCGCAGGCGGCGTGTACTACCAGACTTTCATGTTGGCCCCGCCGGCCTGGCGCCAGGTAGCCAGCTGGATCTGCGGCTGGCTCTACGTCGTGGGCAATGTGACCATCACGCTCGCCGTGAATTTCGGTACGGCACAGTTCCTGGTCGCCTGTATCAACGTCTTCCAAGATGACCAGGGCAACGATATCTTTGCCGGGGAGCCTTATCAGGTCTTCTTGATATTCCTCGCAATCACCCTTCTGTCCAATCTTGTGTCCTCTCTTGGTGACAAATGGTTGCCCATCTTGGATGTAAGCATATATACCCCACGCCGGCTCTGCCATGGCAATAACGGCAAAGCCCTTGATCAGCTGCTTACTCAAGTCTGGTCTCTTAGACTGCTGCCATCTTTTGGACCTTTGCCGGCACGATAGCAATCGTGGTATGCATCCTAGTTCTCGCAAAGGAAGGTCGCCACTCTGGCGAATACGTCTTCACGTCTTTCGAGCCTCGCTCCGGATGGGTCCCAGGCTGGTCTTTCTGTGTGGGCCTCCTGCAGGCCGCCTACGCAACCTCGTCGACCGGCATGGTTATTTCGTAAGAACGACCCCACAATAACTTCCTGAGTCTCCAGTATGACTAACAGTAAGCAGGATGTGCGAAGAGGTGCAAGCGCCTGCCACACAGGTTCCTAAAGCCATGGTCGGCACTGTTGTCCTCAACTTCTTCTGGGGCCTGCTCATGCTGATCCCCCTGCTCTTCATCATGCCCGACATCGACAAACTCCTTGCCCTGTCATCTGGCCAGCCCGTGCCGTCGATCATCAAGTCTGCCGTTGGTTCTCCCGGAGGCACCTTCGGTCTCCTCGTCCCTCTGCTCGTGCTCGCTTTCATCTGCGGCATAGGATGCACGACAGCCACGTCCCGTTGCATATGGGCGTTCTCAAGAGATGGTGCGATACCCATGGGTCACCTCTGGAAAAAGATCGACGCAAAGCTGGGCGTCCCTTTCAATGCCATGATGCTGTCCATGGTGGTCCAGATCGCTCTGGGGGCCGTCTACTTTGGATCAAGTGCGGCGTTCAACGCTTTCTCCGGAGTCGGTGTGATCTGTCTCACGACGAGCTACGGAATACCCATCGCTGTCAGCTTGCTGAACAAAAGACAGGCCATCAAGGACGCCAGTTTCAACCTCGGTAAACTGGGTATATTCTGCAACATTGTCTCGATAGGTGCGTCCCCCTCGACCCTCACCCCCCCTCCCCCCAACTTCCTCAAAGGCTCTCGTCTGTCCTGGTATTCGGTACTCGCCCGTTATCAGGCGAGAGGATGCCAATATGTCTTGTTGTGCTGACTGTGATGGTGCCGTAAAGCTTGGACATGCCTGGCTATCCCGCTCTTTTGCATGCCGACGACTATCCCTGTTGACCCCAGTTCCATGAACTATGCGTCAGTGGTCTTCGTCGCCTTCTCCATCCTGGCGATGGGCTGGTACGTTGCATGGGGCCACAAGAACTACGCCGGACCACCCATGTAGGCGCGATACTCGTCCTCCTTGTCGCCATGCCGGACCCTTCTTTCGACAAGAGATGACCCTGAGATACTACCGACGTGACTTGTAAGAAGTCTATGTGATGTCATGATGGCTTAGCATGTGAATGCTCGTGTGATAAAAGCCGTGATTGATCACTCGCCCGGAACCAAGTCGGCCACACAGAAGGCCCGTCGACCAAAAACAACAGAACTCCCGGATTTCCCCCCCGGCCCGGACTGAGACAAACCGATGACCGATACCCCGCCCGGAGCCGAATTACCGTTGCCGGATTTTCCTCATCAACCTTTGCCGGACCGATCACCTCCAGTGCTTCAAAGGAGTGCTGGAGGTGTTGTTTAGTAGCATCGAAAGAGGGTGCACACTTGAATACAAATGAAGCTGCAGTGCCGGTTTATTTTTAATCAATAAGGCAAATACAGGTTGTGTGCCGAGGGCCAGAAACTGAAACAAACATCGCTGAACAAACAGAAGTTCTCAGTCTTCCATTAGGAGCATGAGTCGTTATTCATGCCCATATGTAGAAGCACGGTGTAGCCGATTCAAGTAGAGGAGAAGAAGAAATTTAAACCCACCACCAAAACCAAACCAAAACCACTGACTGACTGACTAGCCCCAGCTGCTTGGGACATTGTTGCCCTGGTGCTTGGTTATTTTTATACATGCTGGATGACAAGTGAAGGCGTCGTCACGCAGATGTCGATATCCACACCCAGCTGCAGCCCGTGGCTCATCGAAGACGTACTGCAGTGCCATTAGTAGACTAGATCATCCACCCACCCCTATTTTACACCAATAGCCATGAGCCCAGAGATGCTTCAAAGATTGTGGTAACCGTTTGCTTACGACGCGACGACGCGTCTTTTGCTCAAACCTGCGATATCTCATTCAGATCCCCACACATTCCGCGCGGCACACATAAGATACGATGAAGCAAGCTCTGATACCAGGGCCCACTTAAGATCTGCCAGCCAAACCATATCTGGGTATATGATCGTCTGGGGAAAGTCTAGATGCTGAAACCGGCTTGTCTTCTCGTGTTCTCCACCTGAGCTTTGTCAATAATGGTCTATCTTTATTAGACCACCAGCTCTTATAAA
The DNA here is from genome assembly GCA_003795295.1 of Cytospora leucostoma. NCBI lineage: Eukaryota > Fungi > Ascomycota > Sordariomycetes > Diaporthales > Cytosporaceae > Cytospora > Cytospora leucostoma. The sequence continues at coordinate 117,718 of LKEB01000046.1, read as the reverse complement.
CCTCCTGGCGCCCTTACTGCTGCGCAGTTTAATCCCTTACCATCATAATATCTCTACACAGCAACCTACGGACCAAAGCATAATATAATATCGACACCGATGTCGAGCGGCCTGCGCGGATACGACGGCGATACAAGCGACGGTATCCTCCTCGCAGACAGGGGCCACCCTCACTTAGACGCTCCACCGCCTGCGTACGATCAAGTCCCGCCGTGGAACAAGGACGCTGGTAAAATGGCTCGGGCTGAAGGGGCCAAGTCGCCTCAGTGGTACAACTTCAAATCGTGGTCGATCAAGACATGGCTCATCATCGGGGCCGTCATCGTCGTTATCATCGTTGCCGTGGTCGTCGGGGCCGTCGAGGGCACCAAGGCGAATGCGTATCCTAATTACAAGACGCTGAATTACACACTGTCCGAGACGTATTCGACAGACGACTTGTGAGTGAATATTCCCACTGCCAACATCAACATCGTCTCTAGGCAGTACGTCGCTGACTTCAAGTCCACAATCATCATAGCTTCGATAACTTTGACTATTTCACAGATTCTGACCCGACGAATGGCTTCGTGACCTACGTCTCACAGGAGACAGCCGAGTCTCTCAATCTGACATATACATCGAGCTCATCTGCAGTGCTGCGCGTCGATACGTCCGACGCCGACAGTTCCGAGAGTTCCGACAGCTCCAGCAACTCTGACGGCTCAGGCGGCTCCGACACGAGCAGCAGCCCAGGGAACCAGGGGGGCCAGAGCGGCCAGGGCGGCCAGGGCGCACCGGGCCGAACACGCCGCCGGTCGACCGCGACCAGCCGGAACAGCGTCCGGGTGACGAGCAAGACGCAGTACAGCAGCGGTCTCTTCATATTCGACGTCAAGCACACCCCCTACGGCTGCGGCACCTGGCCGGCGCTGTGGCTCACGGACCCGGGCAACTGGCCGGCGCACGGCGAGATCGACGTCATGGAGGCGGTCAACAACGGGACCAGCGGGAACCAGATGACGCTGCACACGGCGAGCGGGTGCAAGATGGACCGCAGGCGCAGGCAGGCGGGCACGGCGCTGTACGAGAACTGCTACTGGGACGCCAACGACGAGGCCGGGTGCGGCGTGAGGGGGAACGCGTCGACGTTCGGCGAGGACCTCAACGCGCTCGGGGGCGGCGTCACGGCCGTGGAGTGGCGGCCGGCGGGGATCCGCATGTGGCAGTTCGAGAGGGGGAGCATACCCGGTGATATATCGAGCGAGAGCCCGGACCCGAGTTCGTGGGGCGAGGCCCTGGCTGACTTCCCCAACACGGATTGTGATATCGGGTCGCACTTCAAGAACCAGTCTATCGTCATCAATATTGACCTCTGTGGTGATTGGGCTGGCGGGAGCGCGTACTCGAGCTTCGACTGTAAGTGCGATCTCCATACGCGTTTATTTCTCGGGACAGAATGGTATGATTGCACAAAAGTACTCTGCTGACCCTCGATGTTGTTATAGGCCCTAGCAACTGTACCGACTTCGTCGCCAACAACCCATCGGAGTTCACCAAGGCCTACTGGGAGTTTGGTGCTTTCCAGATCTACCAGTCGTCTTAGGACGTATAATATTTCCCGGTTTACATGATAATTAGTGGTGTTAGGAGAGGGTTGGGCTGATACCCGGCGGCATGGCATGGCTGGGCACAGAACGCTGGTAGACTTCTCTAGCACATGCATGGCGCCTCGGAAGGGAAATGGGAAGGAAGACTTTTTGTTGCATCTGTTGTTGAATTAACTCGGTAAAAGAATAATCTAATCTTCAAAATTGCGGCCCACTGGATATTTGAGTCTTGGGTTGTCGCATATAGAATCTGGAATTTCGACATCACAGAATGCATATCACTGTCACTGCTTCACGCCGTCCGGACTGCGATCTACAATCTTTTTTTCCAGCCTCGATGAATTTATGGTCCCATATACCATGCAGGGGGGCAGTGCCTCTCAATTGTCTCCAGCCCACGGCCCCAGTATCATCCTTCTGTCCCGCTCAAACACTTTTCCGCCGACCTCTGTACACTATGTAACATTGAAGTTGGACGCACCCAGAAGATTGCTGTGGCTGCCGAGCCACCAACAGCCCGGTGTACCGAAAACATGGGCCCGGGAATCGGAAGGGGGGCCGAGTATGAGGGGCCGAGAAGGTGGGCTCAGGAAGCAAAAAGGTGTGGTCAGTGTGGGTGTGTGGGACGTGTGGACGTTTTACCCCTGAGTAAAGTAGTGTCAAGACCCGGTTTTCGTGCTCGCAATACTCCACCGATATTACAAGGTCGCAAAGTCTGACCTCCCAGCATTCCGGAATATCTTCATGGGCCACACATCGGGGGCGTCTAATATGACCCTTTGGTGCATATACTAGTAAACAATATAGCCTCATTCCCAGCAGCATACATATGCATATGCATGCGGGGGAATTAGTGATCAGATGACTCACGCCGGCTTTCATCAAATCAGTTGTTCGAATTATAGCGTATCTGGCGCATTGTGCAGAATACCAACAGCAGACAAGTATTATTGCATGAGGCCGCTCTGCTCGACGACGATATGAGCTTCACAAGCGACAGAGGGCCATGGGCTCCGGATGAGCGAACACCTCTGGTCGGATCCATCCCTTCCTCGTATACAGGTCATGGACGGCGACATGATGAAGATGAGGACGACGAGATAGACCCGGATGACTTCGACTTGATGCTGTCGAGGTCGACTTCTTACACCGCCGGACCGTTCCTGAGACCCGAATCGCTCGAGAACCCCCTCCTGAGAGGGGAGCGGAAATACAGCAGCAGCAGAGGACATCATCGGCCCGTCGTAACCAGTCGCCCAGCGTCCATAGCGAGCTCGATAGTGAGCTCAGCTGTGGGCGATGACCTGGCCAGCGAGCTGGGACGAGCCGGGCACGAGGAGCCCGAGGTCTTGTTCCTGGGCGGCATCTCGCGGTCGCGCTTCTGGCTCATATTCGGCACCGTCCTGGCCCTGAACTTCATCTCCAGCTTCGACGGGACCATCATGGCCTCGTCGCACCCCGTCATAACCTCGTACTTCCACAGCTCCAACTCGGCGTCCTGGCTCTCGACGGCCTTCCTGCTGACCTCGACGGCCTTCCAGCCGCTCCTGGGCAGCCTGTCCAACAGCGTGGGGCGCAAGGCGCCGTACATGGTCACCATGGTCGTCTTCGCGGCCGCGACGCTCTGGTGCGCGCTCGCGCGGTCCATGACCAGCTTCATCGCCGCCCGCGCCGCCTGCGGGCTCGGGGCCGGGGGCATCATGACGCTGGGGAGCATCATCGTCTCGGACATCGTGCCCATCGAGCGGAGGGGCGCCTACCAGTCCTACCTCAACATGGTGTACGGCGTCGCCGCCACCCTGGGCGCCGCCCTCGGCGGCTTCATGGCCGACTACCTGGGCTGGCGGTGGGAGTTCGGCATGCAGGTGCCCGCGCTGCTGGCCTGCGTCGCCATCTCCGCCTTCACCATCCCGGACGACCTGGGCCTGCTGCCCGACAGGAAGGAGACGGTGCTGGAGGCGCTGAGGCACTTCGACCTGCTGGGCTCCTTCTTCCTGATGGCTTCCGTCACCTTCTTCATCCTGGGGGTCAACCTCGGCGGGAACATCCTCCCCTGGTCACACCCGTTCGTGGTCGCCTCGCTCGTCGTCTCCGCCGTAGGCTTCCCGGCCTTCCTCTGGACGGAGAGCAGGGCGACACACCCCATCATGCCGCTGTATCTCATCGGGCGGTCCCCTCACTCTAACATGATCTTCTCCAACGCCATTGCGGCCTTCATGATGAATGCGATCATCTTTAACATGCCGTTGTACTTCCAGGCCGTCCTCCTCACGACAGCCACCACGAGCGGTCTCTCTCTGATGGGTAAGTGGCAGGCCCTTCTAATATCCCCGTTACCGTCAGATAACTAATCAAGGCGATATCCAGTTCCCACGATAGCCTCCAGCACCTGCGGTACGGCTACAGGTTTCCTGATCACCTACACGAAACGCCTCAAGTGGCCGCTCGGCCTCGGTGCGTCTCTATTCCTCCTGGGTACAGTCGTCTTGTCGACCATGCAACGCGGCTGGCCTATGGTAGTCTACCTCCTGTGTCTGGTCCCTCACTCCATGGGCCAGGGGTTCCAGTTCCCCGGGACCTTCATGGCCATCCTCGCGGCGAGCGAGCAGGCGGAACAGGCCGTCGTGACGAGCACGCTGATCCTCTGGCGGAGCCTGGGGATGGTCCTGGGGATCGCGGGGAGCAGCCTTGTGGTCCAGAACTCGCTGTGGGGGTACCTGGATCGGTATGTCACGGAGGAGGCCGCCAGGGACCTGGGCGGCAAGGCCCAGGTCATCGAGAAGGTAAGGGAGAGCGTCGAGGCCGTGGCGAGGCTGAGTGGCCTCGTGCAGGAGCAGGTCGTGGAGGCCTACGAGGCTTCCGTGAAGGCGGCCTTCCTGAGCTGTATCGTGTTTGCTCTTGTCAGTGTGGCTTTGGTGGTCCCCATAAGACTGCCGCGTCTGGGGTCCAGGAAGAAGTAGATGATGGAAGTGATGATATGTACAAGCTCGGTGGGCTTCGGATCCCGGGCATACGTGGTCAGAACGAGACGCTCACAGAGAATTTGAAAGGTCAAATACGGAGAGGGGGGCATATACCCCCATGATCCGCCCAGCTGGGAGCTCATATTAGCACACATAGGACACGCACAAGTCACAAATGCAACAGAGTATATTCATGCAAGGATAACGGAACTTGATACCAGTTGAAAAGGTGTCCACATATGCACTTTTCTCGGACTTCAATCAGGTCTTGAACAATTCTTGTATTTATTCAAATACTGTAGCTCGTGAAAGTGGATATCTACAAATCCGGGGGAGTGGAGTGGAGAGATGCCAGGGCGTTTTGCGCCCGTCTCATTAAGCGCCACCCCCCAACGCTCCAGGGCTTGCCCGACCTCACCTCGACTGCGGTCTTAGCAGTCCTTTGGTACCTGTTGATCCGAAACTTAGTCGTCGTTGATGGCCCGCGAATGCATGTGGGTCAATCGAGCAGCTTCTATTCCATAGACGCCCCCGTCCCTGCGCAACAGTGAATGGCTGGTGGCTGAAGAAGCACGCAATTGACTATCTGTTCGCAGAATAGCTTCCAGCTGGGTTTGGGAGTTGCAAATAAGGATGCTTGGAGCCGTGTCGCCCCCTGGGGAAATATAAGGGCCGTTGGGCGGATCACATTCGGATAGTGCCATGCGTACTTACTATGTACTTGGTCTACTTGTAGTCTGTTTACCCC
>LKEB01000046.1:98010-112399 GCA_003795295.1 Cytospora leucostoma | reverse complement strand
TATCTGTATAGATACAACTCTCTGTCCCCAACATCGATTTTCGCTGGATCGTTGAGACTTCCCTCATCACTGCCAGAGGTCAAAATGAATGCGACCTTCGCATAGCATCCTAGACTCCCTTTGCTTACGCTCGTCTTCGAGCTGCCACTCCTTCTTCAGCGTTAATTACCGCAGGTGCGGACGCTCGTTCTTTTCGTTCATTCTTACGTTCCTTTGAGTGGGCCCACAAATCTATACACGATGAAGTTGTCACTCCCGCTCGCCCTCTTGGCTTTGGGGCTGCCAGCCTCCTACGCCGGCTGCACCCGGAGGACTTCATCAATATCAACATCTACATCTACACCTTCTTCTTCTTCTTCTTCTTCTTCCTCTTCCCCCTCTTCAGTGGCAGTCTCTTGTAAGATGGGCTGCTCAAGCTCCAGGGTAGCCAACTCCAGCTCAGACACGAACCAGACCGCGCCAACAACAGCACCACTGGCCACATGGATCTGGAATACCACCTTCATCCAGGACGAGAGTGAGGTGTCGCGATTCTTCTCCTTCGCCCAGGAGCAGGACCTCCAGAGGGCATACCTGCACGTCAACGCAGACATCCCCAACCACTATTTCGAGAGCTTCATACAGCAGTGCAATGCCAGCGGGATCGCGGTCGAGGCCCTGATGGGTAATCCCAGGTGGATCCTCGGGGGCGGGACTCCGAGCCTGCAGTCCAACCTGGAATGGATCAGACAGTATCAGGGCAATGCGTCTGCTGATACCAGATTTATTGGTCTTCATATGGATATCGAGGTATGTCAACCGATAGTCTCGAGGATGATAAAGGGACACAGGAACATGACGGAGCTGACTGACTCCCTCGCGCACGCAGCTGTGGGCTCTCGATGATTGGCAATCCAACCTTGGGACGTACATCCCAGCATGGAAGGACTTGGTCAACAACATCACCTCCTTCGGGAGATCCCTCGGCATGACGGTAGCTGCCGACCTGCCCTTCTGGACATACACCATCGTCGACCCGACAACAGGGGACAGGATGGACGCCTGGATGCTCGAGAAGCTGGACTCGGTCACCTTCATGACCTACCGCAACACAGTCGACGGGCTCATAGACGTGGCCGAGAAGCCGCTGGCCGCCGGGGACCTGGCAGGGAAGCCGGTCTGGCTCGCGGTCGAGACCCGGGCGTGCACCGAGCCGAAGGTCAGCTTCAAGGGGCTGGTCACGGTGACCAACCTTTCGACGAAGCTGCACTCGATCAGGGGGAACTGCTCGGCGCACGCGAGCTTCTCGGGCATCGCTGTGCACGACTATACCGGGTGGCTTGAGCTGGGTTGAAGTTCTGTCTGGCTAACCCTGATGGCGCGCGTGGTCCACCCCTGGAACGGCGAGGAACGGAACGGGTTGCGGTGCAAGCTTCATGCTGGCCCCGAATCGTACCGTATTTTGTATGCACCACGTAGTGTAGGAAAAGTATTCGTACTTTTCCAAAAACTTCACCGGTCATGCCGGTCCCGGCGCTGTGGTGCCTCTGACTCCACAGATTGTCCCCTGTTCCTCGGTACTCGGGGCATTGGCGGTATGGTGCTACGGTACGCATGACCCCTGATCGCTGTCGTCGGCCGATTTCTGTGATCTGCAACAGGGGCACAGAACGTCAGAACGTGCACTGGGTGGGAACATCTGGACGAACTCCTCGCCCGTGTGATCCCCGGAAACTCGTCACACGCACGTGGGAACGGTTTGCTCACCACAAAATTCTGTTTCAACCCGTCGTCCCTTGCTTGCACCGACTCGTATCATCTGATCTTATCTTATCAATCTGATAAACTCGCCGGAGCATCTTCAACTTCACCCTGTAAACCTCACATCGAGTCCTCGTTTCCCCCTTGTCTCCTCGTGTTTAGTGTCTCCCACTGATAGACTCGAGGGATCTGGACGTCACCTCATTCCCCATTGTCTTGATCCATTGTGGATGCATATTGTACAGCACTGTACGGTACTGTACTCTGCTTTACTGTACCATACCGAATACGATTGATCCGGAGTCACGGATCAACGGCTTCTACATTCAACTAGTCGCTTCACAACCCGCATTGTGTGTCCCCCGCCATGCAACGTCGGTCCAGGAATGGCTGCATCGACTGCCGAAAATCAAAGGTGAAATGCGATGAGATCAGACCCTTCTGTGGCACATGCACTCGCAGACAACATATCTGCCAGGGCTATGCCACACCCCCTCCTCCTATCCAGAAAACATCCAAGACGGGCAAGCAGGATCGCCGCGACTCGGCTGTTCGAGAACGGTCGCAATATGCCACACCAACAAGCAATGCTACCGAATATGAGTTTCGGTACAGGGAAGGCCAGATCGAGTCCTCACCATCAGAGCATACAAGTTCAATAGCGTCACCACCGACAGACCAAGTCTCCTCGACCCAATTAATAATAACCCGCGTTGACCAACCAGTGAAAAGCGGCTTATCCAGCAGTGCGTTGTCCAAGGCTGGCCATCATCGCATCAGGGATCCTGCCCATTCTTTGGCAATCAGAGCGTTATGTCTCCTACCCCCTGGGGTTGTCAAGCCCAGGTAAGATCCAAACATCGTATCAGCAGACCACGGCTAGGCTCGAGGGCCTCTCCAGGAGCTGACATGCATTGATCTCTAGTGACGAGGCCACCATCGAGGTATACTTCGAGCGGCACCCCTGCGATATCATCATAGGGCCAGAGTTTGTCAACGAGATGAACGCCAACGTGTTGAAGGTTCTCCAGCACAACCCGCATGCCATTGTCGATGCCCTCTCGGCAATCGGGCACTGCTACCTGACCGACTCGACACTGGACTCCTCGCTCGTAGTCCTGAACTATAGGGCACGCATACTAGCGACGTTGCGAGCGATGGAGCTTTCGCGGCATATCCTGGAGGAGATGATCCTGCTACTACTGGGGCTCTGCGGGATGGAGCTGGTCGACTCCAGGACGGCACCGTCGCAGAGCACACTACCGATTATCATCGCAAACGCCGCCTCCCTCATCAACCATCACGTCTCGACCGGCCGGGAGGTGTCGTCGCTCGCTCGTTACTTCATCCGTGGCCTGGCCCGCCAGGACATGGTCATCTCGCTGGTGCAGATGCGACGGATGACGATCCCGTCGTCAGTGTGGCTCGACGGAGAGGCCAAGACGTCGGCGGATCGGCTGATGGGGTACACGTCTACCTTGATGCCGCTGCTGGAGGAGCTCTGCGCGCTGGCCGAGGATGTGAGGCATCTGCTTGAGGATGCTGACTACCACGTCCAGCAGCAGCAGCAGCAATTCCTGCTAGAAGAAACGCCATTCGAATCTCCACCTCCATATATTGACGACGGGTTGGGAGGAGCGGGGCTGGAGCACATAGGTAGCGAGTCGATGGCCGTGCATAGTGATCAACATGACATGTTCCACTCGGACGACATCAGCGCCAGTTTCCACGATCACAACAGCACCGCTTTCCACCCACAAACACCTGTACCGACATCATCGACGACGACAGCGGCGCCAGACCGATTCGCAGACTGTCTACGGCGCGCAGATGAGCTCCGGGTGCGCATAGAGCTTTGGAAACCGAGCCTACCGCACGGCATGTCCTTCCGGCAGTCGCGGCGCTACCTCTCCCAAGCGTCGTGCTACCGGTCAGGGGCACTCCTGTACCTCTTCCGGCTGCTCAACCCGCCGGGCGCGCCCTCGACCGTGCCATGTCCGAGCCCGAGCCCGACAGCCGCCACCGATGGCGAGGCGACGGCGATGGCGCACGATGTGCTCATGGCGACGAGCTCGGCCGACGGCGACGACGTCAAGATGCTGCTGTGGCCGGTGTTCTTCGCGGCGTGCGAGATGTCGGCCCCGGAGGACCGGCGGATGGTGCTGGACATGTTCGACGAAATACTGGCCCGGCGCAGGACGGTGACGGCGCAGAGGATCAAGGAGTTCGTGCTCAACCGGGTGTGGGCGGCCAGGGACGAGGGGAGACTGTGGAATTGGGCGGTGCTGGCGAGGCAGTTTCCTGGGGAGTGTCTGCCCATATGAGTTGATTATAGGTGGTCAGTGGGCTTATGGCTTCGCTGGTGCGTCTAGGACATATCAATGGCTATCACTCGCCTTCTCTTTCCCAGTTGGGAATATCCATCAATTGTCCGATGTGGAGGACGGAAAGAGGGCCACCGTTCGTCGATGCCTGAAGCTACTTAGCCTGTACTCGACTGTATAAGACCTGCCTGAGCAATTCGTTGGTATCTAGGCGGTATTGAGAGGTTCTAAGGTCCCGAGTGCCCACCAAGGCATCCACGATGGAACATTCGAGCATCCCTGCTAGTTCACTTAGCCCCAGATCAGATCAACCCCGCAACAACGCTTTGGTGCCTGATGTTGATGCTATCAATTGATCTTAGCGAGGTGCCACAGGTGGGAACGGGGATGTTATCAAATGCCCCACGTTCTCGACGACCAGTTGACTCCAATACGGAGACACGACGCAAGTACGGTCGGTAACTTATCATCTTTATCATCCTCGGGCTTCGACATCATGCAAGCCCAGCCTGGAAAGTGTCAACGGTGCATCCCACCCTACCCCGCGGCCATATGCTATCAAGCTATCTGAGAAATGGTGTATACTGTATACCTGGGTATCACCCACTCTCTGCCGGGTTGCTGCTCTATCGCACGGGCAACACTGGCAAGGTTGGCCATGAGGTGGTTGTTCTAGCTTCCAGCCGAAAGAGAGGTGCGGCCTCTGGAAAGCTGTCCCAACTGTTCTCCTGAACTACAACTCGTCCAAAGGCGATCCGCCATCAAAAGTGCATACACCCCGAAACATCAACCAAGAGACAATGGACGGAAATACTCAAACCACCAGTAGTGGCATTGCCCGTGGTTATCCATCATCCGGAGTCGATACTTCTGGCTGCGATCCCGTCAAGACGAAGCGCACAGCACCATACAAGCCATGGCAAGAGATCGCAGCTACGAAGAAGGCCGAGCAGCTCTCGCGTATTCCCAAGGAGTGGATGTTCTCGGGTGCCGGCATCCCAACTGACGCTGTTGACTTACGCCGTATCGCCTCTCTTTCTGGCATCTTGTCCGCCCGCGAGCTGGCCATCACCAGCGAGGCCTACGATGCGACGGCTCTCTTGGCCAAGATAGCTGACGGTACATTCACCAGCGTCGAGGTCGTCACGGCATTCTGCAAGCGCGCTGCCGTGGCCCAGCAGGTTTGTAACTGCTTGACTGAGATCATGTTCGCCGATGCCATTGCCGTGGCGGAGAGACTGGACGAGGAATACAACAGGACAGGGGAGACTGTTGGACCCTTGCATGGGCTGCCAATGACTTTCAAGGCGTGTCTACCTAGCACATACCGCTCTGATGAAGCTGGTCGTGCATATGCTTACATGACAATAATTTGCATAGGATTGCTTTCACATAGAGGGCTATGATGCTTCAGACGGATATATATCCCGAGCCTTTGACCCCTCCACCACCAACTCCTACCTTGTCTCACTGGTCCGAGCTGCTGGTGCCGTCATCATCGCTAAAACAAACACTCCTCAGACCATGCTCGTTGCCGAGGCTCATAACAACGTCTTTGGGCGGACCAAGAACCCAGTGGTCTCACACCTTACATGCGGCGGAAGCAGTGGCGGCGAAGGCAGTGTTCTGGCGTTCAGGGGTAGCTCCTTGGGGATCGGTACCGATGTGGGCGGCTCCATACGCGTCCCCGCTGCTGCGAACGGTATATATGGGTACAAGCCATCCTTTGGTGTGCTGCCCATGCTGGGCTACGCCGCAAGCAGCTGGACGGGCATGAACACAGGTGTGCCCGCCGTATGCGGCCCGATGGCTCGTTCCGCCAGGGACTTGAGCCTCCTGACCAAGGCTGTGAGGGCCTCGAAGCCTTGGCTGGACGATCCGGCTATCATCCCCTACGTACTGGAAAGGGGATCCTCGGACAGGCTGCCGATTATCGGCGTTATTGAGAAGTCTGGGCTTACTCCGCACCCGCCGGTACTGCGAGCCATCCGCGAGGCGAGCGACCAGCTGCGGCAGGCAGGGTACCAAGTCAAACCTTTCGGGCCGGTGGACTTCATGGAGATTGACAAGGTAGCCCGGCAGCTGTTTACCCTCGATGGTCTATCCTATCAGAAACGTGAGCTCTCCAAGGTGGGCGAGCCACCTGTGCCCAGCGTCAAGAATATCAATTACTGGGGAATCCCGCCCAAGGCACCGGAGGAGATGTGGGTGTGGAATACCAGGAAGTTGGCACTGCAGAAACAAATGCTTGACCTTTGGAATGCTGCCGGTGTTGACGTGGTATTGTGTCCGGCGGGGCCGCACACGGCGGTGAAGCCAGACGAGTGGGCTCATGTGATTTATACAGTTGCTTGGAATGTCGTCGATGTGAGTGGAAGAGCGTGCTACTTGGAGGTTGATGAAGACTAAGCTGACACGCTCGCCAAGTATCCCGCGGTGATCATCCCCTATATCCACGCAGACGCAGGTTTGGACACTGTATACGAAACTTTTGAACCTCTGTCAGACGAGGACAAGACGGTCCAGTCTCTATGTAGGTCCCTTTCCGTCAAATATTGCAGACGATTTACTAATTGTTGGGCTTCCATCGATAGACAACCCACAGTTGATGCACGGCGCACCAGTGGGTTTGCAGCTTGTGGCACAACGACTTTGCGACGAACAACTGCTCGTGGATGTGGAAAGAATAGACCGTGTCTTGAACGAGGGGAAGTTACAGCTGTGACTGAGCTCACAATTGCGGCAAGCTTGGTACAGGCCGTGCGGTGGCCGTGTGCATCTCCGGTACATCCTCAGGTTGACAGGAAAGCGTCCGAGTACAGAATTGAGAAGGTAAGTCGGAAGTCATCTGATGGATAAGTTGACATTTCAACGACCCCAGCTGGCAGAGCATGTACCGGATAGATTGCCATACGTATAGCCTGACAAGACTCGTTATCACGACACTCTTTCCACCTCGAATTCCAGGCGTCTGGCTTGGGTAACATCCCACTTGCGCCAACCCTCGGCGACACCGAGGCCCTTGTCAAGGGCGGCCCGGACGTCAAATCTGATCCCTGTGCGCTCCGAGATCTCCCCCCACAGCCGGCGGAAAGACTCCTCGTTGTGCCTAAATGATCCTGAATCTCTACCTGTTGAATATATGCCCTCTGTATGGCCTACGGCCTGCCCGATGATCAACGTTCCTGGTTGGGGCTTCAAGATCTGGATAGATGTCTCGAGAAGCTTGCGCTGGTCCTCCCATCCAAATACGTGAAGTACCATTCCAAGGTGGATGAAGTCTATACTGCCCTTCAGCTCCTGAAGCGGGCTGTTGGGGTCAAGGATGTCGGCCTGGATGAAGCGTGTCTTGAGTGTCTCCTTGTCACGAAAGAGGTCGTACCCCAGATCGATGAACTCTCCCAAGAGCTCGGCGCCGTACAGGTTCTCAGAGGGTGCACCGTCGGCGACAAGCTTTCGGATGTCCTGTCCAAGGCAGCAACCGATATCGAGATACTTGGCCCCTTCTTGAAGTCGCCGGACTATCAAGGGGTACGACTGCTGCCTGTGAAGGCTCAGGTTGAGGAATCGGAACTGGCCGATACATGGGTAGGGCCAGACATCCCACGCCTTGTCTCTCTGTGCTGATAGTAAGTTACTGTCCGGCAAGGGTTTGGAAGTGTCGACACCTACAGCTTCCAGGACGTAGTTCTCGACCTCCTCGCTGGGGATATGGGAGTATCCCTCAAGGAGCTCCCGCGCATCTTCAGGGACCCCGCGGAATTGCTTATCGTACCATCCTACGCTCTTGTCCTTCGAGCCGATCTTGTGTTCAACCTCAGGATGATCATCCTTTGATGCAGCATTGGGTTGCGCGGACATGCTGAGCTACTAGGGTCGGTGACACTTCGGACGCCGTTTTGTACTTGTATGTACAGGAAGGTCTAAACACGATGGGAATGTCAGGAGAGCCGTCCTTCAGTTCCGGAGATAAATATCAGTGGTCCTCTTGGGCATGTCACCAAGATATGAGTCCCCGGGGATGCCTGTGGATGCTTGACATCACCCGACAAGAGGAGGAGTCGACCTCGCAGGGGCTGGCCGGAAAGCCCACGCAGTTACTCCGCCTCTTCCCTGCAGACCGACGGTGGGGTGGCGAGGGATCCCAGAACGCGGCCATGATTGCCTATTCGGCGCCGAAGCTAGGCCGGCCAGCTAAATTATGGCCGCGGGGATTTTTGTGTAATCAATACCCCCGGCCTAGAACGCCCGTCCGGCCCGGAGGTATGTATGTGGCTAAGGGCGAGGACCCACTCGGCAGAACATGCCTCGGAAGACTTGGGTTGTGCAATCATCAACAACATTGCTCCGTTTCCCGATATCTCGGGCGCAGTGCTGATCAAGCGCAGCTGTAGGTGGTAATAATCGAATTTCATATCGTTCGTTGGTCTCTACACGCGGTCTTTCCCCCGGATAATTACCTAGGTAGGTTCCACTACGTGCTGCTGTGCCGGTAAGACCTGCATTTCGTATGCATCCGGACCAGCGGTATGATTCCTTGCCTCAGTCGAGTACCCAAACTCGGTCCTGACCAGTATAGCTCGGTCTCCCATCTCCATGTCGCACAGTGACTCTCGTTTCGATTGCGCATATAGGTCATCACTAATCCTCTCAAACCCGTCAGTATCCGTCAGGTGTATAGACTTGCGATTATGCCTGCTCCTCGCGCCTCGCTGCCCGGTCGTCGACAGGCTCTGGCCGCTAACGTCGGGATACGAAGGGGGCTTGGTCCCCTTCTTGTTGCGGAAGAAGTGGCCGAACAGAGGGGCGAGACTCGGCAGGTTGCCGCTGAAGATGGCGACCTCCATCTCCATGGCGGTCCATGTCGAGGACTCGGCATTGGTGTATGGAAGGTCCGTCGGGACCGCCTTGATGACCTCTACGATGCGGATGATACTGGCAGCGCATGTGCTGGGTCAGAGTACAAATATCAGTTCTCTGGTAACCTCTCCATCGGAAGATGCAAAACGGCTAATGAGGACGGGCACTCTTACAAGGCTCCGAGGAGGAAGATTGCGCTCAACGCGACCTTCTTCCGCTGGTTCAGCTTCAGCCCGCGCAGCATGAACAGGGGCAATCCCAAGATCAGGACATCACCCAGAGCCCCGAGCGCTCCTGAGACCGCGCCAGTGACCTGCTGGCTTGCACACTTGCCACCAGGGATGGTCTTGTCCCAGAAGTATGAGACCGGGGTGCACACGGTGAGGTTGATGCACCATGTGACGATGGCCCAGATCAGAGTGAGGGTTATCAGGACCCAGGCTGCGATCTTGAAGGGCCTCGTCACGAATATACGCATGTAGAATACAAGAATGGAACACTTGATGAGAGCGAGGGCAATCTGGTTTGCTCTTTGCAGAGCGAAATATGTCTGATAGGAGGCATTGCGTCAGTGAAGCCGATCTCCTCAGATAGGATATGGCAATATTGCTACACAGTGTTACTTGCCTTGAGCCAGGAGACGTAGGTACTATGGTCTAAGTTCCATTGATGGTATCCCAGACCATATGAGAGCACTGTAGACCGGGTAAGTTTGTGTTCTATCGGAGCGACTGTGGGATGGAAACAATCTGAAGACTGACTGATATACAACGAAATGGCTGGGTCCAAGGAGACAACATATCCGGCGATCATGAGGTAGTCATCCAGCTCCAGTCCGCTTTGCAGCTTGACCCGTGCAAACAGTCGCAAAGCCAACGTCGAGGTGCTCAGTAGAAGGACAATGGTTGTAGCGGCGTATGCGAATGTGCGCAAACTCTGGGCGTCCGGCGGTGGAGTACCGTGGATGGTGAGCACATCCATGGCATCGAGATGCGGGAGTGGACGTGTCTAAGGAACGACTTGGGTCAATCGACGGGTCAGACGACAGGGAGCTCGACAAATGGGAATAACCACTACGAACGTCGACGGCCGGCTTGGCCATGCTTAGTATAATATATACCTACGTATCTCTCGTCTCATCTCGGAGCTGCCACATGTACAGTATGTTGGCAAAACCTAAAGAGATGGTGGTCAAGGTCCCTCGACGTAACGGCACAACCATGCAATCGGAAGTTAAAACATATATTAATCGTGTTCCATCCTGCTTGAGAGTGCCGCCGTGGTGTGATGGGTGCGCGTGGGCGTCGACCCGATCACTACACTGCAGCCAGCCGTCTCACATACATATGTAGGCATGTATGTATGCATCATTCTGGCCGACATAATGTGTGACTGCCCCAGTAAACTGTGAATCCGAGCGATTCGAGAATTACTTGTCTGCGGTGCAAATATTCGGGAAACCCGTTGTGGGTATCCACCGCGCGCACCAGAGGATCCGGAGCTTGAGGATGTCCCAGCATGGATGAGGAAGGTGAGTATGACAAGGAATGCAAGATTTGCCAATAGGGTTCTCGTAATAAACAGTTGGCTGCACAGCAGACGCACCCTGGGGCAGCCGAGATCAAAGGCCCGATGCCGACCGCTACTGGTCAAAACCGGTCATTCTGCTTTTCTCACCCCATGAACCGGTGACCGGGAAACTAATTAACTCGCTGCATACTGCCAATGAGGATCAGAACTAGATACGCACTTGCACTTGCATGACTGTTGAGAGCAACCACCCATCGGGAGTTTTCTTCACATCATGGCTGATTCATACTGATCAGAGTGCAGGCACTGCTTCTAGGTACTAAAGTATTCATGGACTCGATCATCTCGTCCGCCCTAGTCCCGGGGAATCGGAATGCTGCAAAGTGTTTCAACTTGAACACGGACTGGCCTGCCTTAAGTGCTATAGTGCAACTCAAGGTGCAGTATCAACTATACGTCATATAGATCGATAATCATTCTACATATACATACTGTATGTATATGTATGTAACATACATACATTGGGACATATTAATATGGTAGCATTGGATAACTCTGCGGGATGAATCATGGTTTTATATCTTGACCCCATCACTACACGGATACCTTCACCGCTTTGCGTGACGATGCTTCATGAACGATGGAGAGGTATGGATGTAGCAAGCCCAGCCACCGTTATATCACGCCACACACATGCACAGGTGGAGGTTCTCCCGACGGAAGTGCAGCCGAGATCGAAGCAGGGATTCAACGGGCCGTCACTACTCTATTTACTTTAGCTTGTATGCACTCTGAACTACGCAATCTGCAGGTTCGATATGTTGGCGGGCCTGGCGGGCCTGGCGGGCCTTCTTCCAATTCGAGATATCTTCTGCGTCCAAAGCAACAGACCTGAAACCATGATTATGCAATCTCCATGTCTAGCTTCTTGATGTAAATTGAAGATAATGTCGAGTTATCATGAGGGCAGGAGGGACACCCCTCGATGACCAGGATGCCTCCGGTTTTAATACAATTTACCACCAAACATGTCATCGAGAGTATCCTTACATATTAGTCTCCACTCACCGGCATGATAAGGCCTTGTCCTGATGATCAGTCACGTTGGGGTATGAAGAAGAAAAGAAAATTCGAGCTCCAACCGAGATATCACCCCGGCCAACTGGGGCGAAAGTAGGTAAGGTCTAGAAGGCCAGTCTTTCGAACCCACACACGGCACTGTCTTCCCATGCATGCCAAGTCACCCTTCTCGAGTGTTGCCCCAGGGGTTGGCCGACCTGGTGATCAGGGCCCCATAGTCCTGGTCTCATCGACCTGATAGCGACTTATCCCAAATGCATCCAAGTTGATACCCATGGACATACGCACAGATCCATTATAACTCGAAATCTTGCACGTGTTGACGGCGGCTTCCCCGTCCCCTTCCACCCTTTGACCACTTGTGCTACCCAAGGGCTCCTTAAGCATCGTCCACTATACATGTGTCATACACGATGAGTGCGACCTCAACCGACATGCCGGGCTCACCGGTCTCTGCGAATCGTCCTTCGACGCCTGAGAAGGCCACGATGGCCGTCGTCAAGACGGACGCGCAGGACAGCAATGTTCACCTGATCCCGACTCCGTCTGACGACCCGAGAGACCCCCTGAACTGGTCCCTGACCAAGAAAATGCTTGTTGCTTTGACACTCTGCTTTGCTTTGTTCACCGGGATGAGCGCACCGTTCAATGGCCAGATCCAGCTGAAGCAACAAGCAGAGCTGTACGGCAAGACGACGGTGGAGATTACATACTTTGTGAGTACCACCGGCAGATGGCCCATAGTTGCTTTTGCTATATATCTGACAAACTCTATCAGAATTCTGCAGCGTCAGGGGGTTTATTGTCAGGGTCCTGGTTCTGGTGGCCTCTGTCCAAGAAGATTGGCAGATCTGCAACGATTCTATGGTATTACTTTTTCTGTTTTTCTTCTTGCAACCTCAGATGGATAGATCGAAGCCTGTTCCAGGGGGGCAACCCACGCATGGCCATATTCTGGCACTTCCGGAGATATCTATATCGAACGAGAAAAAGCACGTTTCACTGACAGGGCAAACAGGTGCCTGCTAGGGACCTTGGCCACCCAGATCTGGTCATGCTATATGCGGGCTCCGGACCAATACGATGCTTTCATGGCATCCAAGTTCTTTGCCGGTTTCTTCGGGAACACCGTCTCCGTACTTGCCCCCTTGTACCTCGTCGAGCTGTTCTTCCTTCATCAACGCGGGCGTGCCTTTAATATTCTGGGCATCGCCATGAATCTGGGGGCTTCGGCTGGACCGACCTTCTCTGGATTTATCACAGTCCACCTCCCATGGTACAACGAGTACTGGTGGACTATTGGTCTTTCCTGTGCCTCTATAGTCCTGGTATTACTGTGTCTTGAGGAGACTTCATGGAGCCGTGCGGATGGCGCGCAGAACATAATTCTGGAGGATTCATGGTGGAAACGCAGGGTTCAGACATTCTTGCCCGGAACGAAAGTCGTGCCCAAGCCCAGCAGGAAAGACATTGTCAGTCAAGTATTCCTGCTAATATGTACTAGGCACTTGCTAATCTCATTTCAGGTCAATTCTGTGATCGTTCCCATGAAGCTGGCAATCAACCCCATCCTCCTACTCGTTGCTGGATTCGACGCCATCAGCTTTGGGTTCTGGGTCGCCTTGAACGCCCTGACGCCGGTATGGTTGCAGAAGCCGGTCAAGGCCGGTGGCTATGGGTTTTCCGTCCTGGACAACGCCGCCTTCACGACCATCCACTGGATGACCTTGATCGTCAGTCAGATCTACGGACACCTGATCTCGGACCGGATCCCACTGTGGCTGTGTGCCCGACGGAACGGAGGAGTCTGGCGCCCGGAGCTCCGTCTGCACGCGCTCTGGTTTCCATGTCTCTTCTTGGCCCCCCTGGGTCTCGGCTTCGTGGGCATAGCTCTGCAGTACCACACGCACTGGATGCTCATGGCGGTAGGGAACTTCCTCGTTACGTTCGGGGCTATGCAGGGTATTCCGGTGACGATGAACTATATTGCCGAGTGTTTCCGCAGGACTACGACTGAGGCGACCATCCCGTTGACTTCGTTCCGCCTGCTGCTCGGCTTGACTATCAACTTTTACATCAACTACTGGATCGCCGCGGTTGGTATTGGCTGGGTGTACGGAATGATGGCATTTTTCAGCGTTTTCTCCTTTTTCTTCCTCATAGTACTCATGTGGAAGGGCCACCAGATCCGGGCGGCATCTCCTTTCGTCAGCTCATCGTCTGAGGAGGGCGAGGTACTATACACGCAGAAGACAGAGGTTGGCGGCACCTAAATCGCCTGAGGAAACATTGGATGCCTTTTCAACGGGCTATACCTAGGTTTTCATTTGAGTTTCCAAAGCATCGGAGTTGGTGACCCTCGATCTCCATCATTTCAATCAGCTTCATGTGTCTTGAGGTCTCCGAGCACACAGAACAAGAGTATGATGATGAGTAGTCAACCATATGTAGGTAGTCTCGGCCTTGGCCATGCACATTGCAGAATCAGCGATACCCCGAATGCGATACCCCGAAGCGTCTCAAGTGCTGGGCTGTTGACAGACAAATGTAAGAAACCCGAACCCTACGTTACCTCGTATCCACCCACTCCCCCCCTCTTCAGTCTTTTGCCACTGTGCTGAGCCCTGTAGACGACATGACTACCCCTCCCGAGATCCCTCCATGGCCTTTGAAACCCTCCAACAAGGTAGAGCATTTTCGTTACTAAGTAATCATCATTCAACGTCATCCGGCTTCTACTTCCAACGTTCAGGATACACGTTGTATTCCGGTCTTCCGTGTGGATCCTATAGATTTCATGTTTGGGTAACATACTGAGCGCATCCGGAACGCCTGGCCAACCTGTGATAGAAGAA
>LKEB01000046.1:58634-90723 GCA_003795295.1 Cytospora leucostoma | reverse complement strand
CCTCACATTGGCTTTATTTAATAAAAGAGACACTTAGAATCTACAGTCTGTACCGGTCTGCACGCTCATCGCAACCTTTTGACTACTTGCACTATGAGGACCGATGATGACTGGCAGGATGCGGCCTTCAATACCCGCCATCTCCACAACCGCAATGACCGAGGCGGCCAAGGAGGCAACAGCCGCCACGAGTTCCAACCCAACAACACATTCGGCTCCCATCTGGTCAAGTGTGCTGCCATGGAAAAGTTGCAGGTAGACGCTTCGGATCTGGTCCCTAGCGGCTCTAAGTCGAAGAAGAGGAGGGGGAGTCGCGGGGAGGTAGTACTGGAGGTCTACCGCCTCACCGATGACGAGGACGGTCTCCTGGGCTCCCTGACTGTTGCTGGTGTTCTTGAGGCTAGTGTTGTATTTGCTGGAAGCAGGAAATTGCTCTGGAAGATTTGGCAACAGTTGGGGGGAAAGGGCTCAGGAGAGGTGGCGGCAGACCTGGAGACTACAGACTCCAAGGGTAAATCCAAAGAGCATGTCGGTAACGCTGGTGACAAGAAGCCACCCAGAGAAGATGAAAGCGGCGATGAGGAAGAGGGCTCTTCTGACGACGATGAGGTACAGTCACGATCCAGCTCCTTGGACTCGGAGGAACGCCAGCGCCGCCGAGCCGCCACATTTGAAAAGAACTCGTTCCGTCATCCAAAGTTCTGGTTCCGTTGGCAGGGAGATATGGCCGATGACAAGACCAGTTCCTCCAAGGCCGAAGGCACCAGTGTCCACGGGTCTGGGTATATCGTTTTCTCGGGCAACGACTGCAAGCGCTTCCAGGGCACCATCACCTCTGAGCAGCTGGGATGGAACAATGTCAAGATGAGTGGGTGGAAGGCGAGGCCTCAGCCTGAACGAGACTTTGAGGTCCAGTGGGCAGAGCAGTGAGCACTAGCGTTCATCAAGCCGATCTCATTACCTACTATGTACCGGGGCCTATCTTTGAGGAAGGTCACGCGACTTGTAGAGTAGAAGCGTACTAAGTATAAGTAGGTAATTAGCGACAGCTGGAATAAAGCACTGCAAACACCGCTCTCGAATTCCCTGACTATGACCGAACAACAGAGTGAAGTCTGGATCCTGATCCTGAAACTAATCTTTGGGAAGTTACTGGTTACTTAAAGGACAGGGTGGATGTATTGCCTGCAATCTGGCACGCCTCTTCTTTTGGACTGCTATAGTCCCCCAAAATCCCGTCAAACACAGGTCTGGCTAAGTAACTGCAGTATATTTAGCTGGTCCTAGTTCTGACCTTTGCTGCCCGGTGACCATCGTTGTGATCTACCAAATCGACACCATCACACCAACAAGCAGCAGCAAACTCACGAACTCACTCCTCGTCGTGACTTCTTCCGATCTCTGCCTTCTTTCTACAAGAGGCTACCAGGTCAGGTCGTAAGGTAAGACTCGATAATTTTTGCAACCTTTAACCCCATAACCGTCGCTACTCAACCAGCCGTCTTTTGCATTACACGACGTGCAACTTGCGACGTGCACCTCGAGGCACGCGACCTTCGATTAACAAACCATCTGTTTCTTACCAAGGTACAGCTGCTACTCTGCGCAAAAGGTAATCAGTACGTGCTGCGTCGTCTTGGAAATCTGTGTCAACGTTCACCGCGCGCTAAGTACTCTTTGCGACGCTATAAGTAACGACAACAAGAAACATCGTCGCGTTGGACCCCATCCAATTGTGACTATCGTCGCCATCGCCGCCGCCATTGCCGCCGTCGCCGCCGCCGATGCCAGCAGCGTCGTTGTCCTGCCCGCGATACGATCTTTTCTTAAACCAAGCTGTCTGCCAGATTCAAAGTAAAGGTAAGATCAACTTCCTGAACACCATTTTCAATGCCACAATTGCTCTGGTCAACACCAAACAAAGCTTCCAAAACTTCATATCCCATCACTTCAATCACCTCTGTCCCTCAGGTCTATCTTCTCTGTCATCTCTGATGCCACCCCACCACGATTCGTCATTCTCATGGGCTACCTCTCCAATTTCTCAAGTCGATCTGTTCTCAACCACCTGTCCCAGTGTCTTCTCTCAACCCCCGCCAATCACAGATCAGCCTCGCCCTTGACATCAATGCCATTTCCTCCGTGGTCACTAATCTCAAATTGGCAGCCAACATGGATCGGATTCGTGATCTTGCGTCACGCAAACGAGCCTCATTCCCAGCCAGGCTCCCGTCCTTCTCTATCACTTCCCGAAATACCCCATTCGCGTTGTCGCGGCCAAAGGCTGATGACGATGACGCAAAGTCAACCACCAGCTCTGCCAGCGCCGCTTCTGAGCCCATCGACAACAACATAGCTACGCTTCCTGACCCTGGTGACCAGTCTTCAGAGTCTTCCGAGAGTTCGCAGGTCATTGTTCAGACCGAGACTGGTCAAGGTGAAGTTCAAGATCAGACCAGATCTACCAGCGACGCTGAGGTCTCCAAGCCAAAGCATAAGAAGAATAAGAACAGAAAGAAGAGGGCCGCTCTGGAGGGAGCCTCCATGGAGCCTCTTGAGGCCCAAGAGAAACTCTTCGAGATGGCTGAGGCCGCGATCAAGCAGAACGAGACCCTCGCGAGCAGCGGCATGGCAGTCTCCCGTCGAATGAACGAGCTTGCCCGCGACATCCTGCAGGCAAACCAGGTGATCGAGCGCCAAGACCGTGAGATTGCCGAAGTCAACGAGACGATCAAGTTTATGGAGGCGAAGTTGAAAGAGACCCAGAAGGTCCTCAATGAAGCGAGGTTGCTTGTCTCTGATACCATCAATGGCGACAGCGCGCAGGCCAGACGTGCAAAGATCATGGACATGGTCCACAAGATCACGTCGATGACACGTGATATTAAGATGGAGCAAATCAGCACTTGGTCGAAGGAAAAGACCGACAAGGGCTTGAAGGTGTGTTTTCCAGGCCGGCATCTGTTCACACAATTCATGGCCAAACCTCCCGTCCATCCCCTTTCCGCACCTTAACGAACAATGTCCACTCTCATATAAAAGGAAGCTGCTAACATCCCCACTTTGCAGACTCTCCAGGACGTGTACTTCACCAACGAGGAGTCCGTTGATAGGTCCGATCTCGTTGACGCTGGTGTCCGACATTCGGCGTGGCATTTCCTAGTCCATGGAAACTATGACGACAAATGGGCACCAATGCTCTTTCACCTCGCCAAAGACCATGACTACAACGCCTACCTCGACAAGGCCCGAGAGGAGGACCATGAGGCCGCTTCTGCTCACCACGTCCACTACGAGGCCTGGCCGATCGCCGGTCAGCATCGCCAGGAGTCCGCCGCCAACAAGGACAAGCAGGAGGCCGGTACCAAGAATCCTGGAACTGGAGGTGGTGAGAACAGCAAGCAGGGCTCTGTAAAGATTACCGTGGCTCGGCACTTGTCTTCTGGCTCGAGAGAAACACCCTTCGAGAAGGTGTGCCACCATTCTGGATGCAATTGCTGGATGTTCTCGTTTGTCATGATGGTGCAGTGGGTGGCGACGCTGCGCAATGCATTGAGGTACCACCCAGACATGACCGCCGAGGAGAGCCAGTACGCATGTTTCGCTGCCATCATGACTGTCACCATGAAAGCTCAGCAGGCAGGGTGCGTGGTGACCCAATCGAGGGGCACCAATAGGGATAGCATGCCCGTAAGTCACGACCCGTCCAACTGACCCGGATGTCCTTGCCACTTACACAGCTGGCCTCATTGACTTCACACAGGGCGTCAACTTCTTGTACACCCAGGACGACGACTTCATCAAGCACCCCGGTGTCTTCGGGAAGCTTCGGAATATTGCCGGGAAGTTGGGCTTTGACCTCGAGACCTGGGAGCATGATGGCAAGGCAGGCTGCCGCGTCGCCCACTCCTTGGAGATGGACGGAGCCGCTACCGAGAGATGGCTCGAGATGACCATAGTCCTGGAGAAGATCTTCGAGTACGAGGCTGACTGGTGCACGAAAGACCTGGGTGCCCTTGAGGGAAACCGAGGAGAAGCGCTGAAGATCGGGATACGATACCATGCCATGGTCTTCCTCTTTGAACAGGCGGAGACCTACATGCTGCTCCTCGGCACTACATTCAAGACTTGCTCACCCCCACAGATCCGTGAATTCATCGACAGGTGCATCAGCTCTGCCAAGCTCAGGGCGGGTGGTCTGCTGATCGAGCATCAGCGTCGCCTTCGGGAGGTGGTGCCCCCGGAGAACAAGCAGCCCGAAAAGAAGGCTGCTCCGAATGACAAGGCATCTCAGGAGAAGAAGCCAGCTCAGGAGAAGAAGCCAGCTCAGGAGAAGAAGCCAGCTCAGGAGAAGAAGCCAGCTCAGGAGAAGAAGACAGCTCAGGATGACAAGCCATCCCAGGAGAAGAAGTCGGCCCAGGAAAAGAAATCGGCTCAGAAAAAGAAGCCGGCCCAGGAGAAGAAAGCGTCCGGTGCCAAGTGAGCCTGCACAGGTAACCTAGGGCCAACGGGCATCACTTGGTGGGCGATGGAAGAAGAGCAGAGACAGCAAGTCTTGGGGAAACATAAATTCAGGCTCCTTGGGGACGCAAAGATGAAGGAGATGGAGCATGCCTGGACACTGGAATTGGAAGAATGGTCGTCCTCCAGAAGGCCCCAGGGCTTACAAGCATCTCTGCTTTCGTCCATCCGGGGAAAGTTCTCGATTGGAAATTTGGGGCGTTTGTTATCTGTCTTGTCCGGTTGAGAGCCGGCAGGGGTCTGTCCATGTGGAATGCCTATGGAAGTCGACCTTTTGCTGCCACCTATGAGCACATTGTTTATCCAAGTCAGTCCAGATATGGGGAATCTCGGCCATATTCCCTGGGGGCATTCTGCTTCTGAACTGGACACTTGATCTTGTCTGAGTACGCGGGCGGGGTTCGTAGCTATCAGCTCAGTCAATCGATTTTATTTACTGAAGGTCAGCTGATACTCTGTTCAAAGCTCAGGCAACGGTGATAGTTGCCAAATGCGAAGTTTTCTATGATTTGCTAAATATTCGTGGTAATCGTCAGGGTACCAAAACTTTGGTTAGATGTGTTTAACCCTTCATTTGTCCGCCTCGATGTACTCAGCGCAAATAACATCACCCCTAAGGTCCATCACATCTGCTACCGTCACGTTTGGCAGAAGCCCCGCCATCCACAAGACGTGGTCCATGGTGGTAACGTTGCCTGAGTCACCATCGTAGTCAAGCACGCTAGCTGAGGGGGAAACCCACTCGTTACTCTCCAAGTCGGACTCGGTGGGTGTGTTGCGGCCGCTGATATCTGTGAGACGGGAGCTGAGGTTGGCCTTTTGCCATGACCACCAGAGACGGTCCAGGTTGGTGTGATGAAGAAAGAAGAGCGGGTCACCCGGACTGGCGCTCTGGAGCTTCATCTATCAAGAAGTCAGCAGTGTCTCGATGCTACTAGAGCTACTCTAGGAATGAGAGAGATCCTTACAGTTCCAGCAACGGCCAGATGTGCGGAACTATGTGGGGTGAGAACGTAGCACCCCCAGGCATCTTCATAGTTTGTGGTTGCGTAGCAGTCGCTGGCATACGTGCTATTTGCCCATGACCAGTACTCCGATGTGAAGTTGCGACTCAAGCAGTACTCATCATGCAGAGTGACACCCCAGCTTTGGTCAAGCCTCAAGGTCGTGTTCGCGAACGGGCCGTCGACGACACATCCATCACCCTCGCGGCCTCCGGTGCCAAAACTGAGGTCCCCGGTGCCCCAGACACTGGCATCCTCGATGGATCCGGCATCAGAGTCCCGCTGCTCGTCCCAGTAGGGCTGGCCTCCTGTGTAGTTGCATTCCTGCTGCAGGAGAAGTTCGTGGGTGCGCATGTAATATCTGTGCCAGGGAAGGAACTGTCCAACACCATGGATGTCGTTGGACTGGACGATGTGTGCCCATTGGATCTCATCCCAGCGGTTCTGGGCGCCTTCTACGTTAAGCTGAGTCGGCCGAGACATCAGGCATTTCTCAGCGCGGAGGTACTCGGCCTTTTCATCGTCGGTCAGAGTGTGCCTACATGATGAGCTCGTCAACAAATTTTCCGTGAGAACTACATAGTAGGTATGGTGTCATGAGGCTCACGTACCAAGCCTTCCTCTGATTGAGCGAAGTGCATGTTTTGGTGTCATTCCGAGGGCCGAGAGGCGAGGCGCCGGCGAGACAAGAGAGCGACAGCAGGCCAAAGACGGCGGCTGTGGTGAACGAAGGACTCATGTTGCTAAGATACCAGTGCCAGAGACTGATGACGAATTACTGGTACGATGTAGTGGTGACGGAGGACTGCCGGGCTGAGAGGGAGGTCTCGGGAGTCAGAGCAGCAATGGAAGGAGAGGCAATTGCATTTTATATCAGAAATCAGCACAAGTTCGAGAACGCTTCGACGGTCTACTTAGCAATAGGTAAGGGTCTTCAGATCGTGAAGGAGCCTGCTGTAAACCTCGAAATGAAGAAGTTAAAAATTCATTCCCCACCAGTTTGCAACCTTAAACTTTAAGAGCGGACTTGGCGCTCGTTTCTAGTAATCAAACCCACGATGGAGCAGTGATGAAGCAGTGAGTTGCTCGACTCACTCTTGCGTAAACGCAAGCTGACATATGAATGTGTACCATGCGCAGTCCTCTAATCACTGTAGTTGCAATCTTCCATCTTTCGTGGCTCCACCCTCAAGTGCTCCGGCTTACTCTTTCTCCGTCAGCGTTGCGTTAAGGCAAAGCCGATTTACTAGATATAGACTTTCACTGGACCCGTGCGTTAATTATAGCCGGCGATAGCATGATATGTATGATCCAGTAAAAATGGTACACTGGAAAACTCAAAGGAGTTTTCACCCCTATCATCTAGGCCGAAGACCGTTCCGCGACAACTACGTTGCGGTCATTGCCGCGCGCTACACCTGGTTATCACATACCGAGGATATGTATGTATCGTCAGTGAATAGGAACAGAGCATGGCTCTGTCCCACATATTTAGCCCTAGGATTGGCGCGCAGCCTTGTAGATCACATATGCGTACTGCATCTATGACAGTGATTACCACAGCAATGATTGAACGGTTCATACTTATGATGGGTGGTCCCATATAGACCTCCTCCCTCCTTCCTCGTGTAGTCCGGCGAATCGTTTGGGGGATCGTCTGGAGCCTTGTTTCGAAACATCTAATCAAACAAAAAGGTTTGCACGTGTGGAGTGTTGTGTGGACTGAAGTGGACTGTCTGGGTTTCCGTGCGATGTCAGATATCCGCATCAACCGAGATATGGGGCTCATGTGGAGGTACGCGGTCCGTGTATGGACCCTACTATGTATCTATCGGTTCCAGAGTCTTATTCGAAAAGGCGGTCACTATCATCATCAAATGCAATGCAATCCTTTGGACTACGACATTTTCATGGAGCGTGAATGCTACTAATATAGCGATAACATCTCGGTCCATGCATTGGGAATGAAAAGAAGGCACTCATGCCCAGTGCAACTTCGGTGGAAGGGCTCCGATAGTTTTGGTAGTGTTCGAACTCGACTAGGTCATGATCAGGGGGATGCCGTGCTTTGAAACTGAAGGAAATCAGCTGAAGATCGCGCGCCACTTCGTGGCTATCCCGAGTGAAAGAGCCGGAAGATAATTAGTCTCATAGCTCGCACGTCCGAGACGGTGGTACATTCCCCTTTTCGAAGTGAAAGGGTTCCGAGGTTCTTTCCAGGTCAAGTAGAATGTGTCTGCGCACAATTACATCGGTTCAAGCCATTCTGGGCAAACCTGGCTTCTTCGCCTGGCAATGCATCATCACACATCCATGGATAGGAGTATGTGCGATATTCAATGCGTTAATGGTGCAGCCATCTAGTCCTACCTCTGGACAGAAGCCATCACGAAGATATGATATCTGTATGCAAAGGTGCCTAGTGATAAGCCTTCGGGTGAATGTCAATGTCTTGTGACTACAACGGAATTCTCCGTCCAAATCTCTTCGACTCTGCGTGACTTGGTTATCGGCATGCGTGACTGTTGATACCTGCTTGATCATATAAAGCGTAAACTCCGATCCACCTCGAATTCTGTCGCATTGACACTTGAAAAACCAGAGACCTGTCTAACCACTAGCAACTCCACATATGTCGAGACACAGACATCAACGAACCGTAACGGAGCGAGCATGGGCACTGGTACGCCCAGCGGTCAGATCAAGGCACGATATTTCATGCGGGCAAGGGTAAGTACTCTCGGCTTCAGTCTATAGCTATTCATGTCTCTCCTCCTTATCACAACGTAACTGATCAGAACCTGTTTGCAGATGTCGCTGGTTCCCCTTCAACGGTTGCAGACGCTGCCATGCACGCACCGAAGTACACATCTGGGGACGAAACCGGGTGCGAGACCGGCATGCACGATGCCTTTGTGCTGGAAGCTTTCCCCGTCGACCAGTTGTACGGGTTGACATGGTAGAGACGGCGGTCGTAGATGGAACGAAAATTTCGCCTGTAGCAGCAGTTCTGATGGCTGGTGCCCTGATCGGGCACAGTGATGGAGTTCAGGAAGAACTCTTGGAAAGAGAAATCGCTGCTAGTGAGTACATAACATCGAACAACCAGCCTCTCGTAGCTGGTCTCCGAGGCGGAGGCCTCGGCCAGCGCTTACGGAGGCTGCTTGGGACGCAATCACCATCACGTAGAGATTATACAAGGGCATCGGACGCCTCAGGTCACCATTCTGAGGAACACCGCCGGGATCACAATACAAGCCTCCACCGAAGACACAGGGATAGCAGTGGGAGTAACAGTACTTCGAATGATTCAGGGTATCGACGCAGAAGACGCCCATCCGAGCACTATAGCCGGCATAGAAACAGATCATCTCCTAGTCACAGGCATAGTAGTTCTAGACACCAGCGTTCCAACCCGGGAAATGCAGTGCGTATAGAATGGCATAGAAGTGATGATAGAGCTGAACACATTAATGGCCGACAAAGATGCCACAGTGCAGAACGAAGTACAAGATACTCGAGGGTCGTGGAACATGGAACTAACTCCCACGACCCTAGAAGAACGGAAACCATACGGGTTGCCAATGTTAGAAGAAGACCTTCTCGAAATATCGAGAATGCGCATCGCGGACCAGACAGGGTGAATATACTTGATATCGGGAATCGACGAGGTCGAAGGGCATATGCAACACCCCGGCCACACCATGAGATCTCACCGGCAACTTTGTCCGCGCCAACACCACCTCAAAGAACAGAACCACTGAATTATGTTGACATGTCTGAAGACGAGTTATTCCAGGTGATTCTTGCAGAAGAGAGAGCCATGGACCCATTACTTAGAGACTTGGATGCGAGAAGGGCGCGAGGCGAGGATGTCTAATTAATGATCACAAATTGGTCACTTGAAATTCTGAGGATCGATGTTGGTTGAGCAGAGAATGATAGGATACTCATTACTCGACTACAGTGAACAATATAGATCCTGACTTCCTTCAATATGGTGCATTGCTTTACAGGGGGCCGTCTGCCCACTACTTGGACTACATCAAAGGTAGTCATGCTCGCAGCTTGAGACAACATAACAAGGACGATGACCTGGACGCCGATATTGAATTTGTTAGCAATTAGGTTTCATATTGATCAAGTCTGTCGGCTGGTGCGGTTCACAATGGAATGATTAAAGTTAACCTGCCTAAGGATATAGCCAAAACGAGCAACGGCTATGGTGATGATGAAGCCATCGAATAAGATCAACAGTCCACTCGTTGCATAATGACCAATCTCGAATGGTTATACCTACATGAGTATGCAACAACAAACCTAGTATCGTGGATAAACAACGAAGGGCAGCGGCGGGCTTCCCAAGGTCCCGGATTGATCGGCGCCACATCGCAGCCGCAGGCGATTATACAGGTTACCGCGGCACTAAATCAGCAGTACTCCGAAGCCCAAGGCATCGTTACTTACTGAGAGGGGGGTCGGTCTA
Organism: Cytospora leucostoma; assembly: GCA_003795295.1. Classification (NCBI taxonomy): domain Eukaryota; kingdom Fungi; phylum Ascomycota; class Sordariomycetes; order Diaporthales; family Cytosporaceae; genus Cytospora; species Cytospora leucostoma. Next base: position 80,712 of record LKEB01000046.1, on the reverse strand, counting down.
CCCAGGCGAATACGTAATAGTGTCTGTTCGCATTGAACTATCAAGCCCGTTGTGGACTGTGCCGCCTTTGCGGTCACAAGAAAAATCCAAGTGCACGGAGTTCTCGCCGTTACGCCCAATGTCAAGCGTTAGGTTAGATCCATTCTCAACGGCGGGCATCGAGATGTAGGCCGCTACAGATCCCGTCTCCGGGAATCTTCCGAGATGGCCACTTCAATGTTAAAGCCGACCCAAGAGGCTGCGAAGAAAAGACGTCGGGTCACCCCGGTGTCTAAGCTTGCTGAAGAGCATTTGAACATGGATGCCCAGCCGCGTACAGGTACCGGACTTCGATGGCAGCGGAGACCAGGATGGGCGTGGAGAAAGACCTCAAAGAGATACATGATATCCGGGGGACCAGGGATCCTGGATCAAGGGCGTTGTAAGAGGTAGCAGTGCAATAACAGAGCCGGAGTATCCGGCTGCCTAAGGCCCTCGAGCAGTGTCTCCTGTCGGGGGGCAAGTTAGGAATGAAAACGAAGACCTTCAGATACACCGGCGCAGGAGATCGGGAAGAGTATAAACTATGAGAACTGCATGTGGTATGACTATAATCTGTTATTCCGGAGCGTCACGCCGGCTGCCCCGCGGAGAACCACCTACTCTAATTATGTGCAAAACCTAGCGCCTGTTGGCCACCGCTCATACTGGCCTCGGGATTGTTCGCTCATGCGGTAATTACATAGTAGTCTCTGGTATATCCGGCCTTCGAAATGGGCTGCTACAAGGACGGAGAAAGAATGCCCTAATCTACCACGTGTGTAGCAACCATGCTGGCGGTAAGAGAAACAAGTCTAGTAAGTACTCTAGGCGTGTACTAATTACATGTACAACATGCAAATCAGCTGGTGATTATTGCTCGTACCATTGCTACCTACCCTAGGTAGAGACATGGTGGACGTACTGACTGCCGAGGTGGTGACTTGAAAATTGACTGCTACATAGTATTAACAGGGTAGTACCATTGGACTGAAGCCCTTCCTGGTTCTAAGCACGGGACCTACGGATCCTGGCCGTCAGATTGGTTGCCATGTAAAAAACTCTACCCGGGTAGGGTATTAGTCAAGTAGCTATGTCCACGGCTAATGAGTAAGTTCCAGCCACGAGCTTCTTACAGGTTTGCAAGACGGACACCTTGAATTCTCAACCAGGAGGCCGTTTCAGTCAGCGACGCCGTGCCTGGGCACACATCAACGCGGATAAAACAAGTGCATAATGCGAATGATGTTGAATGAATCTATATGCCTGTGCGTGTCATGAGTGATGTGTGTTATCTGCCATAGCTATCACACCTAAATCTGCGAAGAATCGAGACTCAACCTCCATCAACCCTTTTAAAGTGAAAAGTAGAAAACTCCCTGCTCTTCCCATCGAACTTTTCCTTCCAGAAGGGTCATTACCAAGTACCGGACTTGGGTACGATGATGATCGACCTGAAGCAAAGTAATGGGAAGAATATGCGCCAAGCCGGACCGGGCCTCCCTGGTATCTTTGTCTTTGTCTGCTCCCCGCTCCCCGTCAGGAGTGAAGTGCCGGTCCACGATTCCAAAAACCCCAAAATCTAAATGTAGTGTAACATGATGAGGCTGAAGATGCCAGAAGTCTAGAAAAATACACATTAATGTTTCTTCCGGCAGCAGTGCCCCTTCGTGGTCGTGGCCGCTGCCTCCTCAACTGCTAACCTCTATGCAGTCTCAGAAGCAGCCTTCTCCCCTTCACCAGCCACCGAAGGTGTTGAGGATGCCGTTGATGTTGCTTTAGGCTTCTCTGCAATGAGGCGGTAACTGGTAGTGATAAGCCTCATCTCGTCCATCTTCACAAAGGCCTGGCCGTCCTCGCAGAAACGGTCGATCAGCGTCTTGAAGTGCGCCGGGAGAAGGCGAACCTTCACCAAGCCGATGATGACCTGTCTCATGGAACGGAAGTAGAGATCGACCTTGTCGATGAGCGGACTTTGCAGGCCATCTGTGGCGGTGCTTGCGTTGTCTGAAACTGTGACTGTGAAGCCGGCCTGGGTAAGTGCGCTTTCGAAAGACGCGGGTGTGGGTGTGCCAACGGCACCGATGAGCGGCTTTACACGACGCATGAGCTCTGCATGTTCGGGGTTGTTCTCGTCGTAGGCAGGGTATTTGACCCAGTCCAGGGAAGAGAAACGTGCGCCAGGCTTTAGAACTCGGTAAACCTCCCGGAACAATGCAGGGTGGTCCTTGGCGAGACTGAAGGCCTGGATATTGTAGAAAGCATCGAAGGTCTCGTCCTCAAAAGGTAATGGCAGGTCGTTGAAGTCCTTGACGACGAAGTCGTTGTCGAGTCCAACCTCCTTGTTGAAGGCTGTGGCCTGAGCAATCGAGTTGGGGTCGATGTTGAGACCCGTGACACGAGCACCAGAGTACTTGGCCATGTGAGCGGCGACTCGGCCTCGGCCACAGCCCAGGTCGAGGACCCTCATGCCGGGCTTGAGACCGAGATCGCGTGCGATGGACTCCTCATACAGCAGCTGGTTGTCTCGCACGGAAACCTTCATATCCATAGCAGGAGGAATGTACATCTTCTCGACATCACCCAGAGCGCAGAGGTGGTTGAGTACGCCGTAATAGGACTTGAGGCAGTCACCAACCTTCTCCCGGTAATTAGGGCCGAGTGTCTTGATCATCGTAGCCTCGTCCTCCCAGTCAAGGTTGTAGATGACATAAGATGCCATGAAGTCATCCACCTGTTTTGGTGTCAGGTTCCGCAGGAACTTGAAAGCATTGGTGAAGGTCTTGATGCGGCCCGGAGAGACGGAGCGGTCGGGGTCAGTAGAATCAGCAGAAGCAGAAGGGGCCACAGACGCGGCCTTGGACTGCTTGCTATGCCGGCGGAAGGTCCCGAGCCTCTTAGGCTTGGATGGCTTGTGCTGAAGATCATGTGCAGGGGGGGTTTGTGGAAGCTCCTTTCCATCGGCGTTTAGGCGTGGAACATGTTGGGACTCGTGCTCAGTCAGGGTCTCGCTGGAGCGAGTGCTATCCGTGAGGCTAGGGCTCTGCGAAGCCGCGTTCAGGGCAGCCATGTTGGTGGTTGTGACAGGTGTGGGTGACGCCGAAGCCACAGCGACGGCGGCCATCTTGCGTCCAATAAAGCAACAGGACTAAGCCCTTATTATGCTCGAAAACGAGAGGAAAGTGGGATTGGAAACGGACAGCAATCGGCGGTGGGACGATGTCGTCTTAGGGGTGGGACCGAATAAGCTTGTCTCCTTGAAGATCCGGACCGGTGAGGCTGGTGTGATGACCAACGTGGACCCTTGAGGCAGCTGGAAAGCTGGGTGACAACAGGTATATGGAAGTTGTAGACGTCGACCTGACTTGTGGAACAGACAAGGAAGCAGGTATGGTGGTCAACAAACAGTAATGTTGTGACAAGGTAGATATAAGAGGCGCACGTCCAATAGAAGCTGTGTGAGGGTTCCGGAGCGCGTCGAGCTTGGACTCGAGGATGTAGCAGGAATAGTAGGTGGTCCGTATGGAGTCTTCGATGACTGCCGGTCTTAGGGATGTCGTTGGAAGGGGAAGAAGAGTGGTTCTCCTCCTTTTTTCACAAGTAGACAAACAAGTCGAGGAGGGAAAAGGTGTGGCGGGAGTGGACGGGATTCGACAAGAGGTTAAGATACCAAGTGGTTGTGTCTCTTTTCTGTTGTGGTGGTGTGGTGGGTGTTATGGAGAAAGTACTAGCGGGGCAGAAGTCAATAACAGGCGATGCGAGGCGATGCGGTGCGATGCGGTGCGATGGAAGGGGGGTTGGAGGGAAAAGAACCTGGCAAATACCTGGGTCAAGGTACCGTATTTATCTAAGTGATCAACGGGAACCCATGCAATAAGCCGTGCGCGCGACAGAGGCCGGAGCGGACTCGCGGAGATTGATGAGTAAAAAGGCGAGGGAGCGAGGAATGGATGACCGGGAGTCTCTGGAGTGGTAGACTGACTGGGAAGAAAAATTGTAGAAGGGCGAGACTCACAGAATTGACTGACTGATTGACTTGACTGATTTACGGAGCTGCGGACTGACTGATTGACTGACTGACTGATGGACTGACGGGCTGACTGACTGGCCTGGCACGGGCTGCTGCTTGGGATGAAGAATGGAGACACTCAAAAACTGGAGACACTGGAGAATGGAGACCTGCCTGCTGCAACAAAGACCAGGAATACTGGGGACTACCGGTACCTAGGTAGTGACACTGGAGATACTGGGGACACTGGAGGGGAGGGCAGGGGAAAATAAGGAAGAAAAACACCAGGGAGAAGGAGAAAAGATAACAGGAGAGCCAGGCAATCCAGGGAAAGGCGTTGGGAGATTGTACTTTTTGCCCACTACTTCCCTACTGAGAAGATGATGAGCGGCCGAGATTTCCAACCAACCCAAGCCTTCCCTTTCCAATTCCACGGGTTGTCACCAGCCACCTCAAGTGCTGCTACGAGGTACCCGTGACCGTACCTGTAACTATAACTGTACCTGGCCCTGTACCTGTATCCCGTACCCGTACCCTGCCTGCAACACCTACTAAGTTCAAGCTTGCACAACTACGGGGCCTTCCCATGGTTGCACTTTCGCACTCACAACCCGCACCTGCAGCATACGACAGACACTTCTTGGCGAATGACTAATCTCCCCGTAACAAGGGAGGGGACATATATAGATACTAAGTACCTAGGTACCTAGGTACCTGGGCAGGTAGGTAGGGCAGGCAAATGGGTACAGGGGAGCAGGTTACGGGAGCAGGTACGGCAGCAGGTACGAAGGAGGTACTGCGTACGGAGGAGGTACGGGAGTAGTACAGATACGAATCTGGAAAGGGCAGCAGAGGCACACCAGCAACAGTTAGGCGTGCTTTGTCTTGCCCCTGTTTGGCTACCGTTGAAGGAGTGCCCTAAACCCTACTAGCGACGAGATTCCCTAGCAATGGCAACATCTAGATGGATAAATTGATGAATAAATGAATCATTTCCCTGCTGAGTGGCGGCGTGGAGAAAAACTTGACAGGCATCGCAGACACCCGTGGATTGCAGGCATCTCAGGCAGGCCAGCCTTGGAAAGTTGAAACGGCAGTGGTTACTGATCTGCTCTGATGCAACGCAGTTGGCTGGTGGCTGGCAGCTACTAGTACGGCGCACCACCCTCACGATGCTGCCACCATGTCGTTGCTTGGCTGCTTATTCCTGCCCTGTCACCAATGCTTGTCTGCCCTTGTCTGCCCTTGTCTGCCCTTGTCTGCCTACTTTAAAAGTAGATACCCTGTCACGCCTGTCTGTCTGCCCCGTTTTGTGATTTTTGTCCGGGAGCTTCGGGTTGGTCCAGATGAGCTAACCAGGTACCTCCCTAGTACAAATATAGGTACGTACATACGGGCGGCTTTAGTGCGACATCGTGGTGATCCCAGACCCGCCGTTCGCGGCCCCACCTCTTTCCTCCTTGGCCATCTTCGACATCAATCAGATCAGGTCAATCAAATCAAATCAAATCGATCAATTGATCAATTGATCAATCGATCATTTCTTCAATCGTTGAGCGATCAAACAGTCAATCAGTCAATCAGACAAACGGCCAGCCAGTCACTAAATTGATCGAATTTGATCGTCGTTGACCTCTTGGGCATCTGCGCATTTCCTTTTTTTTTTCCACCCAGGACCATCCCATCATTGATAGCTTCCACTACTCGCAGAATTGTCTAGGTAACTTCGGAGCCAGGCGTGCCTCCCGATGTCCCGAGGTTCTTGCCCTCCGCTTTAGAGACGCCTGCGAACCGCGGTCCCACTTTTAGGGAAGGTCCAGAATGTCGACCCCGGGTGCCTCCGGAAATAAAATTGTAGACATCAAAGGGAAAGGGCAGGAAGGTGGAAAAAATTTAAAATTCACCGTACAATAGTAAGAGCGACGAGGAAGGGGGGAAAAAAAGGCGCAGAACAACAACAGCAGACTTTTTCGTGCATCTACGGAGTATCCCGCAGGCGATCCTGGCCCATACAACCAAATGCAGCAACATCTGCCGTTTCGAATTCTAGGATCATCTCTGGTCTCGCGGCCCAAAATTTCTCTCGTTCGAATGGCGGGGTCTCCGCTTATACAAATCTCCTGATCTTGTCGCTCTTGTCGCTTGTTTGGCTTTCGTTTTTTCCCCTCATCTGGCTCATCAAACCCACAGCCAGAGATTGCTGATGATAGCGCGCCATGTGCGCAGGTGCGATATTCAAGAAGGTCCCCTGCTGCAGGGTGTATGCATGATATCATCGGCTACCCTGTTCTAAAGCTCTCCCGGGGCTGCCGGACGTCGGACCGGAATGAGTTCTGCCAGCAGCAGTAAGATGACGGCAGATGATGAGCTACTTGGGCAGTCTGGTCGGTCCGGCAGTCCGGACAGGTCGACTGTCAACTGTTTGTTGACTGGTTAGAACTGCCAATCGTCATTACATGGTAGTATAAGTGTGGCTACCAACTACAGCCTCGCCGGTCTGTTGCACCTTGATGCGGATGGATGGACTGTCTGACTGGATAATAGGATGGGGATGAATCCATCAGGATCATGTACACCATGCGGATCCATACCCATGGTTTGTCATCATTAGTCTAGGCTACAATGACCTTCTCGACAGCTCATCATTGCATTTGGAGGCGTCCGCTGTGGTCTTCATTAATTGGCTGGTTCGCAGATCCAAATCACTCGGCTGCTTTGATCACCTGTCCTGTCAGTCCCGGTCAGAGCAGTGCAGTGCAGTGCGGTCACTACCGGTATTCGTATCTCCGCATCCGTAGTGTACTAACGAACAAATGGCCACCGTTTGTGGCCGCTTCTCGCCCTTTCGGTGTCCGGGTTTGATGCACCTCGCCGAACCCAGTTTCGACGTCACCTCGATCGATCAACCTCCGGGGTGGTCACGGTCAGACGACTCTACGGGGACCGACGTGATTGAACAGTCATACATATGTAACATTGCGACGCCCTTCGATATTCCTAGCCAACACTCTACACTACATATCTATATGCATATTCCAAGCAGGACCGTGGGGGTCCTTCCGGGTCGCAATCGCCCACTCAATAGCTCGCGAGATCCCCTTACATCAATGGTTAATGAATGGCCTGAACAGACCAACCATCACGGACCAGGATGACCGGATCACCTGGGCTGTTGTGCGGGGGCGATTGTCCAAGGGTCATCTCGGCAAATTTTATACCACGGGCCATTCCTCTGAGCATGACAAGGCCTCGAGATTCGCACCGTTCCACCCGATGTGCCCCGGGCGTGCGCCGCACTCCAGAAACCTCGACTCAGGGACCGACCGGCGACTCGGCTTCACGGACGTTGTGCATCGAATACCGACCTTCCGAACCGTACTAGGTTCGAAATTTGATCCATTAACTAACTCTTTGCGGTGTGCTTCGAACGTTCCAGATAAAATGTTTGGAGGGCACTACACTGGACGTTGATGAAGATCGGTCTCACATCGAGTATAATAAGAGTACGTCGGTCGACGTTGGACGTTGGACCATTTGACGTCGGATGCATATGCGGCTCCACACACTCGATCTGTTTTAGAGTTTTAAGCTTCTCAGCTAACGCCCTGATCTTCAAATGGCCCTAGAGTATCACCACCCGAAACACCAACTCCTCCCCATCCTGATGGTCTGATGTCGGGGGCTAAGCCACGGTCAGATCTCGTGAGAATGGACCAGTGGACGATATTCCTGGGCAAAAAAAAAAAAAACTCCTTCCACGTGGATTTACAATATCCTTTTCCATGTTCCCTTCCAAGTTCTCCAATGTACAGAGCCCTGGGGCCCGCCAGCTTTGTCACGTCCACCGTGTGTAGTCGCAACCTAGCTCTACCTACCTAGGTAGGTAGGTACTCAAGTAAGTACTCGGGAGTCGTCATCGGGGCGGTTCAGCCCTAAAAAAAAGGGCCATACTCAGTAAGCTGTACACACCCGGGCGCCTCATAGGGCTGTCGGGGGGGCATGTTGATACCAAAAGCTTCCATCACGCCCTCCAGCCACGACGAGGACAACCCTGGTCATACTCCAGCCCATCAGCTGGCCCTCGTTGGGCTCTAGACACAGTACCGTACATGCTATGTACCTTCTCAGGTATTGGTGGTCAAGTGTGGGCCCTGGCTCCGGAGCCAGATAGATCTTGCATGTCCTGATATACATCACTGCCTCAGGATGCCACTGACGAGCCTAGCCAGGTACTTCTAGCTACCTAGACCTCAAGTACTGTGGCTCAGTCATCAGGTCATCGGACCCCGTGCAGAAGTTCCGACCAAGCCGGGGCGGGATTCTGACTGGTAGATGCTCGCTCCGGGGCGTATCCCGTGGTTCCCTACCTGCGGAGGTAGGGATCAGCTCTGTGTCTCAGTCACACCACTGAGAGAGCCTCAATCTCCCCCCGTTCACGGCAGCCGCGGCAAGTAAGATCTATTGAATCTCGAGTTGAAGGTATATAAGGCGCCATCTCATTGGTGAGGGTCCTTGGTATCGTTCGAGCAAACCTAGGTACTTGTACTTCGCCAAGTGCACATTTCAACCTCGATGTTGGCGGTTCCCTCTCAACTTACGATGGAACCAATAGGTTCGGACTCCAATAAATATATTGGTCGAGCCTTCGATGTTTAAAATCTTTCCTCTAACTCGATCGATCGTTTCGAGTTGCAAGATGTGGTATTATCCGCAAGTGTCTCCATATCACGAAAGGTTTACTCGAGTCTCCTTCCTTATAATCATAAGCCGCCTCCTCATATAACAAGGACCACTTATCGGATTTCAGTAAGAGCGATAAAATCCGCTCAAGAAGAATCAGCCTCGAAGCACAACTTACAGCAAACACTGTACCTCCAATATCCTCTTTATATATATATATATATATATATTTGTTTTTCTTTCTCTCTGTGTATTCATGTCTTCCGTTCACCACACCAACCACAGGGGCCACCTCGAGATTGGAACTCGGTTTTACCGTCCTCAAACCCTCGCTCAGGCGACTCGCCAACCGGAACGTTGCTTGTGTATTGAGAATCACAGCACGTCGTGACTTCCAATTTAAGCTGTCGAGATGTCGCGGCCACCCGAGTTTCTCCGCAGTCATGCATGGCACCTGCGAAAGACATAATACCACGGCGACAAGAGCAGGAGCAATCCCATCATCGAAAGTAGTATGTGAGATATTCAGGTCCATGGAACTATTAACATTTTTCGTGTATGAAAGTACCCTTCTTCAAAACGCATTCAATCTCATCCTATGAGGCGTGAATATATCTTAGCAACCGACTTCGCCACCCTGCGCAGCGGCAGGTGTACCTTGGCCCAAGCCATTCCAACCGAACATGAAGACCGAACGCCAAGAATGCTGTCGTCGTGATATCGTACATACACATCAGCAGAGTACAACCTCTTTGATACGTCTCAGCCTGGCCTTCCATGCTTGCAAGGCTACTGCCAGGCTCCAGCCATAATGTCTCCGGTACCAAACCCCGGCAAGGATGACTTCGCGGATCCCATGCCGTAACTCGTCAACTGCCCACAAGCTCCAAAAGCCTTTGAGTACCTGGAATGGTGGTGAGTGTCTCACAGCCTCGCACTACCCGTTGTTAAGCGCTTCCAGTCCTCCTTGGTAAAGGGGACGTAGGTGTCGCCCTTACCGCCCTGGATCCAGAGGACCTCATCGCCGTTGGAAACCTTGTCGGGATCGACACCCTCGGCCTTGAGGGGCACCTTGTTTTGCTTGTGGTTGCCGGTAGTTATGGGCTCGTCAACGAGGCGGATGAAGATGGGAACGGCATACTTGGGCAGACCGGCTCGGCAATGTCTATAACCCACAACAGAAGTCAGTCCTGTAAAATCACGAAGGTGCCATAAACTCGCAAGAGTCTCCGCCCACGAAGAAGGCAAAGACTGGGAAAAGAAAGAGAAGAAACACGGAAAGTTGGGCAGGTGAGGGGCGGAAGGTGAAGGAGTAGAACTGGGGAAGAAAGGGATTGGGGCTGTAACCTGCCTTAGGAAACCCTCAAAGTCAAAGTGCGGCCGGATACTCTCATCAATGAGCAACGCTGCAGCGCCTGCCCGTCCCTCGTGACCGGGAATCTGAACGCCATAGACAATCGCTTCCAACACGCCAGGGTAGGTACCCAAGAGATCGCCAACCTCGGTGGTGGAGACGTTCTCGCCCTTCCAACGGAACGTATCACCCAGCCGGTCACAGAAGTACCACCGACCATCAGAGTCGCGCCGCAACGCGTCGCCGGTGCGGAAGTATACGTCACCCTTCTTGAAGACGTCCCGGGCCATCTTCTTCTCCGTAGCTGCGTCGTTCTGCCAGTAACCGCGGAACGAACGGCCAGGGATCCGGGAGTTGGGGTCCATGCGGACGAGGATCTCGCCTCCCTCCTCGATGGGCACGCGCCTCGCGAAACCTGTCCTGTGATCGCGAACCAGCTCGCCAGTCTCCACGTCCGTGGCAACGGCTACGTACTGGTCCTTGAACAGCCAGCGCTGGATCACACCGTGTACACCCAGTGACCTGGCGGTGAAGTCGCCTCTGGAGGGGTTGTTGAGACCGAACATCATCTCGGTGGAATTGTAGAACTCGTGGATGGTTTCGATGCCGAAGCGCTCTCGGAAGGGGACCCAAACGTCACCTCTCAGACCGTTGCCGAAGATGGTGTGGACAGAATGGACCTTATCGAGCGGCGAGGGCGGCTGGGCTAACAGGTACCGCAGGGTCTCGCCGACGTAGATGAAGAAAGTTGCTCGGGACGCGCGGATGTCAGACCAGAAGGTACGGGCAGAGAAGCGCGGGGCGATGAGCAGGGTGTCACTGGTCTGTCGGTGGTCATGTCAGTGTTGCTGGGAGATAAAGACAGCATGATGAGTTACGAGGCCGTATGATTCATCTCAAGCGTATAGTGGAAGGAAGCACAAACCATGATCTGCACCAAAGCCTGGAGGCCACCCGTGAGGTGGTAATAAGGCATACAGTTGTAGCATCTCTGGCGATCACCCTTGACGGCACCAAGTCCCCGCTTTTTCGCCATCGAAGTCAAAGTTCCCACGATCATGGGAAAGACGATGGCCTTCGGAAGGCCGGTGGTACCACTTGTGTACGCTAATGCCATCGGAGCATCCATCTTCACAGTCTTGCGCAAATCATCTCCAGGCCTCACGGGCTCCAGAGCCAGAATCACCTCCCGCACATCTCTAAGACGGAAGATTCGATGACCACTGGCCTGTAAGTCCGCCCTAACGCCATCCAGTCGGCCCAACGTCTCGTCGTCTCCATCGGCAAGAATCAGCGTCACCTTTGCGATCTCAACACAATGTATCAATGCCCTGGCAGTAAGATTGGTGTTGATCAAAGCAGGGGCGGCACCAATGGCGAAGAGTCCCACCCATGCGCAGATCATGTCGGGGGAGTTGAGCATGAAGAGGGCGACAAAGTCACCCGGCATGACACCTTGCGACAAGAACCACTGCGCATATCGATTAACACGCGAGTAGGTCTGATCATACGTAAGGGATTCTGTGTGGGACCAGATAGCTTCAGAAGAGCCATTGCGCTTGACGCAATCTTCGAATGAGTTGTACAAGGAGATGCGACCGGTACTTGCTGCCGAGAAATATTAGTGCTCAGACATGCTTTCGGAGGGGGGGGGTGGTGATATTCGCGGCACTTGTGCATTTTGCGATCAATCGATGTTGGATAAGCTTCCAAGACATACAGTTGGGTCAATTGGGAGATCCTTACCAGCTTTCATGAGCTGTGCGACAACGTATCCACGACCCAAGAGGAATTCGAGGTCTTGCCGCAGGCTGAAGCGCGCGTTGAGGTAGGCAATCCCAGCAACAGCAGCGGCTGCTTGACCCACCAGAACAGGAACTCCATTCGACGATGTCAGTTATCTTTGTCACCTACTAAACTGATACATCTTGGTGGCAAGATTTCCTGGGGGGATGGGCAGCTCACCTGAAGACATAGCCCTGCGTGGCTACCTACTATGTAGGTGGCTTATTTGGGGTGGATCTTCCTTCCAGATTTCCTTTCCTTTCAAATGTTTCCTTTCCTTCCTTTGCTTTTCGTTTTTGATGGAGGCAGCAGCAATAGAGGTCGCCGACGCAGGAAACCCACCTAGGCGCTTTTAGGCACTTGGATATGTAAATAACTAAGTGGCAGGTCAACCGTGGGAGGAGGGAATGTGCACGGCCTGATAGATAGTCCAGACACCAGATTATTCGATGTCGTAGGTTCCTAGGGGCCCCACAGTAAGAGCATTGGGAAGGTACCTAAGGACATCTAGAACGCCTGAATCCCTCAGGGGAATTACCTAGGTATGCACTGGACTCTCGTGGTCAAAGATAGGTACTTGTGGAGGGATGAGGGCAGACGTATATTAGTAGGAAGCAGCTTCTAGGCGGCAGCAGAAGACCTGAGGAGATACCAGATGCCTCCTAAATGCCCAAGGAAAAAAAAGGCACAGGTATTGAATGCTGGACACCCTCACTTCACCTGCATAAAGTCACCCATGATGCCCCAGGTGCCTGCCCGCTGCTGTCACTGCTGTCATTGCTGTCACTGTGAATCATGCATATTTCTCGGACAGGTCATGTCCATTGGGTAAATATATACAGTCTTTGTCGAAAGAAGCAAGCATGTTGCAGGAGGTAAGACATAGTTCATCAAGAGAATGGGGGCGAGCACTGAGGGGGGGGGGGGCAGGGGATCTCTGAAAAGTGGCGATGATGAATATATCTCACCACTCTCCTTTCAGGTCCCGTATCAGTTTCGTCCGCTTCTTCCACCTCCGGTAATATCGATGTCTGCAACTGCCACTGCCACTGCCCACTGCAAAACCGTAGACTGCAACCGCGGCAAGGGTCAATGGGCCGAGGCTCCTTGCTAGGTTTCAGCGCGCAGGTGGAGATGGAGATCGGGATCACCTCCGCTTGGTTACTTGAACCGATTGCTCCGATGGCTCCATGCAAATCAAGGCTTGCTATACGTGAATCGAGCAACACGTACTTTTATCGACCGCGGTCATCCAGTGGAATGGGAAAGTAGGATTCGGCCAGAGGTTTAAGATGCATGACTAGGCAGCTTTGCATACCTCGCAACTTTATGAGATCGGCCGAGGCCCATTTGCTTGTAGTGTAGTATTTGAGATACGAAGTAACCTTCGAAGCACATAGGCGGTGAGATATTTAATCGGTCGGGAACGTGCATGATTGACTGATGGAAGAGATTAAATCTGTACACTATAGATGGAATTGATGGAATGCTCATCACCATCGACTCGTTGAGCGTCGGCATACATACTGTGTAGTAAGGTGCTATAGATAAGATATGGATGTCGATCGAGACATGGTCCGTCCTGCAAGTTGAGGTCAAGGTTGAAGTTGCATGGCCGGAGCCGGTGCCGAGGTCGGGAATCGCCATGATACCCATTGACGCTAGCAGTAGCAGCGGCTAGTCGGGCACTGCCAGCTGCTGACCAGCTGTTCCCCAGCTGAAGGACTGTCAATGTCCTCTGGGTGCTGATGGCCTGTGCGCACACAACGGAGTTTCGCAAAATTGCTGGATCGGGATTAGCGCAGGTTCAGCTCCTCCTGTTCTGATCTTTTGTGTTGGAAAAGCAACTCCGCCAAACTTTTCCCAGCTTCCCTTCTGTTCGTTCCTCTCTTTCGCCAACCCACTGCGCTTCGACAGCATCCGACCACCATCCCTTCCTCAGTCAATTTCCCAAGGAAATCCATCGAAATCATTCAAAATGGGTGGCGGTGTTACTGTTCGCGATGTTGATGTAGGTCTCTCAACCTTTCCAGTCTGAAGGACAACCCAAGCGACCTGCCCACGAAGTCACGAGAAACCGACAACCACAATACCTCGATTCGAACTCCCTTGGCCATTGGCCCGAGAAAGGCAACGCCTTTGATCGGCTCTCTGTGCATCATGATGGAGAGGGGAATACACACATACACATATACATGAAGACACCGCTGGAGCAGGCGTGAGGGAGTCGAAAGACTTCTGAAGACGGAATAAATGCTGATGGTGTTTTCTTTCTCGTATTCAGTCGCACAAGTTCATCAACGCATACGCTGCTTTCTTGAAGCGTCAGGGAAAGCTGCCCATCCCCGGTATGTACTAATATCTTCTCCCGCCCCCCATGGCATCGTCTGAAACACCCCTCTTGCTGACGTCTCGATCGATAGGTTGGGTTGACACCGTCAAGACTGGTCCCGCCAAGGAGATGCCCCCCCAGAACATTGACTGGTTCTACGTCCGTGCCGCCTCCGTCGCCCGCCACGTCTACCTCCGCAAGACCGTCGGTGTTGGCCGCCTCCGAAAGGTCCACGGTTCCGCCAAGAACCGCGGCTCCCGCCCCTCCCACCACGTCAACGCCTCCGGCTCCGTTGACCGCAAGGCCTTCCAGGCTCTTGAGAAGATCGGCATCCTCGAGCACGACGAGGAGAAGGGTGGCCGCCGCATCACCCAGGCTGGTCAGCGTGATCTGGACCGTAAGTTGCACACAATTATACATCCCACGAAGTCGCATGAACGAAACACTAACATACTTTTTATAGGCATTGCTGCCCAGACCGCTGAGGCCGAGGAGGAGGATGAGGATGAGGAGTAAATTCTGCGTCCTATAAAGCTGCAGAATTCGTACTGGCGTCTGGGTTGGACTTCACATGGATTGGTCATTGGCGTATAAAATGGATCACTTGGAATGATCAGGGTTTTTCGTCTCGGATTTTGGGAAAATGATACCACGTCGACATGATGATCCGCTGCCTCCCTGGGTCGGTGACACATGCCACAACAGAAACACCAATCCAAGTCCGTCCCGCCAGAACTGATTCTCGCACTGCCATGAGACGGTTGTTCATCTCATGTGTTCCTCCGTGGTCGATGTTTTGCGTATTGACGCAAGGTCGACAGATGTCGTAGTGTATGACTTGTGTGTGTATGGCCTCTGGACCGGAGCTGTGCTATCCAATATCTTACAGTACCGATGTCTATGTCCCACTTCCCTTCCCAGGGAGGCCTGGCCCTCTGGCAACACCATCATAGCTGAGTGCTACGGCCATATATGCTGGCTATCTCGTGTCTGCTATAGTAGGTCACAGGATCATTATCATTGCACGCCATTCCGTGCTATCTAAAAGCCCGTAGTCTAGCCCCCCTCCGCTCACGAAGAGAACTGGACCGCCAGCCCTACTCCCCTGAACGGCGCTTCAAGCTTCTTCAAGTCAATGTCTGTCCCCAGACTGAACAGCAGCGACTTATACCGACCCTCATATAGAAGCCCTAACCTCATGTGCTGATCGAAGCGACACTTGAGCACACCTGCCGAGTACTCATCCGGCTCATCCGCCTGGGTAATCTTCTCTCCTGTCGTAGGGTCGTAGACAACCTTTGGGCTGTTGTCGCTATCGTCGTCGAGTCGCCATTCTAATTTGGCTTGAAAGCTTCGCTCTCGGTATATGGGCAGATCGGGAGGAGAGGGTGCGGGAGGAGAGGGTGCGGGAGGGGATGGAGTGATACTCGAGTTCGTGGTTGTGGTCAATGTTGCAGTGTCGGCTGATTCGAGAGGCGAGAAGGCTGCCATGGTCGCTGGATCAGCCTCACTGCGAACAGCCTCGTCCTTCACGCTTCCATCCACATCGACCGCCTTTGTCCAAAACGCCTCCGCCAGAGCCGCCTCCGCCAGTCTGGCCTCGGTCGCTGCCGCCAGCTCCTCTTCCGCTTGCTCTTCCGCCTCGATAGCCGCCCTTGCTGCCAAAGGCCTCCTCTTCCGCCACAGCTCCATCCCCACCGCCCACTCGCTCTCGTAGCTGTACACGTTGAAGCCAAACATGCTCGCGAGCGTACAGTCCCCCGCCATGACCGCGTACGTGGCGCTCATGTGGCCGAGCAGGTTGAAGGTCACCGTCGCGGTGAGCGGCGTGCCCGCGTGGGAAGGTAGCGTCTGGAACCTGCCCCCGAGGGACATGCCGCCGGACTTGTTCAGCAGGCCGTAGTAGATCTCACCGCCGACCGAGAAGCGGCCGTTGACGCGCTCCTTGTCCTCCGCCGTGAGCTCCGGTGCCTCGGTCGGCGAGACCGGGTTCGTCGCGTTCCAGAGGCCCCGGAGGCCCAGCACGCCGCCGTCGGAGGAGGCGAGGGTCTCGAGCCCGAACCTGCCCTTGGGGTCATCCCACTGGGCCAGCCCCAGGAGCGTCCCGCCGTGCCGCAGGGTCCCCTGGCTGACTGCCCTCAGCGTCAGGTTGACCTGCCTGCTCACCCTGCTCGCTACGAGGGCCTCCAGCCTGTTCTGCGGGAGGTACAGGCGCCCGTAGACCAGGTTGTGGCCCACTGCATGGTTGACGGCCCTCGTGCTCAGGCTCCTGTAGCATCGCAGGAGGTTCCGCAGGGGGATCCGTTCCGAGGAGGTAGTGAAGTTTGGGTCCGTAAGCGGCCGGGTAGAGTACAAGTACGATATCCAGCCATCCTTGTTGCCGATGCTATAGGACGTGCCGAACCTCGGGCCCACGACGGAGCTGAGTGTGATGCGGCTGCCTGAGGGCGTGTGGAAGTGGAGAAGGGAGCGGGAGGTCAGGTCGAGGTTAGAGTACTGCGAGGTTGTCAGTGGGAGCGAACGGCGGGCTGCACGGAAAAGGGAGAAGAGCGAAGGCAAGGGAAGGTGAGCGAGAAAGGGGATGGTGCGTACGCTGTTATCGTAAGTGTTCCCTCCACTGGCGTTGATGAAGGCTTCTTGCAGATAGTCTATGAAGTCGCGCATCTTGGACGGCCCGGCCGGGACGCCGTCCGGAGAGAAAGGAGAGGACGTGGGTGTGAGGATGAGATGCACGTGAGTATCATTCGTGGCGTGCAACAAGATAAACAAACTACGACAGGTGCTGGATGACTGAGAGTGAGAGTGAGAGTGAGCGTGTTGAGGGCCCGTGCGAGCCAAGTAGTCCAGTCATTGATCCCCGCACGTGCCATATCATAAACTTTGCTCTGGCGCAGGGAGCCCAGAACGACACTCTTATCCGCCATCGCCAGCAGTTTTGAAGCCTGCCAAATCGCTGTTATCGCAAATTTGGTGATGTTCTCTTGGTGTTTCAGCGCTCATTTCCACAGCCCATCAAGAGCGGATTTCCCACCCCCAAAGATCATACAACATGGCAAATTTTAATTTACCACTGTGGTATTGCATTTGCAGCATAACTACACGCCTGTTTTGATTTTACCTGTCCACAACTTCATATGTAAATTCTGTCATCTGTACGCAGCCTACTGCCACTCTGAAACGCAAAGTGATGATTGTCAAGACTGAAGCCAATAACAAGATAACAAGATAATCCACTTTTGAACTCCCACAGAAACAGTATACTCCACGGGCAACCCCTTCATCGTGTATTTGTAGACCTCATAAGCAGATCGCGATCCCTTCTCCTCAAGCGGCTCCTCCCTGCCCGCAAACATCCTCACTTAGTGAAACAACTGCGTGCAGAGACCTGCGATAGTCCATGTCAACTCAAAACATACAAAACAAGATACAAGAACGGCAAAACTCCGACAGCATAAACATAATGTAGCGTGGTTCACGTCCAAGAGGTAAGGTCATAACACTTCACCTCGTGCTGTACAACAAAGCCGCAAGCGTCCGGTCAAAACGCCTAATCAGATCGACGGCGTCTTCGCCCAATTTCATCTGCTTCATTCACCTCGATGACTTGCGTAGCACGAGGAAGCTTCTGTCCATGGCGCGCAGGCTGCGGCGGAGGGGGCCAGGACCAGATAGGCGAGCCCCTCTTGTTGTAGGGCTCACCGGGCTGGGTTCGAAGCAGCAGCCGTGGCTTCGAAAAGGGTTCCAGGCTCGGTGTGTTGTCCTCGACTACTTGGTCCGCGTCGTCGTTAGTATCGGCGTTAGGGTCCTGAGTCACGGTCGCGGAACTGTCATCGGTAGCGACGTCGTCATCTTCCTGGGTTACCGCCGTCAGAGCGTCGTTGACTTCGTCTATATCGATCTCGCACTCGACAACGTCGTCAGTCATTTTCCCATTCCTAGCAACTGGGGTACCATCGAAGCGTCGTAAACTCGTCCGCTGGCCTTGGACAAACCAGTTTTGAGACTTCCATTCGATGATAAGACCGGCTTCTTGGTGAAGAAGCTTCAAGAACTAAGTAGAAGCATCTATTAGCTGGGAAAATCACGGAGAGGATGACAATGTATCTTACTTGGATACACGACGAACACGGTTCATGATCAAGCTCGATCAATGTCTCCCGCAGCCGTGCGGGTAGCTGAGGCGAGGCTTCTTTCAACCTTGCAACGTTCGCAATGGTAAGATCGGCGGTCTTCAATGCTTCAGCCATCGATTCGATCAGCAGCCAGGCAGCTAGCTGCTTTTCAGCGTGACAGGATTTGTAGACCCCTGCCTTTTCCTCCGGGTCTCCGTTCCATTGCTGAGACAACTCCATCATTAGCATTGATACCTTCAGACCCGTGCGAGAGAAGACCAGGAAACCTTACGTTGTCCAACCAGGTACCCACTAGTTCAAAGCCGTACATACCACAGATACGGCGAACTAGGCTCGAATATTTCTTGTTGCACAGCACGTCCTGGCCATTGATGCCAGTCCAGCCCGAGACCGAAATCTTGTAGATTGTCTCCCTATCGTCCTTGCCGCGAATTACTGCGGTACTCTTACGGCCCAAATCGTCATCGACCTCCGTAGAGGCGAGGGGTCGGACTTCGACGAACTCTAGTCGCGAGCCAGACCGTAGGAAAAGACGGCGTGGCAGGGGTAGCGCTGAGGATCGCGTACCTGGTTGTGGGTCCAAGGGTCGTCGAGGATGAGAGTGCTTTCTGCCGTACTCGCAGCCTCTCAAGAAATTGTAGATAGTACGTCGTCCGTTGCGGCATGGCGCACCGGTGGTAACGTCTTGATACTCCCGAGTGAGACCTGGATTGGATGACCCCTGGACGTAGTCCATGGTAGTAAATCCACGATGGTCCGTTTTGCCCGGGTCTGCTTTCTTCTTTAGCAGGTAAAAGAAGATCTTTGTATGACCGTACATGCAAGCTAGCATTAGTGGCGTAACGCCCTTCCTTGATCGGACATCCGCGCCGTACTCTCTTGACTTGAGCAGCGCGCGGAGCTGCTCACGGTCACCCTGGAGGACTGCTATATGGAGGGCCGTGAGACCATCAGGGAGGCTGCGTTCCCGCGCGTCGAGGGCGGCGCATGCCTGGTCGGCCATGATTGAGAGATGGAAGGTGTGCAATTGAAACGGGGGGCGCGTTCGAGGAGTATGGTGAGTGGAATGTTAATTGAATCAAAGTTGGAGGGTGGGGTTAGAAGAGGCAGTTCGAGCAGATGAAGGTTGTCAAAGTTTCAAGCCTCGAAGATCCAAGCTTGGAAACGAGGCCGCGACGCGAGGAAACCCAGGCAGACTTTACTTTACCGAATACGGCTGGGGTTGAAACGAGCTTGAAAAGTAGAGGACCTCGTCGTAGGCACCTGTCGAACAAGGGATTGCTCGAACTCTACGGTGAGTGTGTGTGTGTGTGTGTGTGGTTGGGGGGGGGTTGGCCTGGTGGCTTCGCCGGCCTTGGGGAAATCGAGTATGGTGGCTGCCCATATGGAATAGACAACGAAAGTAAAAGTTAAGAAACGGCCTGTTTTCGGACGGCGCATTTCGTCGCAATAACGAAGTGGATGGAAGGGAGGGCACCAGGGAGTTGCAGGGTCATAAGTGCCACATATAAACCGGTCTTGGCTGCCCAATACTCCCTCATCCCTTGACCGTAACCCTTTGGTCCTGTCACATCAAGTCTTGAAATGAGATCAGCGTAATGTGGATATCCAGTTCATATTAACATTATTCTTCAGCGCAAGCGCTCCGCAGCTGCTTAACGGCCGATGTACCTGAGTTCGAGGTATCTCAAGGGAATGAACAAGACCAACGAGAAGCCCAAGGTCAGCTCATTCGCGAGATCACCGCCTCCGCTTCCTACCAACTTGCCCACCGGCCCCGTAAACCAAGTTTCGACCATACCAAGCATCCAGCCGGCAACTCCCACGAGGAATGCTACCAGTGCCGCCAGACCCATAGGCAGTCGCTTGGGATCGTTCCATCCGTCGAGATCGTAGTTTTCGAAATTCCCCTTGCGGAAGATGTAATGCTCGCACCATAGGATAGCGAAGAACGAAGTAGCCCAGTAGCCGAGCAGCGACAGGAAGTTTTGCAGATAAGCGTTGAGGTGCTCCCTGCCTCCAGCAGCAATTCCAAAAGTGATACCGAAGAGGATCAGCGTCCAGACGAATCGAGGGATACGGGCGAGAGGCCGAGCAAACTGCTGTATCGATAAAGCCGACGAGAAGAGGTTCAGGCAGTTCATCCCGATTCCCGCCAGCACCAGGATGACGAGGACGAACTTGGCGAAGCCACGGGGGAAAAGCATCTTCTGGATGAGAAATCCGACGCCCTCGTTGTCATAAACCTCCGCGAGGGCTGGATCGGCGCCCATGGCAGATCCGATGCAGCAACCAAGGACCATACCGATACAGGTCGAGAGGCCGATGCCGAGAGTGGTCAGAGTGAAGACCTTGACTTTGGAACTAGAAATCAGGTCAGTATGATTTCTCCGCTACCCCACCAACTTTGAAGACCTACGTGTTAACAGGAAAGTCGCAGAAGTAGTCCGAACTTATAGTTGCCCAGCTTGAAGAGGATCCGTATACCACCGCCAGCAGTGAAAGCACAGCACCGCTGAGGTCCTTCCCCTCCAAGGTGCTCTTGATGCTCAAATCCGCCTTCGGGGCCATTTCTCCATACATGACCATGAACAGCACAAAGAATACTGCCCATGCGTACTTCTGGTACTCCAGAATAGCCCGAAGCCCACAAAAGACCAGCACAGAACTGCAGACAGCGATGATAACGATGCCCACGATGGACGAGACCCTGCCGTCGGACGCAGCCGAGAGCACAGATCCGGCGGTAATGCAGCCCACGGCACTCCAGCCGATCTGGGAGATAACATTGAGCGCCGCAAGGATCTTGCTAGGGTACCAGCCGAAGCTGTACCGCGCGAATGACATCTGCCGCAAGCCGGTGCTCGGTCCGGCCAAGGCAGTCCATCCCGCAACCATGGCACCGAGCAGGGTGCCGAAGATGGTGATGGGGATGGTCTGGCTCAGGTCCAGGCCGAGTTCCCAGCCCAGGAAGCCCGTGGACAGGCACGACACGTTCATAGTGGCGCCCGCCCACAGCAGTGCCATGGTGGCCTGTCGGTGCCATGGCTGCGGCCTCTTGTCCTCCGGGCCGAGGCGTCGTATGGTTTCCGATTCGATGCCGAGCTTCTGGTCCAGGGCTGCCTCGAGGTAGAGGAGCCTGTCGAGGATGCCGGTGCCTTTGTGGGGTTTCTGGTCGACCACCGAGACAGTCTCGGAGGATAGCTGATCGGCGGGCTCCGCTACCACACGGTCGAGCTGTTTCTCCTCGTCGGAAATCATCTTGCCGTCCACAGTAGTGTCGATTTTGAGCAGTCGATTGGTGCCTTCTTCTCCCCAGATTTGGGGAGAGAGAGGGAGGGAGAGGAAGAAGGAAGGAAGAAAGTCAAAGAGCAGGCCGGTTGTCGCCACGATGCTTTATTAGAACAATTTTTCTTTAGTGTGGTGGAGAGCACTCGCGCCCATCACGTTGCATCGTCCGTTATTCGGGTCACCTCCGTGCGCGAGTGCTTTGATCTCCCTTATCTCCGCCCCATATTTCTGGGGAAAGGCGGGAATGTGGGCCTTCAAGATGGGGCGATAAAAAATATACAACAGCACATATCAAGAGTTGCAGTTTGACATGGGAATCAGTCACAGATCTAGAATAGGCATGATTCGACAGGTGATGACAAAGCACAAGGCATCGCCTGAGTATTAAACCTTTTGGGATACCTACCTGCCTACTTAGTATCTAGGTACCTAGCTGCTTTCACCTTGTTCCTGGGGTTAGGGGTGGGCTTCAGGGG